>JANHMN010000002.1:205388573-205411730 GCA_030674055.1 Rhabdomys pumilio | reverse complement strand
CCCTCCCTCCCTCCCTCCCTCCCTCCCTCCCTCCCTCTCTTCCTTCCCCTCTTTTTTTTTTCTGGCCTTGTATTTCAGATGTTCATCATGTTCTCCTAGCGTTCTTTCCCTAACACTTTGGGCTTCACTCTTTCTCCACCATGTGACTGACCTCCATGCTCACTTAACTCATGCAGCATAGTCTTCTCTCTTTCTTTTCTTTTCTTTTCTTTTCTTTTCTTTTCTTTTCTTTTCTTTTCTTTATTGGATATTTTATTTACATTTCAAATGTTATCTCCTTTCCCAGTTAAACCCCCTATCCCCTTCCCCTTGCACCTCCTTCTTCTATGAAGGTGCTTCCCCACCTTCTCACACCCTCAGCACCTTAGCATTCCCCTACACTGGGTCATTGAGTCTCCACAGGACCAAGGACCTCCCCACCACTGATGCCTGACAAAGCCGTACTCTGCTACATACTCAGCTGGAGACATGGATCCTGCTGTGATTGGTAGTTTAGGTCCTGAGAGCTTTTTGGGTGGGGGGAGGCTATGGTTGGTTGATATTGTTGTTCTTTCTGTGAGGTTGCTAACCCTTTCAGCTCCTTCAGTCCTTCCCCTAACTCCTCCATTGGGGTTCCAGTGTTTAGTCCAATGGTTGGCTGCTTGCATCCCTATGTATATTGGTCAGGCTCTAGCACAGCCTCTCAGGGGACAGCTATATCAGGCTCCTGTCAGCATGTGCTTCTTGGCATCATCGATAGTATCTGAGTTTAGTGTCTTCAGATGGGATGGATCCCTACCTAGGTGGGGCAATCTCTGGATGGCCTTTCCTTCAGTCTCTGCTCCACTCTTTGTCCCTGCATTTCCTTTTGACAGGAGCAATTCAGGATTAATACTTTTGAGATGAGTGGGTGACCCCATCCCTCAACTGGGGGCCTCTATTCTCAACTTTTCTCCTCTGGAGAGTTCCCAATATTTAGAGACTTCCTGTTGTGTTTTTTTTCTTGCAAATGCTAATAAAATTGTCCTTGAGCATTCTTCTAGACAAAAAGAAATTATACAATACTCTTATGATGGATACAAGTCATTTTTTATGCATTTGTCCAAAACCATGAAATATACAACACAAAGAGTGAGGCTTGACATAATCTCTGGACCTTACTTAGATGATAATCATGTGAAAATATTGATTCATTGCTAGTGCCGCATACACTGCAATAATATTAGGTGCAAAAATCTGAAAAATTGAAGATGGGGTGGGGAAAGGGAAAGGGGTATGTAGGAACTCAGTCACTTAATTTTTTTCTGCAAATGTAACTGCGCCACTAAAATATATTAGACACACACACACACACACACACACACACACACACACACACACACTGCAAAAAGCACAAAAACCTAGATTAAAGACTTAGACTCTCCTAAATCCATTTTTTTTCGTTTTGACAGATGAGTATGGTTGAAAACCCATGAAGGAAGAATTATAATATTGATTAGAGCCAAGTTTCAGTCTGGGAGAAGTTTCTTAAACTTTAAACAAGGTTTTGCAGTGAACCCCTTGTGATCAGCCAGCCAGCACAACAGGGGTGGAGGTCTGGTGGCCATCTGAGATATTGTATTGATGATTTCTTTCTCCTCAGAGCTTGTTCTCCAGTAAAGGGGTATTCTGCTGACTCAGAGCTGTGTAACAAGCCAAAGAGGCTTCTCGGCTTCTCTTCAAACACAAGCCACCTGTGATTTTAGGTTCATTAAACTCTCCAAATAATTAATGGTGAGCCTCTACTGCTTCACCAGCAGAGACAAATATTTGGTTTTGTGAAGGAGCAACATTCTGCTGACTAAGTAAAGGAGGCATTGACTCACAATGCCAGCTGTTGATGTCCACAGGAGAAAGTCACTGGCTTGCATGTAACAACATCCCATCATCTTTGCATAAGACCATGTTTCTCTCAGGTTCTGATGGCCCGTTCCAGAGGCAGCCTTCTACTTAACAAAGTACCTCCACAGTTCAGGATGAAATTAGCATCTTATTTTGCTTTTGAGAGTTAGGAGTTCAGAACAAGTTTGGCTTACAGGGAGGTAGAGAAACTGTTGTTCTTGGATTCATCACTATCTTACATCGGCTTGACAGAAGGAGTTGAAGCATCCATATGTAAGACGGCTTCTCTACACAGAGGACAAGGAGGTGGTGCTCTTCGACCTGTTTGTCTTTCCAGATCTAATCATCCACAGGTTGTTGCTTAGGCTTCTTGTGGCATGATGGTCTCAGAGAGAGATCACAGTATATATATATCTCCAATGTCTTTCCTTGGCAAAAGTAATTCTGCATGGCTGTTCTCAGAATCAGGCAGTAGACGTTGCCATCTCTTATGAGCTTTATTTAATTGTTTGTTTTATATTGACTTGCATGTATGTCTATGTACCAAGTGGGCTGAAGCTGAAGCACTGTACCCACATGTCTGAAGTCCACAGAGGCCAGATGAGGTCATATGGTTCACTAGAACTGGAGTTACAGATGACTGTGAAACACCATATGAGTGTTAGGAATTGCACCTGTGTCCTCTGTGAATACTCTTAACCACTGAGATATCTCTTCAGGCACAACTAGAAATGTCTTAGCCACTCCTACAACACTATGTTCATCAAAGCAGTTTTTGAATGTAGGAATGTAGGTAAATGTGTGTAAAATATTCTGAAATGTAAAAAATTTTCCTTCACTATTCTTCTTCATTTTAGGGGTAGAAGAGAAGTAGGTGGCATTTAGTGTGTGTTTCCTTTTTCTTTACATTTGGAAAAACTGCATGCAGAGCTACAAATTATCTTGTGACAGTACCTTGGCAGGGACTAGTTTCTGGACAAATAGTGTAGTACTCTGTGTGTCACCCCAATCTCTGCAGGAAAATGGGGACCAGTTTTATATGTAGCTGTATATAGGAGCATCTGATCCTTCACTCTTTAGTACTATTGGTGCCTGAAAGTCTCCCCATAGGGACTAAGTCAGTATTATTCTTCATAAAGACTAACTACATTAAGTGCATGTCATTGTGTGGGAGCAGAATTAGACAGAATCAAAATATAAAAGTATTAAATTTTGTGCAGAGTTATTTCTTTGTCAAGTCTTCTTTTTTATGTTGAACATCCTGGTATGTTTGGTAATGGAGACAATGACAGAATTTCAAATGGAGGGCATTTACAGACGGTTGAAGATCCCTGCAGAAGAAGTGGGCCAGGTGAGTCTCAGCTGGTTTTTCTGCATTTTAAATGCTAAGTCCCACTAAGAACTGATGAAGAAATAGTTACCATTTTTGTCTGCAGCTTAAAAATTTTGAAGTCCAGGTGGACACAAAGGTATGAGTTAAACAAACCAACAGGGAGCAATAAGATGAAAGACCGGTTACTTATTAGAGTGGAAAACAATTCAGAACTTGCTGCAGAATGAGTGTTACTGGATACATCACTGGTTATCTGAATTAAAAGAAAATAGCAGGATCTTGTGTGCTATTTTGCCAGTACGAAGAGAAATCCTGCATGGCGCAGATGTTCCCCATAGAAAGATGTCAAACCTGAAACGACAGAGCCAGTAATCAAAGACATTGTACATCAGAGAATGCAAAATGCAACAAATCGCCACTTACCAGCAGTGAATTTCATCTGATTGCTGGGCCCAGCCTGTTCCCTCCCCAAACGACGGGATCTTAACGATAGGACACTGTGTCATGGGTGACCCAGTTTCCCGAGAGCCCAGCACTGGTTCCTCTGCCTAGGACATCTAAGCAGCATACAGCAGGTGTTTCCGTGTACACCAAGCAGTAAGACAGATACACAAAAAACACCCCATCCTGCTATGAACTATCTGTGGTCTTAACAGAGTTCAGGTTGGAGTTTTTACATCTTACTGTGGAGATGGTGGCCTTTTACACTCTATTGTATTATGGGAACAATTTGGACACTTATAGTTACCTTACCTTGCTACCTATGATACCCTGGGGACAAATATCCAAAGTGATGTTTGGCAACTCTTATGGAAAAGAATTTCTGAACTAAAGAGCCAAGAAATAGTTTAGAATTGTACTGTATCTAACATATTTGATTTGGTTTAAAAGAAAACCTCCTTTTATCATCTTGTCTTAGTCAAGCTCCGGATATAAATGGATGAACAAAATATAGTCCACTGCCCTGGAGAAACTCCAGCGTGAAGAAAATAGGTGATGAACTTAGTGCTAAAACACATGGAGGTCCTGTGTGGCTTGGTCAGTGTGGTCAGTCAGAAAGACTAATTGCAGAAGAAATTATTGATTGATCTCAAAAGCAAGTAGGGGGATGTCAGGTGAACAGAGTTACGGGGTAACGAGTTATTTCGAACAGAGGGCATGAGGTACTCAAACATCATACAACATGCTCATAAAATTGCCAGCAAGCCTGTGGTAGTACCAGAGGGGTGTGCCTTATATGTGGGACTGGAGGGCAAGCAACACTGGAGCATGTGATGCCAAGTGATAGCCTAAAGCTTAAAAGTGAGATGTTACTCGGAATGACAGGGATGAGTGGATCCCAAAGAGGTTAGTTGGTGAAGGTGCTAAAAGCTATAATTCAGAACATTTACTACAAGTAAAATGTCATTAAATGAGGAAGGAAATTCTAAGGCCACTGATGCCATCAGATACTGTATCTCATCATCAGAAGCCTATGGAGCATGTGAAAAGCGACTTTATTTCTAACTTACTCTCTTATGCCTCTTACTTTACCCTGACTCTGACTCTGAAACGTACTATGTTTAGCTGGATATTTGCTTTTTCTTTTCTGGCCTCCCTAATTAACATCCCTGACCTGTTTGGATTGCTGTTGTTTGATTATTTGTTGGTTGGTTTTCATTGCTCATTTCTACGGCTAAAAATAACCGTTTTGCATTTTAAGCTCCCAACTTTACCTTTTACCCCCCAGGACCTTAGAATCATGACCTAATGCCATATCTTTCTCTTCTAGGACATGTAAGAAGTCTTGTCTTTGGGTTGGGTTTCTCCTTATCATTTTAAATGCATGGTCCCAGATGACACTGTCTTACTGTCTTAGATATTGGCCTCGTTCTGACATTTTTGGAAGATTAATTTTAGTTACTACCACTGTGTGAGCTGAACGTGTGGACCTTTGGATTCTCTACCTTTTCATCCTGTGTGAAGTTCCGTCAGTTTTACAAGGTGTCAGGATGCAGAACTGAAAGTGAGCTTGCAGGACAAAGAAAAGGCTATAAAACATGGCACCCATACCACCTGCATTCCAGTGTGAGCCTCTGCCTGCCTTAATTGGGTAACTTCATCACGGCTTACAAAACAACTGTGAAACTGCTACATGTGAAAAAGGATATCAGAGCTGGGAAACCAGTTCCATAGGAAAGGACTCTTCTAGATATTCAGGGTCACAAAGTCACATGTGCACACCATTTCTGTAGCAGTAGCTCTTTCAATTTCCTAAGACAGTGTGGCATATTGGTATTATTTGAGGTAAGTTATTTGATTACTCCATGTCTTAGCGTATAGTCTTAGCTGCCATAACAAATACTTTAGACTGGGTTGTTTATAAAAACAGGATTTGTCGCTTTTTGTTCTGGAGGCTGGCACCTAAGGTCAAGATGTGAGCTGGAGTTCTGATGGTTCATGCAGCTGCCTTCTCAGTGTGCCATTATAGGGCAGAAGAATCATGGGAACGCCTGAGGGAGTCTTCTGTGAGAGATCTAAATAGATTGACCCACGGGGATGTTGCCTTATTGAACTTATCTTCTAACAAAGATGTACCCTTCTTTAGTTTTTTTTTTACTTTGGGGTTAGGAATCTAATAGAAATTTGAATGGCCACAACCACTCTGGATCTTAGGCTCTCTGTCTGCAAGCTGTGAATGAAAATAACTAAAATAACTAAACAGACTTCTTAATTGCATCTGTGGAAATGTCTCAGTGAAATTCATTAATACATGCAGTTAATATACACTAAGAAAAAATAATTAAAATACTAGATTACACATGAGAAAACGTGTAAGAGTATTGTTTTATTTTTCTTTCTTCAGGAGTTAACTCTAAAATAAGAATTGTCTTCAAGATAAGCCAAGGAAACCATGGAAACTGATATGAAGCAGGGAAGAAGATCAGTAGATAAATGAACGTTGAAGAGTGGGTCAGGTGTAGCTTAGTTATAGGGGGCTTGCCTAGCAAATGTGAGTGTGAGGTGACTCCTGGTATCACGCATACACAAGAAGAACAGGATTGGCTAAGAGAATCTATGGATTAAATTCTACCGAGACTTCTGTGCATGTATCCCATGCACACCTGGAAGAGGAGTCTGGGATGTTTGCCCACAGTGTCCTATCTTGCCCAAGGGTACTCTTAGAATGTAACATCTTAGCACATGTAGCCTTCTCTGCTCTTTAAATGGTTCATTAATGTGTTTGTGCAAAAATAAATAACAAATGAATATATAAATAACCCTAGATGGAGTTTTTGGTGTAGATGTCTGTACTAGGAAGATAGTGGTGGGGTAAATGATGAATGTTTTGGAAGTGTGGTTGAGGCATCACAGCACCAACTATGAGAATTAGACATAATGGCATAGACAATAGTCAGCTATAAGGACAGTGCCCAGGAGGGACTCAATTAGTAGTGACATTAAAGCATAGAGAACATGGACTGATTAACAAAGACTCAAGACTCAAGAGACTGGATGTCTTGGTGAACCATCTGGTTTTGCATGCCCATGTTCCAGACACTCTAGGTCTTTAGGAACAACCTTGACACAGATGCTGACAAATGCACTCTAGTCACCCATGTGGAAGAGCTCAATCTGCTCCAGAGCCCAGAGACTCATGCAGCCTGATTGTGACTTTTAGAGTCATGTTGGCAGCTACCTTCTTGCAAGCTCCTCACACATAGCAGGACCGCATGTGAAGTGCTCACCGTTACATGATTCTGAATAGGAAGGCTTGGACATGGAGGATCAATAAATCAAAGTTTGCCCATTTTGGAAATGTAGTTTATAGTGTTCTTTTTTATGGTGTTCTTCTTTCATTTTGATGAAGAAGAAAGCTACAAAAAGACAGAAGATGGTTTCCTGTATGTAAAAAGAAATATGATTCCAAAACTTGCCAATCAGCTTTGGTCATTTGGCTTTGGGGAAGCAGAAGACAGTGCTAAGAAACTCAGTTTCAACTTCTTGATGTATTTGAGCTCAATTGATAACTACATCAAGAATTGTATACCCAGACCAGCATAATACTTTTCTAACAGAAGGATCATCTCATGTTAGTCATTTCAGCTTACCAATGGTTGTTTGGAGCAGATACTTGCTCAGGTCCAATTAGCCAGAATGCAGAGTTCATGGGTCAGCAAGCTAATTGTTTTATTATTCTCATTTGTCATCATCTTTATTAGATGTCATTGAAACACAGGGACCTACTGTTTGGAAATAAAATGTCTTCTACAGACTCATGTGTTGGGGAAACTCAGCTCCCTCATGGTGGCACTGTTTGTGACCTGTGGAACCTTTCCGTCTGAAAGCATGGCTGACAAAGGTAGGTGATGAGCAGGCCTCTCAGGGTTACCCTTGCCTGCTTCCTCCCACCTCCCCATCTATTCCAATTTCTCTAAAAAAATTTTTTTTAAATCCCTAAAAATAAAAAAAAAAACAAAGAAAAACAAACTAACAAACAAACAAAAACAAAACCCACAAACCCATAACAACAAAAACAGCACATACAAAAATCATGGTATCTGTTTCGTGTTAACCAAGTACTCCCGAGCATAAGGCCCATCTTGGCGTGTGGTGTATATACTCAGTACCACACTGTGAAAATTTGCCCCCACAGCCTCATAGAAAGTGGCATGATTAGGAGTTACAGCCTTGTTGGGGTAGATATTGCCTTGTTGTCACTGGTGGTGGGCTTTGAGTTTTCAAATGCCTAAGCCAAGCCCAGTGTCTCTATCTACCTTCTGCTGCCTGCCTATCCAGATGTAGAACTTTTGGCTCCTTCCCCAGCACCATGTCTGCTTGCATGCTGCCATGCTTCCTACCATGATGATAACGGACTAAACCTCTGAACCTGTAAGCCAGCCCCGAGTAAATATTTTCCTTTAGGAGAGTTGCTGTGGCATGGTGTCTCTTCACAGCATTAGCAGCCCTAATTAATGTGCATTCTTTAGCTTCTTAGTTAGGAGTGGGATTTTGTGTCCACATCTCCTTCTCTGTGCTTGGGTTTTGTCTGCTTCCAATTTGTGCATACTGTCACAGTGTCTGTGGGTTTATATGTGCATCAGCCCTGTTGTGTCTGGAAGATGCAGTTTGCTTGGAGTCATCTACTACTAACTCTGGCTCTTATAAGCTTTCTTCCTTCCTCTTCTATTGAGTCTTGTTAGGAAGAGTTTGAAGAAGACATTCCATTTAGAGATGAATGTGCATATTGCCCAGCTGTGTTTCTGTGTTAATTACTGTCTACTGCAAGAAGAATCTTCCGTGGTGAGGTCTGAGTGAGGCAGTAACCTTTATGTATAGCAATATGTCAGTAAAAGTTGTTCTATAGCTATGTTCATTTAGCAGAATAGTAGCAAGCTTTCTCCTATGACTCCAGATCTATAGTCTGGGGTTCTTGACCTCAATAACAGTGTCAGATATGAATTCTATCTCATGCTTGGTCCTTAAATCCAATTTTTAAAAACCCCCAAAACATTTGTGCCAGCATTACAGCAACATACCTTGCCAGGAGGTCCCTGTTACAGGTCACAGGGTTTACAGCTAGGGGATAACGGTGATTGATTTCCTCTAGTAATGTGCAAAGTACCTTCCAGCACCATGAACATTAGTCAGTAGGATTGAGGCTTGTAGTTGAGCACTGGTTAAATTTCTCCATGTTCCATGACATAAGTAAGTTATGTCTTCTTCTATAGGGTTTTACAATCAAGTTATAAGAAGTAACCAAAAGCCTTGGCAATAGCCTGTGATGTTTGGGGTCTCTGGGACCCCTTTGGCCAAGGACTCATCACTATGTGACCCATTTTTTGTAGTGGAGGTTTTAGTTGGTAGTTGGGACATTCTTTCCCCATTACACGGTAACCCCAATTATTTTATATATTTTAGAAAACTTCTAAAGTACTGAGCTTCCATGTGGCCTTTCCAAAGGTCTTTAGTGTTGGTTATCCCTCCCTTTATTTCCTCCTTTATCTTATCCAATTCCCTCCCTATTTAATTTTCCTTTTCTAGTTTCCCCTTCACGAATTTATAGCACTATAGTCTATTTCCTCTTTCTTATGAGATCTTTTGCCACCTCCCACCCAGGCTTTTTTTTTTTAATGTCCACATTATTTATCCAAGTAAGCTGGGGTCCTCCATCAACCTCAGTAGCTGATCAGAGTTGGGTTCCTAGTCCCTTCTGCCATAGCAGCAGGACTACCTCTTCCAATAGTAATTCCAATAGTACTTCCAATAGTACTTTGGGCTTGAGTCTGTCAAAGAACCTTGCTTTTAGTTTATCTAAAGAAGAGAACCACACAGGACCTTCTTGCTACTGATTTCCTGTTGAGAATTAAGGGTATGTACAAGGGGATGCTGTTCCCAGGTTCCCTTGGTCCCCTCTAGGACTGCTCTAGTGTGTCACTGTTTTATTTCTCCTATAGATGCAAACCAACATTCTTTCCACACCCTTTGTGTGATGGGAGCTTCTGGGAGAATTCTGCTACCCAGGGAATTTAGGATAAAGGGTAACCAGTAAGAACCGTCCTGCCCAAGGATCCAGGGCTGGTTAAAGCCTCATGAAACCAGCCTGGGAGCTGTTGAGGGTAAATGAAACGTGTGAAAGGAAAGCTGTGCTTCATTTAAAGGTATTAAATAAATTATTGGAACTGAAAGAGGAAAGAAAAAATCCCTGAATCACTAGTCATCTAAAACTGGAAACATATCAGAGATACATGATCTTTGGAAACCACAGTGTAAGGGAAAAGTTTCCAGTGTCCACCGATTCTGTCTGAATTCTGTGCTTATACTGAATTCATCAGGGCACACTTATGAGCTTTATTTTATTAATTCTCTGAAGAATCATCTTGACCATGTTGAATTCTAATTGTCAGCCTTCCAAACTTGTCCAAGGAGTGAATAAGACACAGTCCTTCCTTCCACATTTATATACAGCAATCTCAGGAACTCCTACGTAAAATTTCATACAAAGAATATTTTTCAGAATTTAATGTCAAGGTCGACTCATTTTATTCATATGTGATGTACTTATTTTGGGACAAAATTTTCTAAGTTTTCATCATTTTCTTGGCTCCCAGGATATTCAGAGCAGTGTTTCAGTTCTTAGAACAAAATTAACTCTGATTATTAAAAATACATTCCCTCATCCCTTTAATGAGTCTCATTATTAAGTTTTATTCTTTCTTTTGTTTCGAGCTCTACAAAATTCTGTGCCTTAGAAGGGGTCAAGTGGGCACAGAGAGATGACATTTGATGGCTTAGTCAATGTACCCTGTTTCAACTACTGCAGGAACACTTACTCATCCTGAGCACTGTAGGTATTATTTTCCTCTCCTTTCCCAGGTGAAGAGATCCCTTCGAGTTACTGTTATTATTAGGAACAGAGTGTAGATTTGAGTCTGTAGGCAATGGACTGGGTCCTTTGATCCATGCAATTTCCTCTGTGCCAGGCTGAAATCAGTGTGATATAAACAACAAGCTGTGGGTAAACTAAATCTTTATCTGACTCCTGTGAAAATCCTACTTAGAGATGTTCCTTTTGTGTCTTTTCATATTGCTAGAGGAATGTATAAGACCTTGAATCAGTTATGTCATCACAATGAGATAGAAGATGTTGGTTGATACAAGTGAAAATTAGTGGTGCTGATGAAGATGCTTGTATTGATGGTGCTGGAGTAGCTCATGGTAATAACTATGATGTGAGGTGTGGTGATGACAGTGTTGATAAGAATGATGGTGGGGGTGAGGATGGGACTCTTGTAGTGTCTGAGCACCAAAGGACTTTGTGGTGAGTACCAATTACTTCCCCTTATTCCTTCTGTTGTGCTTGCTTTTAAGAGATTGCTTCTGAAACCTATAGTTCATTTGAAAGTTGAGTAAAGTGATGTACAAGAGATTGCAAAATGCTTACAGGTGGAGTGGTAATGTTAGAATGTAAATCTAGCTTACTAACTACATTTTAGAGCTCCTTATCACCACCTATTCTATGTCTCAGTGGGAGAGGTAAACAGACCCAACACACACCGACAAGCATCTGAGAAAAGACAGCAAGCAGCAATACTTGCCATTGGGTCCATGAGTTTCATAAGTTTGGAGAGACTGGAGACCAAAGATACACAAGTCAATTGATGTAGGGAGATTTGTGATTAGCTAACCCACATCATTGTCCATGTCCAGCCCACAGTTGAGTGGAAAAGAATACTGAACTGTATGATATACTTTGGGCCAGAAGCACTGTCTCAAAACAGCAGGAACCTTCCAGAAGGGCAGTGTCGGAAAAACAGGCATCTATTCAGATCTCTCTTGGTCTTTCTTATTGTTTAGGTGTACCCCCTCCTACAGCCTCAGTGTGCTTTTGAGTCTAAAAGCTTCTTCAGAAGATTCTCTTGACCTGGTGTAGCCACTTTGCCTACACACACACACACACACACACACACACACACACACACACACACGGTTGTGTAATATCTTATGCCCCTTCAGAAAGGTAGTAGCCAAAGACAGACCCTGGGGGAGTACAAGAAGTCTGTACTCCCTGGGAAGTTTTCTGGTGTGATTTGTATCCTCAAACTCCTTGTGGCCTTGAGGAACACTCTAGAACACCCTTTGCAGGACTTGGTTTGAATTACACCTCTCTTTGACTTCTTCCCTTTTATATTGTTTTGCTCATTCTCTTTCTTGGTCATTTCTCCTAAGAACAATCCTCTGAAAAATTACATGCACAGGAATCTTCATTCATTTTTAGATGAGCTAAATTAGATGTTTAGAAATGTGTAAAGGCTAAGCAGGCTGTTAGATGGCAAAAAGATCTTCTACAAGATAGCATACCATCAGGGATTTGTGAGATTATAGTTCAATCTGAAATAGCCCCAACAGGCTCTTGGTTTGCATGTTTTTTTTTCTCTCCAGCTGGTGGCATTGTTTTGAGGACCTATAGAATCTACAGGAGTCTAGTGGCTAGAAATTAGTCACTATAGGTAGACCTTGTAAGTTTATAGCTCAGTCACTAACTCTGGCATTCTCTCTGCTTCTTGTCTGTTACTGTGTGAGCAGCCATGACCACAGACTAAACCATTCTGTTCTTGGTGTCAAAGTGAGGAGAAAAAGTAACTAACACTTGTGATAAACAATATAAACTAAACATATACAGCTCAACGTGACAACGATAGTCAACTGTACCATAGGTGGCTTCAAGAAAGGGAGATGAATGTACAAGCTTATTCAACGAGTATCATCAACTGATGGAGGGATAAAGAATAGTTTGTGCCAACTGGCCTTTGTACAGTCATATTTGCATCTTCTGGAAGTATAGTTCACATTAGAGTGAGTTTGAAAAATATTTTTAAGTATAAATATTTAAAATCTAAGTCACTATACCAGGAAGCTTGCTGAGCAAGTGCATATGGCTACACCAAAAGCAACAATTATGCCTTAGAATTAAAAACGGCTCATCCAATCAACTATTTTATTTCTCTGTTGCCTAAAAGGATAAGGATAAATATGGGATGCTTCCTGCTTATGTACACAAAATATTTAATTTTACAAATGGTACTTTTCAGATTAAGACAACTTTTAAAATGAATATGTAAACAGCAATATATACATCAATATTATATATATGTATACATATACATACACATACACATACACATACACATACACATACACATACACATACACATACACATACATATATATATCACCTTCTTTTTAATAAAGCAAACACCTCTAAAGTGATCATTTAGATCATTCAACAAATTATTCTGGTACCCTATTGAACTCTGGCACCCTAGTGATCTCTTTATGAACCCACTTAGTCAATGCCTCTTGCTTTGGTAAGAGCAATTAGTAAGGCCAATAATGACATCTCTCTTAAGATAACACTCTTCTTACTTTTGAACTTTTCATAAGTAGAATCACAGGTTCTACACTTTGAGTCTGGCTTTCATAACTTAACATTATGTGGTGAGCTTTATCTATATTCTTTGTTCTTCATATTCTATTGATGTGAAATATTCCATTGTGTGATTCTGCTATCACTTGTCTGCTATGGTGTAGAATGGTTGTTTCCTAAAATAATAATGGGTTAAAGTCTTGGTTGTTCTGAGAGGCGCTGGAACCTGAAAGAGCCTGAGTGCTGAGTAGATTATTGGGCATTATCCTCAGAAGAGATTAATGCACATGTATAGAGCATAGATAAAGTTTCTTGGTACTAGACTGGGTGTCCTATGAGCAGACATTGTCAGATCAACTTTATATTTTTGTCTCATTGTTTTTGTCTCACCATGTAAATGTAATCATGTAATCTATGTCTTTCTGTCTCTTTCCATCATAGACACACACACACACACACACACACACACACACACACACACACACACGTGTTTATTCCATCCCTCTGCCCCCTGGGAATGCTAACAGTTCTCTCACTAGGAACTATTGCTGACACCAGAATTTTGAATCTTCAGAATTGTGAACTTCATTTGGGGACCTGGGTTGGTATCCCAGGTATACAGGACTGCTGTAACAATGGAAATTTATCCTGTCACAGTTCTGGAAGACAGAAGTCCACAATTAAGCTGTTGAAATAGACATCCTCACTCTAGGCTCTAGGAACAAAGCCTTTCTTGTCTCTTCTAACTCATGCATGACTCCATTCTGCCTTTCTCTATATGTGACCCTATCTCTTTTCAAGATCTCTGTTCTTAACTGCATCTCTTAACTGGGCTCAGATTCATCCAGGCAATCTAGGATATTCTTATTTTAAGACCCCTAATAGCTAAAACTACAAACACACACTTTCAAAAATCCGGTTACATTTACATATTCTTAGGGGTTAAGATGAAAACATATTTTGTGGGGATACCAGTCAACTCTTTATTGTGGTGCTATGAAGAGTGCTTCTGGGAACCTTTTTGAATAACCTTGGATGAGTGTGTTATGCATTTCTTTTTGGTTATTTCTAGGTATAGATCATAGGGTGCTGGTTCAGCTTTAGTATAATGTATGAAACAGCGAACTAAAAGTGGTTGTAGCATGGTGCAGTAATCACTGACGTTAATCCCAGCAGGTCACAAACACAGAACTGAAGAGAATGAAGCTAGAATATGTTAACCAACTACCCAAAATTCCACAGATGATTAGTGGCCAAGCAAGAATGAACATTTTTTTAATAGCCCGGGGCATTGCTTAGCAATGCTAATGTCTCTTAGTGTTTTCTTTGAATTTCACATAAAACACAATTGGTAGATCTGTTAATTAGCCTAGATACCAGTGTGCTGACATTTCTTATCCAAAAGAAATGTCCACCAGGTTCATGAAAGATGACAAAATGGAGGACTGATTCCAACCTTGCCATTTTAAAGATGAGAAACTTAAACACAAGATGAGGAGTATTTTTCTTGTTGCTCATCTATGAAGCCAGGTCTTACCAATTATTTTACCAATTGCAATCAGGATTGTAGTTATTTGTAGAACTAACTTTTTGTTAGGACTTTATATTTGCTGAAGTATGCCCACAAAAGAAAGGATTAAAGTCCTCTGTAGAAGGAAATAATGACAGGAAGGAGCAGAGAAGAGAGGAGAGGAGAGGAGGGTAGGGTAGGGTAGGGTAGGGTAGGGTAGGGGAGGGGAGGGGAGGGGAGGGGATTGGAGGGGAGGGGAAAAAGGGAGAAAGGAAAGAAAGATGAATGATGAAAGATGTGCTAATTAGATGACTCAACTGTGCAAGCATAGTTGATGGTGATAAAAGACAGGAAGAAAACAAACAAACAAACAAAAAAGACAGGAAGACTGAAGAGGTAGCAATATTATCAAACACTACAGAGCAGAAATCCCTAATGTGCTTCTACACTGCTTCCTACATGAGTCATGAAATTCCTCCCTGAAAATGCATACTAAAACCAGGCATCTCATGGGTTAGACAAGACATTTGATTTTATCTATTGAGTTGAAAGGGCCTAGGAGAGATAAAGCATGTGGAAGATAAACCCAGGCTAGGGGCACCATAAGCACATTTGTGTCTTCTTGGAAATTCACAGAAAACTCTAAAATTTGTGGACTTTGCTGGCATGTACAAAGTAGAGGTGTAATGGCTATTCCTGGTTGTCAAGTTGACTATATCTGGAATGAACTATTATCCAGAATTAGAAATGAGCCTGATCTTGAGGCTGGGAGATACAAGTTTCTGACCTGGATCTTGGCATGGAGATCTTGAAACATAGTAGCTATGAATCCCAGGAGATCAAGGCAAGGAGATCTCTGAGTTCAAGGTCATCTGGGACAAATCAAGTCCCAGATCCAGGCGTGGTTGTATGCTCCTTTAATCTGGGCCACACCTACTGGAAGCCTACATAAGGATATTGGAAGAAGGAAGATTTTCTTTGCCTGCTTGCGTTGTGGGACTGAACAACTGCTAGATCCTTGGACTTCCATTCACAGCTGCTGCTGACCATTGTTGAGGAGTTAGACTACAGACTGTAAGTCACCAACAAATTCCCTTACTATATAGAGACTACCCGTAAATTCTGTGACTCTAGAGAACCCTGACTAATACAGGAGGTTAGGGTAGTTGTGTAGAGGTTTCAGTGGGCCAGGAGCTGGAAATGGATCCCAGGGTTCCATTATACAGACCTTTGTGGGTTTCTTGTTTGTTTTTGTTCTTTTGAGGCAGGGTCTCATTTTTTAATAGAGTTGATTTAATTTTGGAGTATTGTCTCACCAAATCTTGTAGTTCTTTCCCGTAAATCTCACATGGATAAAAAGAAATGCTTCAATTTGGCTTACAATGTGAATAAAACCTCATGAAATGGTATCTTTTCTGTTGTAATATCTACACACCCCTTTCATAAATAACCTGGCTGCATTTAAGTGAAATAACAGGATCAGTGATCAGTCTTGTCATCAGTGCTGTGAGATTTTATTGCTGCCTATACCCTCTTCTCTTCTAAATTATTCCTTGGCCTCTGAATATTTCCTGTGCTTTCCCCAGGGGGACTCCATCCATAATGCACATGTCTTTCCTATGGCTGCCCAGTTTCTCCATTTCATGATGCATTTCCCTTTTACATCTAAGATAAGCTGATCCTAAGAGTGACTCCGTTTACGTCCTAACAGTATGAGAGCCTGTGTCTGCTTTCTGCTTTGATTGCTTTCTCTGACTCCTGGGGATTAAAATCAAACTGTCATCCTTGGGAGCAACTGTCTAGTTCCAAACAAAACGCACTCTGTGGGCTCTTGTAGAAGGAAACTGTAGCATCTGCCCTCTCAGATTTATGGGCAAAAGAAATTGAAGAAGAGAAAATTTGCCTCACTTGCTGAGGTTCACAGGGGACACTTGAATTGTGTGGGTGTTGTTTATCACTAAACTTAGAAAGATAGATTTGGAGAAGGGCTGTGTGAGGATATGGTGGATCTGATCATGTGGAGGTGAATGAAGCTTTGTGGATGTCCCTTGGCTTTCCTGAGAAGTCACTGGGACCCCTAAAAAGCAAGCAAACAGAAAGAGCCAAAGGTTGCTTTGAGCATGTACTTTGCTCATGGAATAGTTAGTGAAAAGGGAGTTAGTGATGCTTTTTTTTTTCTATTTCAGTTATGTATTTGGAGAAAGGTTTCTTTTTTCATAGTTCACTCAGCAGCACAACCTCAGTGGCCCTGGGAGAAGAATGGAGAATCATCCTGCTGACAAGTTAAGCACTAGGGTTCTGAGAGCTGTCGTTGCTTCCAAAGTATTTACAGCACTCAATTCATCTAACATCTTAGTGATCTTGTTTGGTGGTCTGGACGGGAACTTAACCATCGTGATATGGAGAAAGTCCGAGAGATGGCAGGGGCCCTTCACGTTTATACTAGGAAGAGAGGATGCGACTCATTTTTAAAAATGTTTTTATAAAAGAGAAGGCAACATTTTTTGAGACACCAAGATTGAAGAATTGTTTTAAATAAGGATGAATAAGGACCACTATGTAGTTTTAAAAATTAATGACTCAAACATGGGCCATGCTGTTTCCCGAGTTCATGTGATTATTAGCCAGCCCCCAATATAGTTTAGAATGGATGGTAAGTTTATAATTTCTAAGGACTATGAAAAAAAATCTCAGGATAGTTAGTGATTTTTCTCTTTCCAGGCTTGCAAGTAGGCCAATTCAAAGATTTTTTTTCAATATTCTTGTTACTACTGCTGTATAACAAATTGCTCCAAATTGTGTGAAAAGCTAGCATTTGCTCTGTTCCCAGAGAGTGGCACATGGAGGTATTTGTCTCGTCTCGTCAATATCTAGGAGCCATCTGAAGAGATTCAACTAAAGTGAATGAATGTCTGGAGCAAGAGTTATCTAAAGATAACATGAATCTTATTGTCATTAATGTTTTTTTTTTTTTTTGGATACTTACACATGTACTCACCATGTGGCTTGCCTGGATAAAATAACTATGGTTTCCTTCATTGATCTTGGATTCCAAGACCAAATGCTCCAAGACAAGGCAGCTATGAATGGCATAGTTTTAGCTATCAACTTGACAAAGCCTAGAGACACCAAAAATGTGAATCACAGTTGAGTGATTGCTTAGACTGTCCCATGGCCATGTGTGGGAGATTTGGTCTTGATTGTTGGCTGATTTGGGAGGGTCCACCCTATTACAAGTGGTACCATTCTCTGGGTAGCTGGCCCTGGCCTGAATGAGAAAGCTAAGTATGGGTGTGTCAGCAAGCTAGCAAACACTCCTCTGTGGTTTACACTTCAACATCCTGCTTGAATTCTTGTCCTGACTTCCCTCAGTAAGGGACTGTGACCTGGGAGTGTACGTTAAATAACTCTTTCCTCTGCCAAGTTGCTTCTGATCATAGTATTTGTCACAGCATTACAACGTAACAAAGCATCTTTAAAGCCATGTATCATTTCTGTTATACTTTATTGATCATGGCACAGATTATCAGAGGGCCATGCATATTTAAAGATAGGGTATTTAGACTCTGTAAGTCTCAACAGGGACATTGAAATCACATTGTAAGAAGCAGAATGAGTGATACCGTTGCAAACGCCTTTAGAAAATACAATCTGCCAAGCCACTAATAAGTTTTAGATTAATATTTTAGATAGGTTAGTGATAGGTAGATAGAGAAAGACTAGAGAAGCCCAGCTATAGACTACAGAAATAGTTATAGGTGAAATAGATTAGGGACATATAATCTATAGCTTAGGCTCAGGTGTTTATTGCCAGTCTCTACCATGGATACACTTAAAAATGTATGTTGTTGGTTATTATTAGGACAGGAATATTTGGGTAGTGTCTTAGTTTAAGCTTCTATACAAAGTACCATAAACTATAAATAGACACCATTTTTCATGGTTGGAAGACGGAGGGTCATGATTATATGTGAGCAGAATTCAGAAAACTGACATTGCATGTCCCTACATAGTGCAAAGGAAACAAGCTAGCTCTCTAATCTCATTTTACTGGACAATGATAGCATTCACGGAGTCTCCAGTCCCATTACTCAATTATTCCTAAAGGCTTCACATCCAAATATCATCATACTATGGTTAGGATTTTTAATCTATGAATATTAAATGAATATGAATATTCATTTTATTGCAGGAACTC
The DNA here is from genome assembly GCA_030674055.1 of Rhabdomys pumilio. NCBI lineage: Eukaryota > Metazoa > Chordata > Mammalia > Rodentia > Muridae > Rhabdomys > Rhabdomys pumilio. The sequence goes on along the minus strand of JANHMN010000002.1, from coordinate 205,392,922 downwards.
ATTAAAAACTGATCTCCACTGATGAGAAGGCAGTTCGCCAGCATATTCTGTAGTGAGAAATTTGGTTTCTTTAAAAAACACAGAAATATTATGTGTATGTATTCTTGTTTTAATCCTAGGTGTGGGATATGGAGCTGCTTCAGAGCAGGTCACTATTATTTGTCTCACGCTTTAGCAGAGGCATGGCTTTGCCAGCTGCAGATAATCTCTGTGAGTGTGTGATGTTTGGAATTCTGGGGTCTCTTCAGAGGATATATAATGCTAGAGCTGAGCTAGAAGAGGCTTGTTGGCAGTTGGTTGTAGTTTGTCAAGTAGTAGTGGGCAAAGAGACAAAAGAAATTAGCTATACTGATGACAAAGATCAAACTTGCCCCCAAGGAACTCAATGCCACTAGTCATCAAGAAGCAGTCAATGATATCTTTTCCCCCTTTCCTCTCTATTCTCTTTTCTCTCCAATCCAGTGTTAGGGGATTGAAAAGGTAGAAGAGGAGGGATGGAGAAAGGTGGAAGACAAAAGAACCCACAAAGTAGCCAAAAGTCTGGCTACAATATTCTCTGTCCATTGCTACACTGTGCCCATTCTTACTGAGACACACAAAGATGATATCTAAAGTTCTGCAGCCCACTGGCCTCAAGCCCTTTGTCTGTAACGGGTGTTTTACTGACTTCTAGGATACTGCAAGATGATCACACTGTTCCTTTGGAAGAACAGCCTTGCATTGTCGTTATTGTTTAGATAATTAGCTGGCCATTATCCTACTCTCAAAATAACTAATTTGGGGTCTGGTTCTCTGAGAAATTCAACTCATAGGTCGAATCTTGTGTAATCATTACAAATGGGCTTTATCACTTTTGCAAAATAAAAGAACATTTAATTAACTATATTTTTTATTAACACATATAATTTCACATATAAATATATCTACCTCTTTAAAGAGGTTTAAACGTCATATAACTTATGCCAGGCACTAAAAAAGAGTCAGTCCAGTTGGCTTAGCACTTAATAAAATCATTAGGATGTGCAAAAGGTCTGCTCCATGGTAATAAAGGTTTTCAAAGTGATAAAAGGCCTTTTCATGTCTGAAGGTCTGTCTCTCTCAGAGGAACTACACTTGTAGACCGAGAATGGCAACACCTCTGTGTTTGAGAAGTTGTTCGTATGGCCCCAAAGGTGCATATGCTCTTCCATGAAGAGTACTTCAACATTTATTCTGTGTACGTACATCCAGAGCCTATGTCACCTTCACATGTACAAGGAATGGCTGTGAAATGGTGATTTGATTGTAAACATTTAACTCCCAAACACAGGCACTTATATACAAAGTAAGTCAAAACCAACAGTCAGCAGAATGACTTACAACCAAGTGGTTCTAGAAACTGGAACACGATTGGCATCATTCTCAGTATACCCCAAAACACAGTAATGGAGATTCTAAGAAATTAGACAGGAGAAAGGATTCAAAGTCTCAGACTAAGTCCCTAACTGGTGAATCTTATCGAGACCAACAACATCCTCCATCATTGCCAGAAAGTGGCATGGAAATTCCACATATGATTCCCCCAGATGGAACCCACACCTCTGCCCAGGAGCTTTTACAAGAATGGAGGGAGAACTGAGGGGAAGTATTTTAGATACCTTGGAAGCGAGTTGTTCCAGAGACTGAAATATGTGGGTCTTTCTAGAAAGTTATTTCACACATTTTTCGTTTGAGTAGCCCGGATTCTAACCATGTTGATCTGCCTATTCCAGCAGAGCCTTGGTGGGGGTGGAGTGACATGGCTCCCAACCCAAGGACAGGGCCAACAGGGCATGGACTTCCATGAGTGTTGATGACTGCTGTGGGTCTAAGACTTGTTTTTGTAATAATATACATATTTTATTTTCCTCCTTCAAGGAAAGTCCTTCCTGTTAATGTTAATGACTCCATGATAATCAAAGACAGAAGGTATGGCTATATCTCAGCAAAATGTTAAACATTGGAATCTTCAGGATTGCCCTTAAGGCTGTGGAAAAGAACTCTGAAAATATGGGTTCAAAATATATAATTTCTTAAAATATAAGAATGCAATATGAATTATATAAATGCTTTACAGGTCTTTTTAAATTTTATTTTTTTAATTTTAAATTTAAATTTTTATTATTCTTTAGTCTTTTTTTCACAGTCTAGTCGTCATCCCCCTTCAGGTCCACCCTCTAACCTCTCCTCATTCTACTCCCCCCTCCCCTGTCTCTAGGAGGATGTCCCCACCCCCGACTCCCACCCCACCAGACTTCTCCACTCCCTGGGGCCTCAAGTCTCTTGATAGGTTAGGTGTGTCTTCTCTCACTGAGGCCAGACCAGGCAATCCTCTGCTGTAAATGTGTTGGGGACTTCATGTCAGCTAGTGTATGCTGCCTACTTGGTGGCTCAGTGCTTTAGAGATCTTGGGGATCCAGGTTAGTTGAGACTGCTGGTCCTCCCATGGGGATGCCTTTCTACTCAGCTTCTTCCAGATTTTCCCAATTTAACCACAGGGGTCCCCAGCTTCTGTCCATTGGGTGTAAGTATCTACATCTGACTCTCTGTGAGACAACTTGTCAGAAAGATTCTAAGGAAGGAGATAGAGAGATTTAAGGAGTGGTGATCACAGGAGATCTCACCCAGCTAAGTTTTTTATGCTTACAAAGAACTCTGGGAAAAAGAGATTGGGAGGGGGCAACATTTGGAATGTAAATAAATAAAATAATTACAAACAAACAAACAAACAAAGGCAGACAGATTCCTGAGTTCTGGGTGCCTGGCACATAGCAAGGTTAGGCCCACAGAAACGGTAATTTCAGGGGTGGGGGTTCCCACCCAGCTAGCTTACTGGTTGTTCTTCACAGAGACAGGCAGATCTCTGAGTTCTTCAAATGGAGCGCTGGGTTGCCATCCCACAGTCAAAAACTCTGACTTGTTGCAGGGTTCCTGAGATGCTGGCATGGTTGCTGCCTCTACCTACCTCCAGGGCTCTTGGCCTGGCCCCTGTGCCAACCTACGGCGCTAGACTAGCCCCATGCAATAACTGCCATCCTCCTGGTGGTTAGATATCACAATACCCATTAATTTGGCAAATCAAAACTCTAAAGCTTATTGTTAACCAAATAGATTTATATATCAGCAAATACTCAAATCTCAAGATGTCCACACAATTTAGACAAGTTATCCCAATTATCCTAACCTTTAGATTTCATATCTACCTATGCTACTTGAACCCCGTGGGTCCACGTTCACTGCCATTTTGCCTTCCTCACCCTGCTTTTCTCCCTGCATCCTTGTGTCCACCACACTTAGCTCCGCCTCCCCTTTTCCTATCCAATCACAGGCCTCCAGCTGCAAGGAGATTGGACAGGGAAATCTCTGCCACACTGACCCGGAATTGTTCTTGTCTAAAAAAACTGCAGGGACAAAAATGGAGAAGAGACAGAGAGAAAGGAGGTCCAGTGACCAGCCCAAATTAGGATTCATTTCAAGGGAGTGCTCCAAGGCCTGACACTATTACTGATGCTATAGTGTGTTTATAGACAGATAGGAGCCTATCATGGCTGCCCTCTGAGAGGCCCAACAAGCAGCAGACCAAGACAGAGACAGATACTTACACTCAACTAGTGGACTGAAGCAGGGGACCCCTGTTGTTGACTTAGGGAAAGAAAGGTTAGAAGAAGTTGTAATGGAGGGTTACCCCATAGGAAGACTAGCAGTCTCAACTAAACTGGACCCGGAGATCTCTCAGACACTGAATCACCAACCAGGCAACATACACTAGCTGGTCCGAGGCCTCTGACACATATACAACAGAGGACTGCCTGGTCTGGCCTCAATGAGAGAAATGCACCTAACCCTAACCCTCGTGAGATTTTAGGTCCCAGGGCCTGACAGGAGATTTAGGGGTAGGGACATCCTCATGGAGATTCGGGAGGAGGAATGGTATGAGGAACTGTTGGAGGGCATACCAGGATGGAGATAACAACTGGACTGTAAAAAAAAAAAAAGAAAAGGAAAGAAAAAAGAAAAAAGACAAGATTAAACACACACACAAAACCAAACAATCAAACAAACAAACAAACAAAATAAATCGCAGGTAGAAAGTAAGTTTGACATCTTGGAAAAAAAAAAAAAAGAAAGAAAAGAAAATGTATGCTTGCTGTCTCCTAAGAGGTAAGGGTCCGAGGTCAAGGGATGCTGATCACAGGACAATATAAGACTGAGCTTATTATCTGCAAGAGATGAGCTATCTAGAGAATTTTTAGAATAGCAAGAGCGAACTGCTTAAAGAACTGTCTCAGGAAAACGGAGGTGGGGAGGGAGGAAGGGAGGGAGAGGGAGGG
>JANHMN010000002.1:205340429-205388473 GCA_030674055.1 Rhabdomys pumilio | reverse complement strand
GGGAGGGAGGGAGGGAGGGAGAGAGAGAGAGAGAGAGAGAGAGAGAGAGAGAGAGAGAGAGAGTGAACACTGTCTGGATATCTCTGGAGAAAGCAGAACAGAGAGAGCAGGCTGGAGAGCTGTCCAGTAGAACATAGGCCACCAGCTTGGACCTTTGATTTGACTTCAAGTTTTTCGTTTTTGCTGCTACCAGATACCCCTTCTCTCAGAACCCTCTACAAGCCGAGGCTGGTCCTTGACATTGACCAATCTTTTCTATAAGAAAAAAAGGTTCTGTGGGGTAAAGTTAGTTCTACAGACATTTCACAAGCTCCTCAATGACTCTGATCACCTTCTCTTCAGCAGAAAAATAAAAATCATGAGAAAAAGAACTAAGATGTTTTAAGGCCAACAAGTGGGCTCCTTTCTCTGTCCCTGTGCTGCGGAGAAAGCTAAGGGCTTCACCAAACGTGATGGAGTTAGCAGCAATGGGTATTTCAATGTCAACCTATCTATGTGCAGAATGTTTCCTCAAGTTCTTCCAGAAGCACAGTGAACATGGCATTTATAGCATATTCAGGGCTTCTCCAATGGTATGACGTGGGGCACTGTCTGATGTCCACCTTCCAATTTGCAGGCTGAAATATCACAAGAAGTTGGTGGTTAGGAACTTGGGTCAGTTCAAATTTTTTTTAATCAAAATAAGTGCCTTTTAAAAATTAGTTTTCAGGTAAGACTATGTCTGCCAAACAAGCTAATGGAAACAGTTACCTGACTTGTGCCTTCAATACCTCCTTGCCTTGACTCATTTTTAAGTGTCTGAAAAGTCACCGAGTTTATTATTATTCTAAGTTGTGTGAATTGGATGACTCCCAGACCTACAGCACTGCCTTCAAAACAGTCCTGAAGCTCACAGAAGAAGTAGTAGTGAAAATGCTGCAGGATGGAATTGAACAAATTGTGTACATTGTTTTTTTTTTTGTTTTTTTTTTGCAGTGTTCTTTATGTAAATTGCTAATTGTCCATCATTACTTCTCAAATATGGAAACATTATAGTATCGTGACATTGTCAGTTTCTGACAAATATTATGGAGAAATAGAACCACTACCATTTTACCTCACAAAAATCAAGCTCACCAATAAGAATCTCAGCATGATTTTTCACAAGTCTCCTGGGCATTTCCAACCACACACACTTGTTTATTGGGGGCATCAGTTCCATCCTCAAATAAACCCTGCAGTCAAACTCCTAAGAACCCAGGTTAAATATCATTATTTAAAGTTTTGGTCTATTTTGAAAGTTGTAGCTGTTACTTATGGCTAAAAGGAAAAGAAGTACCCGTTCTTCTCCTAGGTAAAACATCATGTAGAAAATTTAGAGAGATGAATTGTATTTTGTACGTCACTGCCCATCTACAATTCAAATCATTCATTAGCCGGGGACATAACAAGCAGTACTTTGATTTCTTTGCTGTTGAAGTGCAAATGTCGGGTGGTGAAGATGAAGATGTGGGACACAGAACAATCGAGTTAACATCCCAGAGAAGCAGTTGAGGTCTTCATATTGCTTAGTGGCATAATATTAAATATGGCAACATCCAACCAGATCAACCAGGCCTCCATAAAGCAGCCCCTTAAGAGGTCAGTACTTATACAATTGACCCAACTTTCTATATAGATATATTCTCAATCGTTGGTCAACGTGGGATGAGCCTGGGTTTTTTTTTTTTTTCCTTTTGACCTCTGGGTTTGACAACTAGAGCACATGTATGGAGAAGATTGTTGTAACCAGAGAATGAAGAAGAGAAACAAGGAAGTGCTAGTCCAACAGACTCCGGATTTCAGGATATTGGTCACGGTCAGTAGTCATGACTACGCTTTGAGCAGCTACTGCCCACTAACATCATGGAAATACAGTACTGACGTCTGAGAGCACAGGGAAGCACCTGCTCCAGTTGTTCTAAGAATGGATTTCTCTCCATTAAGGAATCAAATGGTGCTCAAATAGGCAGGGGAAAATTGTCACGCGTCACAGAAATTAGTCCCATTTATAAATTGCCTCAAGTTGATGCAAGTTAAGAAGGTGGGTTTATTTTTCATATTTTATTACCTCTTCAAATATGTTTACGCATTCCTCTCAATAATTTAAACATCATCTAGATCCAGGTAGTCAGGATTTCTTGGCACTAGCATGGCAAGACTAGGTTACTGATGTTACAGAATTCTAAACCAGGACCTTTGAAAAAATGATATTGATTGGTGTTATAGGAATACTGCAGGAGTCAATTAACACCATATTTGAGTAACCAAACATACAGGTAAAATACCAGACAATATACATGCAGGAAATAAGCAGAAGACAAAAATTTCTCACTGTCGCTGTTCTACCTCACACATGAAGAAAGCTTGTAGAACATCTTAAGTCTGACATATAATCAATTAGATGGGGATTATTGAATATGATGTCTGGAAGATAGATGAGAACCACAGCTCAGTCTTGAAGGGACAAACTATTCCCAGGTGTAAGAACATGTAGGTGTGATTTGATTTTTCACAGAAAGGCCATGATCTACCGGAGAGCTGGTCCTAGAGTCTCATGAGAATCTTCCTTCCCAACTTTGTAACCCCAGCATAAGAACTGCAATGGAGAAGACAAAGGAGTCTTATCACACAGCTGCTGATCTCATATTCTCCTAATGAGTTGGTGTTTTGAGACAGTGCTCTGGGTCATGTGATTTTCCTACCCACCAGTGTCTCTAGCAGCAGGCTTATTTCTACCTACCAAAATAAAAAGATGAGTGTCTTAAGGATATTGACTGTTTTTAAATATGTTGCTGACCTGTGACTGGCTACATCATGTCACAGTTAGAACTTCAGAAAGGAGTAGGAAGGAATCAAAAGAATTTGACTCTTTTATTTGAGGTTGACATGGAAGTCAACAGCCTTTCATTTCTGATAAAGAACAGACTTTAGGAAAAGACAAAAAAAAAGATGTGTGTCCAGTTAGACAGGACATTGATCAGGAACTGAAAGAAATACATAGAGCAGGCTGAGGCACTGATATGGAGGTCTTTATCCTCTGGGTACCTCCACACATACCTCCTAGTGCTATAACATCGACTCTGGCAAGAACTCACGGAATTCATGATACTTTTAAGAAAACATAAATATTTATGTATATTGAATAAGAACTACTAATACTATCATAGAATGTTAAAGAGATAGAACAAAATTTCCACACAAGGCTACAAAGAATAATTACAGGACTATTAATGGCTTTGTCTGAACTAAAGCAATTAGGCATCCTTTAAAAAATTAACAAATTCAACTAACCATTAATGAAGTGCATTTGGAATTTAGGTTTCTAAAACAGCCCCTAAGTAAAAGATGGGATCTGTCTGCTCACAAAACTCCACTGATTTTGAATCCTATTAACTGGCCCACCATGGTGGCTGAGTTTCCAGGATTCAGTCTAGCCTTCCCACCCATGGTTACAGGGAAATAGTTTCACAGTTCATTCCTACTCCAACTGCCCACAAAGGAGGATGACTAGCCAGGAGGGGAAGATGTTATTTCCCCATCTGTATTTTTGGAGGTCTTTAAGTTTGCAAAATATAATGAAAAATAAAGTCAAGCTATACAATTTTACCAGTACTCATCTCAGAATTATATTATTAGTGTTTTTTAAAGTTAAAAAGGATACTTTCTTATTCAACTTTACATTGCACAAAGAAACCAAATCACAGGAAGTTGACAAGAGTGGTCAAAGGTCAAATGCCTATATGGATGGCATGCTAGTTATGGTTGCATTTGATACGATAAAATATTTGATATAATTAATAGAAGCAGAGATATTTTTAATAAATTTTGGAATTGAATTATAGTTACATTATTTCTCCTCTCCCCTTCCTTCTTTCCAACCTCTCCCATCTACCACTTTGTTCTCTTTAGAATTAATGATCTCCTTTTCTTTAAAATTTTAATATGGGTGTGTATACATATGTATCCACACATATCTTGCTTCAACAAGATTTAAACAAAGGAGCAAAGATTTTTAAAGACAACATCTCTAGCCAAGGATAGTTTCAAACTTTTTATGTAGCAGAGGATGACTTTGAACTTCAGATTCTCTTGCTTCCACCTCCTCAGTAATAGGATTACAGGGGTATACACAATGTACTGTGTATGTGGTGCTGGGGTCAAGCCTAGGCTTTCATGCATGCTAGACAAGTAGTCTGCCACCTGAGCTACACACCTCAGGCCAAGAGGAAGTATTTATTTTGGTTCATAACTTTCAAGATCTGAATCCATCTTGGGCAGGGTATAATACAGCAGAGAGGCTTAACTCAAGACAACTAGGAAACAGAGGGAGAGGAAGAGGGTGAGCGAAGGAGGGAGGAACACAGAGGGAGAGGAGGAAGGAGAGGGAGAGAGAGAGAGAGGAAAAGGGAAAGGGGGAGAGAGAGACAACCAGAGGTCAATGTTCAATCCAGTCATGGAGACAATCAAGACTACAGAGAGTAAGGCAAGGAATAGAATTCAAGGATCCTACCTCTCTGACCTTTCTTTTCCTACAATTGTACTGTTCACTGTGTCTCTAGACACATTTTCAGTGGATCTTTTACTTTTCTTTTCTTATCTTTTCATTTCTTTTAAATAGGAAGTTTGACTAGAGCCGTTGAACATTTCTAGGAAGATCCTGAGGTGGCCACAGTGCTTTCCTGGTACCTCTCTTTCATACCACTCAGCCGAACTATTCAGTGAGGCACTGATAAGCTTCCCCAGGTGGTTGGTGGCTAACCCCTAATCAAAAGACAATTACCTATTTTCTAATTTCATGCTTCCATGTTTTTTCCTGCTAAAAAGCCTAGTGCTATCAGCAAACAATTTAGAGATCAGTGTCTTGACGTCTGGTAAGGTTAAGTTTTTATTCATTATTTAGGGCTTCCTGCTAGCAGGAAATGTATTCAGGAGACAGCAAAAGCAGATGGAAAAGGACTTCAAAGAATATGAAATAAATAGTGCAATTAATGTGACCTGAAACCAAAATAAGAAAATCTACCTTGAATAAGCAACATCACAAAGATACGGGAAATGTTTCCAGGATAAAAAGGCAAATCTGTTTCATCTAGTTTCTCTGACAATGGAGCTTTCAAGTTGAAAAAAATGCTAAAGATTAAAAGATAAAGCCTGCCTCTTCAGAACCTTATATTTATGCATGTTTTGAAGTAATTTTAGGAATCTGAAGGTAGATGAAGGTTGTGAGGAACAAATTTAGATGTTTTGTTTTACACAAAGAATAAAGTGATTAGAACTGAAATTAACTTGGAGGTGGGAGAGGAGTGTTTATCAAGCCAAAGAAGCCTCCTGTAGATTTTACTGTAATTTTTTATTAACGTTAGGAAGATGCCTGATAGCCTGGCCTCTACAGAGGTGAAAAGCAAGTCAAGAGGACCCACGTTGGAGTGCACGGGGATGAGATTGCTTCAGAGAAGCCTGCTCCAGGCTCACTGTCCTGTTGGAGCAATGTCTTCAGAGTGGTTGTTGTGTGGTCACTGGCCTGAAGGACAACTTCTTTGCACTACAGAAACAGTTTTCCTGAGATAACGCACATGCACTGTTCCTTTCTATGTGTGTACATTCTAAGGAATCCTTCAGTATATAAACAAAACAGTAGCGAATTAACATATGACAAAAGTAAGTTTTGAAAGGGCCAGTAAGATGGTGCAGCAGACAAAGGCTCTTGTTACACAAGCCTAACTACCCAGAACCCACATAAAGGCAGAAGGAGAAAAATTGCTCCTCGAAGTCGCCCTCTGTCTGTGACATGTGTGCAGTGACATCCATGACCCTCACCACATCATGCACAGAAAACCACACATGATAATAATTTTTTAACTAAAAATTACAGATTATTTTACAAAGGTCCAAGGTTGAACCACATTTTCTGGTCTCCCTCCTTGCCACCTCATCCCTCTGTAGCAGTTTTTTTCTGATAATGTCTTTCTTCCTGCTGATGTGTGCCTGTGTTCAGATCATTCATGATTTTGGCGAACTAGCTTGACTGAGGGCTGTGGTTTCTCATAGCACAGAATTTTGCATAGGTGAGGTCTTTTAATTGTTTTTCCAAAAGACCACAAATGTGTGGACAGATTTGAGTTATACTTGATTCTGATTCTATACTTATTTTTTCTAACTTCATATTATTAGTGGGTCTCACAGTAGAATGGTTTTGTGCTAAGTCTTATGTTGATGCAGATTGTTTCAAGACCCCACCCTGATTAAGAAAAAAGATGATGCTGAGTCACTAGGCAGTAAGTGGAATACAGAGTTTTCTGTGGTGTATAGCTTTCAAAGTGCTGAGCCGAGAAGAGCATTGTAAGGTGTTTTGCAGCCCAGGATGGTGCACTAGCCTATATACAGCAATGACCTTCAGTTCCTTCATTTTGTCTAATGACATATTCAGATCATTACAGTTCATTAATGATCATTGTCTTCATGAATAGATTTAAACTAGTCAAATATTGCCAGGAATGTACAACCAACACAAATACAGTGTCGCCTCTGGATGTTTCTTGGAAGAGTCTCTTCCAAGAGTCTCATGTGTGCTCATGCGTGTCTGCCAGGTTTCTTCCCTTCAAGGCTTCTAAGAATATATCAGTCCCAGTGGAAATGCCCACCTCAGGACTCCTAGTTCCTTCTACTTTGCTTCCAAATCACTGCTCAAAGGGTTAGCTGCTTTATGACTTTTTCAAATTCTGACCTTGAAGAATTTGTCAACTTTTCTATCTTCCTATCTTCTTTCTCCAGCAAATTTCAAACAGTGGAATTACATATTTTAAAGACATATAATAGCAAGGTGAACATACAGAAATGTATGATGCTGATACTAGCCATGCTCTGCTCAAAGCTCAGTGAATCCAAAAGGAAACACACACACACACACACACACACACACACACACACACACACTCTAAATTGACAGGATTCATGGGTCCACACTGTCGGGGAGCCTATTCATTCTCCGTGACTGCTTTAGAACTTGTTCAAGATGTTACATAAATCTAAGAGATTCCTGGTATTGCACAGCATCCTAAGGAAATTCTTAACTGCTAAGCACCTTTATTGATTCCAGAGAATTCATCAGAGAGACCTGGAATAATGAGGTACATTAACACTTTCCATGATACATAATCCTTTTCTGGAAGCTTTGAAGCCCTGAGGGACCCTGGGCTAAGGAAAGAATTTGATTTCCAGTCTCTTGTGAATCTCAGCCAAGAAGGAAAGCAATTTCTCCCAGCCTGTTTTGCATTTGGCTGTTTTTCATGTCTGAGGCATTATTATTGTATTAATCTTCTGTTGGCAAATGAATATGCAATATTTACAAGGGATTATTTTTGTTGTTGCTCTTTAAATAATGCATATTGTTTTTTTCACAAAGCCTGGGGTGAAATGTAACTGTGAAATTTGGACTGCATTTGATCAAATAGATTAAATAGGAAAACCGAGAAGCACAAAGTTGATCCAATCCTTACCAATCTTTGTAGTACCAGTTCTAACCAGTTCCACTTTACTAGATCTTTGGGCTGGAGGGGTCACTTGTTATAAGAAATGTATGGGGCTAGCATAGTTTCTGGGTTGAATCTGGGAAAGGGGAAGCTATTGATCTACTTCCTAATTAAGCCATGGAAATTTTATTTTCCATGGTTGTCTCTCAAGGGCCAAGTGTATGACCAGAGCCATAGATTTAGAAGCCAATGGTCCAAGCAGTTATTAGTTCATAACCTTATGCATGTATAGATGCAGAGTGCTCAAGGACAAGTACAGGCTCTCAGTCTTGCATCTTCTTGTAGTATATTTAACTTCTATATGAGCCTGTATGGTTTTCTAAACATTGTATCAACTATAACGACCCTTAAGAATTACCAGCTTGGAAAGAAAGCTTCCTTGTTTTGTCTGTGGGATGGTAGGTGGGAGTCCTGAAATGGTAGTTTTTTTGTATGTGTTTTGTTTTTATAATCCTAAATACAATCTTAAAAGATTCATTTCAGTCATATGTACTTGGATTTTTGACTTCTGTGGAGTCAGGCTGTCTGGCCAGGTGATTAGGGAGGAATTCTCAGACAATGATTCTCATTTAGTATTTTCTTCTCACATTCAGTCTCCAGAAGAATGGTCAGTAGTAGCTGAGTGGAACAAATGAGACTTTATATGACATCTTCATGAGCAAGAGCTGTCAAGGTCCAACGTCATAGGACATTCTGGGAGAGCAAACCACAGCCCAATGGGATACCGTCCTTGCGGTCAGCAAGCTGTAGTCTGACATAGAAAGGAGTTCGAGGTCACAGAGGCATAACACGTCACAAGAAAGGAGAAAGCAAGGTCTATGCAGCTTGCCAGTTATTATAATACAGCCCTGATGGCTAAGATAGTTCACCTTGTCAGAGCCATCATTAAATCTCACCTTTATTTTAATACAAAAGGGTAAAAGTGCTGTACACTATACCAGATGAGAAGTCAGTGTCTGGGATACAGATTAGCTATGGAACAGTACCATTCACAGCAGGGTTGAGCCTGGGCTTCCCATGTTGAACCTCCACTGTGTCTCTCATGTTTGTGACCTTCTGCCAAGGCCTTAGTATTGGGATGGACTGCCTTCTCCTGGCTGTTTCTTGTCACTGTGGGTTTTTATCTCCTCTTCCCTCATCTGGACCTGGGTACATAAAGACAGACCAGGCCCACTGCACTCTTTTGTCCTGGTCCCACCCTAGCTCCTTAGCTGCCATATTCCAGCCACACTTCCTTCACAGTCTGATTTTTCATCAATTTCTTTAATGTTTTCAGGTCTCCCAATTTTGTATTACAGCATCAGTCTGCTCTGAATCAACCTTCCTAGTGCTGTGACCCTTTAATATAGTTCCTCCTGTTGTGGTAACTCCCTAAATGATAACATTATGTTTCATTGCTATTTCATAACTAATTTTGCTTCTGTTATGAATTGTGATCTAAATGTCTGATATGTAGGATATCTTAGATGCGACCACTAAAAGGGATCACAACCCCACAGGTCAAGAATTACTGCTCTAGAGGCTCCTTGTGAGTCCACCAGCCAATCTTCACAGCACATCCCTCCCCTCAAATAAAAAAGTGAGTGATTCTTCCCTAGAACCTTGTACTTTCCCTCGGGTACTGAAATAGGAGGCTCAGTAATTCAGTGGTCTTAGATAAGTGACTTAGCCCTAGGATGGCTCAATAAGAAGACGGATATGATTCAACTAAATAGGTCAAAGCTGAAAACTGCTTCCCATTGATCTTTGTCTGATGTCAGTGCCCATCAGACATCTGATGTGGGTGCCAGTTGTTCTCCTCAGGCCTCTGATTTACTTTCAGATCAATTGGTGCCTTTCCTTCCATCTTACCTTTTCTTGGGCTACTCCTATGCCAGAGGAGTGTTCTCCTCCCTTTAACTCTAAGCCTTCCCTTTAGGACAATTATTCCTCCCATGACCAGACCGTAGTCATCTTACTACAAGGGACTCAGGGCTACCCTCTCACACCCTTCGTTTTGCTTTTTCTTTTGTTTTGGAGGCGGGAATCTTCTGATCCATCTCACCTGACCCTATCACCTTCTCTGAATATAATAATTGTGTGTTAACTTACTTGTCTATAATGTGTCTGTTCACCGTTTCTCTAACAAAGCTGTAGGCTCCAGGAATGGGGTGGGGCAATGACAATAGAATTAGAGCTACGGCAATAGATCTGTCTTTCTAGAACATAGTTGGTACTTAATAAAGAGTGAGAAAATGAATACTTGTAGTGAAAGTACCAATCTTCTCATGTTATAATCTCAAAGTAGAGGCCAGAATTTCCTTCGTTCCACTCAAAGCCAAAATGCTTTGTCATAGCCGAGTCCAGAAAGATCTCTGTCCCTACCCCACCCCCGTTTTTTTGTGCAGTTTAGCATCCAGTTGTTTGGAGCAGTATTTTTTCCCACAGCCTGCCTGCCCCACCCCCTTCAACCTTGATAAATTAACAGTCACTCAGGAAGCACTTCTCTGTGCTTTTCTCCAAGTACTTTATAAAAGGTTAAAACAAACTCTTTGAAAAGATGAGCTTTCATTGGCAATTTATTTTCCTAATTGATGGAATTAAAATAAGAGTGGCAAATTAGCTGAGTTTGATCTCAGGTACAGAGCTCAACATGAGTAAGCCCTGTAATGCAGCTCTAATTGCTGCCTGCACGACCGTGATTAGGAACATTACATTATTTATTTAGCCTTTGATGCTAATCTCAGAATCAGAACCAACCAACACTTCTTTCACTTTTCATCCTCAGATGATGCCTGCCTCTACTATAGATTTACACTCTAGGCTGGGAAGCTGCAGGTGGGACTCTCAAAGCCAACTGTGGGGGAGGGGGACCACTTCCTCTTCAGAGCAGTCTGAGAAAGAGACAGGATGATGGGCTATGAAACGGTGTGGCCATGGGTGTGTTACAGATCATTACAACAGAAATGAGAGTCAAATGACTCTGCAAAGTTGGTCAGAAGTGTCTTGAAGAACTGCCAGACAAATATTCAAGACTGTAAAGTTTGATAGTGAGACTAGCTGTAGACAGATGTAGACTTGCGGTGTGCTTGGCTTCTCTTCAGAGACTTGGAACCAGGGGCTCTCTGATGTGCTCTGTTCCTCTCTCATTGGAGTCAGATGCCTGTGTGCTGATTTCATTTTTTATTATTCCAATAACAAAGCAACATGCCAAGTGCTAGAGACTTGCTGTCATGGGGACCTGGGTTTAAATCCCTCCCGACAAACATGAGCCTTAGCAATATTTAATTACCTTTCTGTGGCCCTAATCTCCTCGAGGAATGAATGCTGGTGGATAACAAGAGCTACTTCGTGCCTTTTTATGTCATAAGGATAATCTCAGTAAAATATTACTCTCATAACCATTAGAGGCTTTATTGTTAACCTCCAAGTAAGGTATTTGCACTTTAATAAGAGATTTTTAAACCCATAACTCTCACAGTCCAAATGATTTATTACATACTGGTGAAATTTTAAATGCTGGGGGTGTATGTTAAGTGAGATCTTTTAGACCTACTACAGTGAGCTAGGTTGAATCACTAGCCTCTATTACCCCTCTCAAGTCAACATCTACCTATGGCATGTCTCACTGAGCTAGTAAATGGACTCTTGTCATTTTTGTTAGATTAAGCATCTCAAATCCCATTAAGTTCCATTAAGTGGTCCCATCTTTTGGGTTCATGTTTACTAGTTTGACTCCTGAGGATTATTTATCTAGCTTCCTTCTACCAAGTGGGTGTAAAGATTCTCATATCTTTATCATTTGGGATCTGGTTCATTTCTATAACTGTTAAATGACAAGGCTTAATAAGTGGGCAACAGATTTCATTTGTTTGTTATTGGACAAACCTTGGTTGTGTGAGACCATGAGATGTGCATGGACTTGTACTGGAAGGACTAGTGTGGGTTTTGTGTGGACTCAGTTATGTCCTCAGTAGACCCTGAACTGAGGACCGAATGCCATTTTTCTACCACAAGACCTACTGAAAGCTTTGAAATTAATTATCAAGTCAATAAAGGGAGCCCTAGAAGGAGGTGGAAAAATCAGGAATTTTAGAAAGTGGATTAATCCAAGATGGTATTTTTTAATGGGAAGACTGCATTTCTATTTTTAAGATCAAACAATGAGTCATTTGACGATTTTTGCCATGATCTAGTCAGCCCTATTATGGTAGCTGATTATATATTTTGGAATTAAGATTTTATTGGTAGAAAGAACTTTGAACAAGCTTGAGGCCATGCTGTGATTACAATGAAATAAGAGCTAGTACCCTCTGAGGACTTCTGCTAATCTTCATTACAGATTGGAGAATTGACATTTTTTTTTCAGCAATATTGCATTGTTATTCACTGCACATAACTGGGCATGCAACACTTTGGAGCCTAATGGCTTTGGAAAAAGCAAAACATACTATGTTAGTGGTTACTGGTTATGAGAAGGCAAAGCTTCTGTGATGAAGCTGGGATGATGTAAGGCGAGAAAAATGATTAAGAAATTAAATCTTGATGCTATTAAACAATCACTTGGGTTTGGAAAGTTAAGTTGTTAATTATTTTTAAAAACTAACTTGAAATGTTTTATATGATCTCATTTTATTAAAACTGTAATACAGGTATATGTGTTTGTGTGTATGTGTTAGTGTATGTGTGCTTGTGTGTGTGTGTGAGTGTGTATGTGTGTGAGCATGTATGAGAGAGTGTGTGAGGATGTGTGTAAGAATGTATGGGGGTGAGGGTGTTTGTGGGGTCAAGGATGATCACTGGTGACAGTGGACCTTATAGGGTGGTATAAGTGCTGTCTGTAGAGACAATTTCCTCTTTGGATTTAGAAATGGTAAGAATAATATTACCAAGACAAATACCACTGTCTCAGTTTCTGATGCAGCACAGACTGTACTTAGCCAGATATAACAAAGATCTGTCCAGCCAAGAGTATGGAGATGCCTAATTATATAGACAGCAGGTGACCATAACACCAAGGCTAGTGAGAAAACACTGGGAAGGGGAATTGCATGGATGGAAATGGATACTACATAGATGCAGGGTCTTGTTTCTATTTAAGCCAATGGAATACACAGGCATACACAGAATAATGACTAACATAAGCCTGAATGAGAAAAGATAGTATAGTGTTAGAGTTTGGTTACGTTTGGTTTTTATCATATTAGTTAAAAAAGACAAACATGTTGTTGATTATTTTAATAAATTATAAAAGCCTATGATAAAATTCAGTACTCATTCATAATAGGAATTACTAAAACATAACATACACAAAAGAAACAAAAATAAAGTTACTTTAAAGACAAATGCTATCAAAACTTCATGACAGCAAAATGGTAAAAATCTTCTGTCTATTTTAGATATCAATAGGAGAAAAACACTTTGGCGTTTATATCATTTATAATAAAGCTGCAAGTAAAAAAAAATGCCAATAAAGAAACAAATTGAAGTTTACTGATGATGTCCTTTCTACACTGAAAAAAATTAAATAGTAACACACACTGATTACTACAAATTCGACAAGATTGCTATATATCAGGTCCAAAATGCATCAGCGTCTAATGAGAAAATGTAATCCTTAATGACAGTAATGGAAAACTCATCATCAAAGCCACCGTAACCCATGACTGTTTATCAAAATAATTACAAAACCTTTATGGAGAAAAATGTGAGATTGTGATGAAATATATATGAAATAATGTAAATAGGAAGGAGAATCCCACTATGCTCATAGAAATGTGAAAACTGCAACTGCTCTGTAATCTAATTATTTTATATCCAGGCGTCTATCCCAGAGAGACTCTCTGACATGAGCACTGAGATACATTCTAGGATATTCATCATAGAAATGATTATAATGAAGAAATAAAACCCAAGTGTTATAACTTCAATAAATAAAAGTATGTTTATATACCCTCTATATTAGCTACATATTTCATTGCTGTATTGCTGTAACACAACACCTTACAGAAGCAACTCAAGGAAGGAAAGGTTTGTTTTGACTCTCAGTTTGAGGATACAATCCACCATGGCAGAGAAGGCATAATGGGCAGCAGAAGAAAGAGGAGATTGGTTAACTTATTTTTATATATATATATATATATATATATATATATATATATATATTATATTGTTCTATATTGTTCATGTTGAAATTCTATTTATAAAAACTTCTGAAGTTGTTCATCAAATATATATATATTATATATATTATATAATATATATATTACAAATATATATATTACATGAGAGAGAGAGAGAGAGAGAGAGAGAGAGAGAGAGAGAGAGAGAGAGACAGACTGGTGCTTTACTCAATTGCTCCTTTTTATTTATTCAGAGATGTAAGCCTAAGAGTAGTGTCAGCAACCTACAGCTGTGAAGTGTGAGGATGGCTCCTTTGGAAGAGGAGCACAATGGTAAATGGCATCTTAGGTTTTTACTTTTACACAAGCATTTGTATGGTTTTTTTTTTTTTCTACAAGTAGTGGGATAACTTAAGCATACTTGCATTTTTATATTTCCATATTCTTTTCAGAAGAATAAATGTGCTCCCTTCTGAATATACATTAAGTTATTCTTGTTTTGTTTTCCAGGGAAATTGGAAACTTTTCATACCTTAGGCAATTTCATTTTTCTTTCCTCTTTTCTTTTTCCCCTACCTATTCCTCTTCCTATTCTATTGTTTCCCTTCCCCTCTTCCCATCCCTCCCTTTCCTCTCCTCCCCTTCCCTTTACTTCCTTTCCATTTCTCCCATCCATGTTTTCAGTCCCCCTTTCCTTTCCCAATGCCCTCCATTCCCTTTCCTTCCCCATATCATTTTTTTTCTTCCTTGTTTTCCATCCATTATTTTTCTGTGCTAGGCTGCAGGGAGATTTTGTATGATAAGAAGCACTCTCTCTGAGAGCTATCCACTACAGTGTATAATTTCTAGTTCTAAAACCCAGATCTGACAGCAAATGCAAGGTTGTTCATGTTGAAATTCTATTTATAAAAACTTCTGAAGTTGTTCATCAAATATAATCCCCAAGCTATTGAAGATAGAATTTTTAGTGTTTCTGCAGTGTTCAGCTCAGGATGTATTTTTACACAAAACATTTCCTCTACGGGATCTGGGTGAATGTCTTTGTAAGAATCATTTACTGTGTGTTCAGAAGATCAAGCACATGCAAGAAGCTTTATTGGAAGCATCTTTCCTTATCTGTTGTTAAAGAATCACCAAAAAAACAAACCTAAGAATAATAGGTGTACAGGTAGGGAAGGAAACCTAGCTCAAAGGCCTAGAAAATGTTTTTGACAAAATCATAGAAGAAAACTTTTCTAACCTAAAGAAGGAGATGCTGTTAAATGATACAAGAAACATACAGAGCACTAAATAAATTGTCCCCACAAAAAAAATTATACAAAACACTAAACACACAGAACAAAGAAAGAATGTTAAAACCTGCAGGGGAAAAAAACCAAGTAACATTAGAATTACATCTTATTCTTGGTAGAGACTCTTAAAGTCAGAAGGTGTGCTACAAACTTTAAAAGACTACAAATGCCAGTCCAGACTACTATACTAAGCAAAAGTTTCAGCATAGATGGAGAAAATAAGAGACTCCATGATAAAGTCAAATTTAAACAATATCTAAAAATCCAACCTTACAGAAAATGCTAGAAGGAAAACTCCAACCTAAGGAGATAAATGACACCCAAGAAAACACAGGACATAATCTCACACAAGAAAAATTAAAAGAAGAGACACACACACACACACACACACACACACACACACACACACTGCATTACCACCACCATCAACAAAATAAGAATCAACAATCATTAATCATTGATATCTGTCAATGTTAGTGCTCTCAATTCCCCAATAAAAAGTAGCAGACTAACAGAATGGGATGAAAAGAGGATCCATCTTATGTTGTATTCAAGAAACACACTTCAACATGAAAGATATTACTTCAGAACAAAGGGTTGAAAAAAGATATTTAGAGGAAATGGACCTAAGAAGCAAGCTGTTATAGCCATTTAAATATCTAACAAAATAGTCTTCAAATTAAAGGTCATCAAAAGAAACAGGGAAAGACACTACATATTCATTAAAAGAAAAATACACCAAGATACATTTCAATTCTTTAACATCTATGCCCTAAGCACAAAGGCACCAAAGTCTGTAAAAGAAACACTGCTACAGCTTAAATTGTATACCTACATACCCTACATAGTTGTAGTGAGAGACTTCAATGTTCACTCTTAGCAATGGACAGGAAATTCAGACAAAAACCAAATAGAGAAATCCTGGAACTAACTCACGTTATAAAACAAATGGATCTAACAGATATTTACAGAGCATTTACTCAAACACAAAGAATATAGCTTTTTCTCTGCACCTCACGGGACTTTGTCTAAAATTTACCACATGCTTGGATACAAAGAGAATCTCAACAGATACAAGAAAATTGAAATAACCCCCTACATCCTATTAGACCACCACAGATTAAAGTTGGATATCAACAACAGAAACATTACAAAATTGTAGAAATGGAACAAGTCTCTGCTGAATGAAAAATGGGTCAAGACAGAAATAAAATAGGAATTAAAGAGAACATATCCAGACTTATGAGACTATGAGAGTGGTGCTGAGGGGAAAGATCATAGCACTAAGTACATACAAAAACGAAAAACAAAAACAAAAACCAACCAACCAAACAAACAACAACCACAACAAAAACAGAAGAAAGAGGGATTCTATACTAGCGATGTAACATCATACCTGAAAGCTCTAGAACAAAATGAGGTAAACACCCAAAGAGGAAGATGTCAGGAAATAACCAAACAGGACTAAAATCAGTAGAATAGAAACAAAGAGGACAAAACCAGAAAATCAATAAAGCAAAACCTTGGTTCTTTGAGGTAACCCAGACCCAAAGGACATACATGGTACATACTCAGTGATAAGTGGATATTAGCCAAAAAGTACAAAATACCCATGATACAACTCATAGACTAGAAGAAAGTTTAACAGGAAGGAAGGCCCAAGTGAGGATGCTTAGATCCCACTTAGAAGGGGGAAAATAATCATGGGAGGCAGAGGAAGGGAGGGACTTGGGTGGAATAGGGGGGAGGAATGGAAAAGAGCAGCAGGATCAGGTTTAGGAAAAAGAGAGGAGAGAAGCCCAGAGGACCAGGAGAATGAATGAAATTACTCAGCTGCAGGAGTGGAGGGTGGGGGAACTTTGAGAAAGTCTCAGAGACTTGGCATACAAGAGGCTCCCAGGACTCAATGGGGATGACCTTAGCCAAAATGCCCAACAGTGGAAAGATGAAACCTGAAGAGACTACCTCTAGTAGATGGACAGGATTTCCAGTGGAGGGATGGGGTCACCCACCTACCTTCAAAAATCTTGACCCAGAATTGTTTCTATCTAAAAGAAATTCAGAGACAAAAGTGGAACAGAGACTGAAGGAAAGGCCATCAGGGACCAGCCCAAGTTGGGATCCACTCTATGCACAGGTACTGAACCCTGACACTATTACTGATACCCGGTTTTGCTTGCAGACAGGAACCTAGCATAGTTGTTCTTTGAGAAGCTCTACCAGCAGCTGACTGAGACTGATACAGATACTTACAGTCAACCATTAGATTGAAGTCAGGGATCCGTATGGAAGAGTTAGGGAAAGAATTGAAGGATCTGAAAGGGATGGCAACCCAATAAGAAGACCAACAGTATCAACTTACCCAGATGCCTGGGAGCTCCCAGAGACCAAGCTACCAACCAAAGAGCATACATAGTCTGGTCTGTGACCACCAGCATATATGAAGCAAAAGACTACCTTGTCTGGCCTCAGTGGGAGAGGATGTACCTAATTCTGTAAAGATTTGATGTCCCAGGGAAGGGGTGTGGGGGAGGGATGGTAGAAAGCACCCTCTCAGAGGCAAAGGGGAGGGAGGGTGGGGAGTAGAACTCTTGGAAGGGGACTGGGAAGGGGGGCAACATTTGGAATGTAAATAAATAAAACAATTTTTTAAAAAGACACAAAATTTGTACTCCACAAAATTGAAAAAAGCTAAAAGGATAATTTTTTTTCAATAGATACCCCTTACAAAAGTTAAATATAACCAAAGAAAACCAATTAAAATGGGCCTATGACTCAAAAGGAAATAGAAATAGTAATTAAAAACTTTCCAATAAAAAAAATCAGTAGCCCTCTTATATACAAATGGACCTAAAACAAATGAAGGAAAAAATTCCCTTTACAATAACCACAAATGATATAAAATATCGTGGGGTAACTCTAACCAAGTAAATGAAAGACTTATATGACAAAAACTTCAAGGATTTGAAGAAAGAAACAGAAGACGATATCAGAAGATGGAAATTTCTCCCATGCTCATGTACCAATTAGGATTAACATAATAAAAATGTCCATATTATAAAAGCAATCTACAGATTCAACACAATCCCCATCAGAATTCCAACACACTTCAACAAAACAAAACAAATATCCCAGGATAGCTAAAATAACCTTGAACAAGATCAATCTGCATTGGCCTTGTCAACGGCTTCCTATAATTCTTGTCATTCTTGTATTCCCGTGGTCTCCAAGGTTCTCCAAGAGCTCAGGTTTGACCCTCGGTAGGCATTATGAGTATCCTTTCTGCTTCTTTCTCTTGGTGTTCATGCCTGTAAAGGACCCGAGCTGCCCCACCTTAAGGGCCAAACTGTAAAGGACCACTCTGGCCCACGTTTGGGGGCCAAACTATAGCAGCCCGCTCTGTTCCGCAAGTCAGGGTCTAGCAAGAGAGAGAGTGGGGGGAAGAAGGGGAAAAGACGTGAAGAATAGAAACAAGCCAGAGGATCTGTAGTAGTCTTCTTTACTGTCTCTACCTTACACACACCACTACCTACACCCCCCACTACAAGGAAATCCTGAGTATTTATAGGCTTTTGTCACGTGCCTTGTAGGCATGTGGATACCACATGCCTTGTAGGTGTGGATATGATGTAAGCCTTATAGGTATGGACAGCACATGCACCTTACAGGCATGTATGGCGTGGATAACGCGTGCTCCTTGCAGCTGTGGGCATTAAACAGCAAAACAAGATATGTGGGATATCAGAGTGTGATTCAGTTGTTGTAGGCTGTTGAAAACCAAGTCTCATGTCAGGGTATACGGCTCAAGATGGCTGCAAAGCTGATAGCTGCTTTCTAGCAGCTTTCTGCTTAAAGTCAGCTCCCAACACATGCCCCATGCGGGCGCACTGGGAATACTGCATTATTGCCAATACTGGGCTTCTGCCCCAAAGAATAGATTTGTATGTTTTCTTTAAAGCATAAGAACCTTCTGTGCTCACTCAGGACAAAACAGACAAGCCCAAGAAGTGATGTCCCTGGAAATAACCAGTCATAGCCAAAGGTTTACAGAGCTTTGCTGTAGTTTTCTTTCTCCCCTGTTAGTTTATCAACTCCAGGTATTTCCCAAATTCTCGTAAGTGGATTCAGTTTGCTTTGCCCCCTCTAACAACACTGGTAATTTTTTTAAAAATCTTGTATTTTCAGAAGGTTTCTTTCTCTTCTATTTTACCAGTGTCTCTCAACTGTGTTTCCTGATCCATTTCACAAATAAATCCCTGGCCCTTAAATGTGTATGGTGTCATACCCTGTTTCTGAGGGTCCCGTGAAATTCCTTAAGTTTTACTGTGAGGAGGACAAACTTTAAATTCATCATGATTTGGTCAAGAACGATTTGACTATCAAAGCTTCATTCTGATACATTTTAACTTGTAGGAGGTGGCTAAGTTCTGAAATGGGCTATACAAGTCCTATTCTGGCTTCCCTTCCATATGTGAAGTGGGATATGTGCTCAATAAAGATATTCTATGAAAAGCTGCAGGGATGGCTCAAGTTCCCTGAGAGCTGATGCCACACTTCTACATAGCTCACAACTTGGCAGAACTGTGGGAGAGGGGTTGGGGGGGGGGGAATGGTAATATCAGATTAAAAATCCAAAGCTAAAATAGAAGAAAGTTTAGAGAACATCACTGTCCAAATCGGGCATGTTTCAGAGTTCACAACCTTCGTTCTTCCCCTAGCTCAAATCATGGAAAACAGACTCATGCGTTTGGTGAGCCATGGATAGATAAGGTGTTTGTGTGCACACAAACCCTGGTGCTTACTGGATGTTGGAGAGAATGTCATTCTAAAGATGCAGAGAGGGACAGTGACTTTCCTTAATCTTTTTCTTGTTAGCAGACTGAATCAGAAGACCCCACCTATTCCCTCCATATTCACAGTAGTTCTCAGTTCCTGGTTTTGACTTTCCCCTCCCCTGTAATCGAAGTAAATTATCCACCTGCAAACCGAAGTTAGCATCCACATTTGTTCAGCTCTGAATTTCCCAAATGGTCTATATGTGATAACCTGCAAAAGTCTAAATGTCTCCATCCTTGGTGGCCAGTCTGCATTTCAGGGAGCTTTAAATCCTAAGACTGCAATGCATGTACCGTCTAAGAGGTGGTAGTTGAATTTCAAGTCATTCCTCCAAACATATCCTACTGCTTTCACAAGCCAGTCCCTCAGCACCTGAATGAATTAAATTCTTTAGAAAGAACTGAAATGATAGATATGTAATTCTATCAAAAAAAAAAAGTCATGAACAAAAATACTTTCTCCACAAGTTACAAAACTCCAAGGAGGAAGCTGGGTCTCTGGGGAAAAAGTGACAGAGTGAAGAGGAAAATGAACTTTTTCACTGTCAACTCAGGGTCACCCTGGGAAGCCAATTGCAGTGTTTGTCATGGGAATTTTGCCAAGAGAGATCTTGATTAAGGGTAAGTCTTCCCTCCGTACTTCATAGGGTTTCTAGCAGAGTCCCAGCCTTTTCTTGCATAAGATTTCTCCCCAAATGGCATCCTAACTTGACGTACTAAAAACTATTTCTCTCACTTGTCAAATCCTCATACTCTGATTCTAGATCTTTCCTAATACTATTTCAGACATTACATATATATAATTATATATCACACATTCATGATCATATTATATATTATACCGTATATAATAATTGATAATCTTCTTGTTCTGCTCAATATCTTCTTGCCTCTGTGTTTTCACCTCCTCAGATTAAACATAGACATCCTCCCCAAGCCAACCTCCTTATTCCCTACTTAGTCTAACCAGACCTTCAGATGTAAAGAATGAAAATGGACTTTGGCTCATTTCAACAGAGAAGAAATTTTAGTGGAAGGGTATCTGGAGCTTTTGTGGAATGAAGGGGAGACTGGGGAGTCAGCCTCAGGTAGTAGGGAAGGTTCAGAGGAGGCTGAGAGATGAGGAGAGTGAGCTCAGGCTGAATAGCGTGTACCTGACACTCTGGATGTGGTAGTGCTGATAACACTGCAGCCACAAATTAGTTCTCCGTGTGGCTTAAAGTGCTGGAGCATCTAATTGGCTGATTCTCCTTCAGGTGCCCCAGATCCTGGCATTCTGTCAAGAAGCCCTGAATACTCTAATTTTGTTTGGGTACTTTTAGTTCCTCATGCAGCAAAACACCCACTGTATCCAATGCTTTCAGTGTCCACATCACTCTAAGCTTTTGATTTCTGTGTACCTTGTAAAAACGTCCCTCCACATTTATGTCTTTTGAGGGCTTCTTCTCCCTGATCAAAGTCTCTGTGCCTGCTATGCAGTAGGGCTATTAGAATAGCTCCAAATCAATGACAGACAGGAACTGGTGGCACATGCAGATCCCATTCCAGCCCTCTTGTCCTTCACCTGGAATAATTCTGAATGTATTTTGCATTCCCACAGAGGATCAGCTCCCGGGACACACAGGTGCTTGAGTGCACCCTGTCTGAGCCTTACCCTTCCTCGTCTCACTTCTAAACACTTTCCTTCCTGTACTTCCTCTGCTTCCTACCTGAGCCCCTTATAATCAAATTCTTTTCTTGAGGTCTGTTTCTGGAGATACAAAAACTGGGAGAGTAACTCCAGACTTAGCTCGTTAAGATTGAATTCATCTCTGAAGGCCAAGGGTGAGAGTCTGCTCCTCATGTACAAAAAAAAAAAAAAAAAAAAAAAAACCAAGCCAATGTGCTCATTTTGTTTTTGACCACTAAAATAATTAAAATTAAAAAGAAAAATATCTTTGAATGAGGCATGGGCACTTCTGTTTAAATGAGGCATGGGCACTTCTGTTTAAATGAGGCATGGGCACTTCTGTTTGGCAAAATCTTTACCACATCCTCTGCCTTTCCTCTGACAACACGTTTATTATGAACCTGACTCACGAAGGCTCTTGGGTTTGTGATCTTTGCAAAGGCTTAACTCAAATAAAATTCCTTAATGAAAGTTCCCTGAGCACTAGGCTGAACAAATCCCTTCTTACTCAGAGTCTCCACAGCAATATAGATGAAATGTAAAAGATTCTGTGAGAATTCAGCCCTGCTATGTCAGGGTGCAGAGATGCACCTCTCCTGCCTAGTCAGGCTCCCCACTTCTCCTTTATCTTTTCCTTTTCTCCACCGACATAGCAGAAAATTAGCCACTATAACTTGAATTCAATGGTATTTATTTCACTCATCAAGTTGTGAAACCATCACCTCTAGTTCTAGAATATTTCTGGCATAATATCAGAAATACTATGCTCATTGGACAGTTGTTCTTTGCTCCTCCCTCTGGGAAAGCCTCTGGATGCCATCATCGCCGTCATCATCATCATCATCATCATCATCATCATCACTATTATTATTATAATTGGTCTGTGGTTTTGCCCTTAGCACTAGGTGTCCTCAGCACTCAATCCATCATTTTGGAGTAGGCAAAGGATTATTTAGTGTGAATCAAAGCAAAGGAAAGGATTGGCGTTTTATAGCCAAGGGATCTTAAGAAAACTGCTCAGGATACAGGTTGCCTGAGTAAGGTGGGACCCAGGTTTACTGCCTGTGCAGCCCAGCTGGAGAACTAACTTCTACGTAGTTCCCCTGCAAGATAGGAAAAATAGTAGCATTTACCTAAATATCATGACAATTAAATAGTTAATGTGTAGAGAACTCTCATTAAAGTGCATAACTGAAAAAAACCAGAATTGTGTGTGTTAAATGTGACCTACCCCAACTCCACTCTGAGCATACAGAGTTCATTTTCCAAGAGAGAAGCAAGACAAACACTGAGAGATGCTGAGTTGAATGTCTCTTCATTGAAAGGGATATTCATGTAGTTTTTGCCCTTGAGTAGACATTATGTCTCTACTCCACTCCATCGCCTGGTGTCCCCCACTTTAGCATCCTGCCTTATCCAAATATTAAAGCTTTGTCTTAGTCTTCGGTTTGACCTTGAATACAACTAGAATGTAACTCTCAGGAAGGGAAACACCATGCTCTCTGAGAATCTGTGCTCCTTACCCTTAGAACATCATCAAGCCCAATGACTTGTGATCAAGTGCCGCATAAATAAATCAGTTCACACATAAAATGATCAATCATTCCAACTACACAGTTTCTGAATGTGCTTCATATTAACCATCAACTGCCTCAAACGGTAACGGTCAGAGTCAAAAAGCTTAAAAAAGAACCTTCTATTTCCTGAAAAAGTGGGTCCTGCTTAACACACACAATTCTGGTTTCTATCTGTATCTGTCTATGTCACCTTTGTCCTTGGTGGGGGAGATACAAGACCACTGTTTCCTGGTGTTCTTTGTAGCTCAGCTGACTCTGTGCTACTGTTTGCTCCAGTCTAGCTTCAGCCTTGACGTAAAACCCTTTCATTCTATATAAATAATTAATAATAAATGAACAGCCTGGGGAATTGCTGAGCAGAATTTAGTGGCTGGAGATTTATACAGCTACGTGTGGTGCCAATGTGAGACACGGGTATGGAAAAAACCCATGGTATTATTGCTTCAGAACCAGGCCACAGCTAATAACCACTGTGCAAGTAGGAGCTCACAGCCTTCCAGAAAATCACAGTTGTCACCACACATTTTCCTGGGTGTCACAGAGAAGAGGGTATTTTTATCTTTTTGGTCTTTTTATCCTGTTAATGACAGGTCTCTAAGGTAGGTCTAGCAGATTCATGTGGAGGAAGACTGAAATCTGAACATGAAGCAGAGGTAGAGAAAGGATTCAGACACAGAAGCTAAAGGAACCAGGTCATTGTGTGCTTTAAGGGGAATCGGTGGGGCAAGTTTTGGAAAAATGATACTTACTTTACAGAAAGCAAACAAAATGACCAAAGAATGCCCAAATGGGGGTATTCTTAGCTTGACACCCACTGAATGCAGCTGCCGAGATTTGCCACCCACTCAGTCCAGTATAACACACTTTGATGCTTTAAAATTTAATTCTCCCACCTTCTCTAAAATCATGATTCACTTAGGTAGACATTAGTAGCCGCAAGAAGCCTGAAACAAGCTTCATACACTGCTGAACAACTGCCATTGAAGAAGCAGCTCACAACCTTGTAGGTGCTTTTCACTGACTAAAACATACATTACCATTCACATTTCACTGTCTTTAATTTCTGTAAACTGATCTGAACCTCCAAAGTGTTTATAAACTTGATCAAGAAACATCTGCCAAATTATAGAAGCATGATTTGAACCCAGATGGGTCATTTCCAAAGTCTTTTCATGTTTGGATATCCACATCACCTCTCCTGGTGCCCCACGTTAAAGTATTTTTATGTAAAGGTAAGTGTCCTTCCCCTCAGAGATCAAGGAGCCCCACAATAGAGGGGGAGGGAAGACTGTAAGAGTCAGAAGGGATAAAGGACTCTAGGAGACCATGGGCCACCTAATCAACTA
This sequence comes from Rhabdomys pumilio, assembly GCA_030674055.1. Classification (NCBI taxonomy): domain Eukaryota; kingdom Metazoa; phylum Chordata; class Mammalia; order Rodentia; family Muridae; genus Rhabdomys; species Rhabdomys pumilio. The sequence goes on along the minus strand of JANHMN010000002.1, from coordinate 205,364,106 downwards.
AGCAGGACTCATGGGCTTGCAGAGACCTGTAGCTCTGGCACAGTCCATTTCCTTCCAGGGCTTGAGGAGAATTCTATAGGTAAAATCTGAAAGGCCATGAACTACTATCTTTTTATAATGAAAATATATTTTAACATACAATATGCTATGATTATGGCTCCCCTTCCTTAACTTCTTATAGATCTTTGTCACCGCCTCTCACCAAAATCCACACTCTTTCTTTCTCTCTATTATTAGAATACAATCAGACATCTAAAAACATGAAGATGACGACTACGATGATGATAAGATAAAATAAAAACAAACCAGAATAGGACAAAACAAGCAAAATGAACCAAAGAAAAAGCACATATAAATGTAGATACACACACACACACACACACACACACATTTGTACATTCAGAAATCCCATAAAAACACAACACTGGAAATCATGCTATATACACAAAAGACCTGTAAGTTTAAAACAAAATAATAATAGCTAAGCCGTCTTAGGCATCGAGCCTGACCTTAAGTGTGGTTTGTATAGCCAGTTAGACCCCACTGGAGAAAACTAATTTTTCCTTTATTAGCAGTTATCAATTGGAGATAGCTTCTGGCTTAGGGATAGAGTCTTGTGTCTATTTCCCCCAGTGCTGGGACCCCATCTTGCTTAGATTTGTGAAGTCCCAGTGAATGCTGCCACAGTCTCTGTGGGGAAATAGTTTTTAACTATTGTTTCATTGCACAAGAACTTTTGAAAGTGTTCCATGAGAGCTTATTACATACATTGGATCTTATATTCTCCTTGGAGCTTTGAAAGCTCTGGATCTTTCTAAGGAATCGTTTAAAGCTACTCTGTGGGGAGGGAAGGATTGTGGGAAGGAGTGACCTGGAAGAGAGCGGGCAGTGAGTGGGATATAAAGTGACTAAGTAAAATAAGCAAATAAATAAGTTTTATTTTAAAGAAAGGCGCCCTGATGTTTAATTCTGATGCTGGGTTACATTTAGGGATGTATGTCTGTGTGAACCCCACTTCTGTTACTCATTGTCTGTATTTATTACTTGTCAGACTGATATGGCAAAATATTTGACCAAAAGCAACTTAAGGAAAGATTTTTTTGCTCATAACTTGAAGGTGTAGTCAATAAATATATCAGGTGTTAGTGGTGGAAGGGTGAGGCATCTGGCCACAGTATTTCCACAGTCAGGATGCAGAGTGCGATCAATGATGGTGCTTAGTTTACTTTCTCCTTTTGTCTCTTTTCTTTAGTCAGCATCCCTAGTCCATGTGCTGCTCCTATTCACTGTAGGTCTCTCTTCCCTTTTTTTTGCGAACACTCTCACAGATGCCCAGAGTAATGTCTTCTAAATAATTCTAATTGACAACAAAAATTGAAAATCACAAATCTTATTACTTCCTTTACTTTCAAAAAACAAAAATTTGATATATTTCTTCTAAAAAAATCACAATAATTTTTTTTTCTGGATGTAAGATGTATTTCTCCAAATGGTGAGTAAAATTTATATTAGGTAACCACTTGTCAAAATAGTTGAAGCATTCTGTTGACCAAAAATGTGAGTTGACACACTTGTGACTTCTCTCTTGGCAGGGGTGGGCATCAGACATAAAGATAAATGAAACATCCCAGGCTGCCAAGTTGAAAGTCTAGTAGACCACAGTGCTTTGTGCCTATTATAGTATCATTGCCTCAAAATGGTTTTCCAGAACATGTTTCAAGGGAGGTGCAGAGTGTATATATTTCAAAGCAACAAAAGTCCTGTTTTGGATTCATTGTTCTTTCTAGCATTGGACATTAAGAAACATTGGCATATATAAAAACTGTCTATTAGATTTACTCCTATTCTTACTATGTCTAAAGGATAAGATCCTGGATTACAGGAAATTAAAATTTGGAAAAATGGAAACCTTTCTTTATCTACTATGTATGTGATAGAATGCGTGCACACACACACACACACACACACACACACACACACACACAGAGAGAGAGAGAGAGAGAGAGAGAGAGAGAGAGAGAGAGAGAAAGCAAAGCAAAAATAGAATGTGAGGTAGACCGCTAAAGATGTAGAACATGGCTACAAAAGGAATTTCTCAACTGATTTTTTGTGAGAGCCAGAGTTTCAAACCAGCAGGTACGTATTTGTAGAAAATTCAGAATACACTTTGTGGATTAAACTGTAAGAATTCTCTCTATCCATAAAAGCATCCTATTAGTTTCCTCCCAAGCTGACTCTGATCTTGATCATGACTTGCTGTTTTGTTTTGTTTTGTTTTGTTTTGTTTTGTTTTGTTTTTCGAGACAGGGTTTCTCTGAGTAGCCCTGGCTGTCCTGGAACTCACTCTATAGACCAGGCTGGCCTCGAACTCAGAAATCTGCCTGCCTCTGCCTCCTAAGTGCTGGGATTAAAGGCGTGTGCCACCACTCCTGGATATATATATATATATATATATATATATATATATATATATATCTCCATTGAACAACAGTAAATGTGATTAAAAGTATACGTGGAAATCTATTAACCATTTGTAAATGAGCCAGTAGTAGGATGCCACTGGTTCATTTACCAGTAAGGAGTGGAAGACCTTACTCACTAAGATCAGCAGCCAGCTACCTCTGCCCAGATGAGGATACTGGATACTGAAAGCATACAGAAGCAAGCAGAAACAAGCCCAGGAGAGCAGGCAGTTGAACCCAGCTCACACTGCTAATCCACAGAAGCATAAACTAAAACAAATGACTGGTTTGTTCTGCAGCAATACCTCACTGATACATTTGACAGTATGATATGAACCACTGGAGAAAGAAATACAAACTAAGACCCTTGCAAAAGGACCTACAATCACATTGAGAGATTTTGTTTTGTTTTTAAAGGTAGAATTTTAAAACGAAGTTAATGAGGCAGTGTGATGTCTATTATATTCTGTCTTAATAAATGGTAGAAAAAGTGCTAATTAGGATGTATAAAGAAAATAAAGAGAAAGAAATAAAAGGTGTCTGCTAATAATGTAACAGCAGATATGGGAAAGCGTGCAGTGTAATCAGGACAATCGTGAGCTTTATGACCAGGACAGGCATGAGGAAAGAACAGGAAGGGGTGGGAAAGCAAGATGGAGACAGGACTGGGATCTCTGCCAAGAAATTTTACATTGACATGGAAAGCAACAGGCAACTGTCAGAAGTGCAGAAATAACTCAACATTCAGGAAATTCAATAATGCATTTGCCTCTGAGGCTATATTGAAGTGATGGAAACTGTAAAAATAGTGTCATTGTATCATCCAGGGTTGCCACCACCCCTCTTTGAGAATCAGAACCACGGGAGATCCACCTGGTCAATCTGGGCTTCCAATCTGTTAGAGAGGCCTTCAACCCAATGTAATGGGCTTTTCCCCAAGGGAGGAAAAGAAGAGGGTATGAATCTCTTAAGTGTGAGGCAGGGCAGCTGCCATCAGTCATAGTCTTCCTCAAGGGAGAAAAACTAAAGCCATCACAGCCAAAGACATAAAATGAGAAGCCAGAAACAGCTCAAAGCCTCATCAGGCCCCCAAGTCTTGCTCCCATCCTTGCTCTGGTCCTTCTTGTGTTTGGTAAAGCATCTCACACATAGCTTAGGGTAGGTTCGTGGCCCGAGGGTCACACATTGAGAACAGAGACACATAATGAACAGGAAGTCACATATTATCAAATAAAATATAAGCTCTTTGCCTTCTCTTCGGGGATCTACCCAAAGAACAAACACAGAAGAAAGTGATACTTGGATGAGGAACTTTTATTAATTAAATTCTTGAAAGAACAGATATTGTAGTGAGGGGAAAAGAGAAAGTTCTAGAGTGGGAAGCATGAAGGACATTACCAAAATAGGAAAAGGAGAGAGACTGTCACGGAGAAACTGAAGAAGTAAATCTCCTTACCCACCCCTACCTAATGCTGATTTTATGTGACTAGTCACTCCTCCTGTCTTCTGGCTTCTCATATGTAGCTATCTGTTGGCATTTGAATGTGCTGTACATCCTTTCAGGGGGCTTTTATTGTCTCCATCCTTCTTTCCTGATGTGTCTGTTTAATGATATGTCCCCAGCTGCACCTATTGGAATAATTTTCTTTCCTGAGGGCTCCTACACATGTAGGTCACACTGGAGACCCTCTTTTATAATTGTTGGTTGTTATGCAGAATCTTTCTCCAGCTCTGAGATTGCAAGGGGCAAAGTTCACATAGTAAAAACTTATTCCTATGAATTTAAATGAGTGATATGATTGATATTGGTACCCCTGATCTTGTCATCTCCTAGCTGTGAGCCAAAGCAGGCCAAATCTGAAAAAACTGGAAATATAGAACATTAATTTTAGAAGCATTATTTATACTCATGTTAAGAAGATCCTGGGAAGTCAATACCTAGGAGCCAGTGCAATGACATCTTCAAACAATCCAAGGGTGACAGGGAGGGTGAGACAGTAAAAGCCAGATGGCAGCATTCTGGAAAAGCGGTTTCCTTCCTTACAGAGACTTAGAGAAGAAAGCATTCTCATGTCTATCAAGACTCAAAATTTGAATATGACTCATGTTCCTCACTGATAATGCGGATATCTCACTGGTAATCCTGCAGAGCACAGAAGATAATCAATCATTCAGTACGCTCAGTGTGTGCAAGTGTTATCTGAGAACTATTTGCTTACTAAAGCCAAAGAGACATGTCACTGACTCATAACAGAGGACAAAGACTCCAAGGAAGTTGTCATCTGGAATGGGAGTGGCCCAGAGGGCTGTGGTCATAAGATAGCTTACTTATTTCACAGAGCTCCATTTGCTGTGCCTCTAAGCCTGCCATATCTACCAGGTTGCTAACTCATTAATAGGGCAGATTTTTTTTTTTTTATGTAAGGGAGAATTCTAAGCAAGAATATTTTGGTCTAGAGACCACTGTTGTTTCTATGGTATCCATAGAAAGCAGCAAACACAGGGAAGATATGTTCCCTGTCCTTCAGGCAATAAAGTACAGGTTGAAGCGAGAGGCATTCCCTCAGTTCTGAGTCTAAGGCGTTGCTATTGTAGCCCTGACTTCACTGAGTGTCTTAAGCAGCTTCTCTGATTGATGGGGCCATGAGTGGCTCATGCTTCTTGCCTCTCTCAGTGCAAACATGTTCTCAAGAAATCACAATTACCCCCCCCACTTCTGTTTACACCAGTTTTCTCTTAATAATTTAATTTAATTTAATTTACTATTTCCCAAAAATTTCTTCAGGCTTATCACTCCTTCATTTCATGGTATTGCCCCTCTTTGAATTTGCTTGCCTACTACCTCTCTCTTTTCACAAGATGGCATGGTCCACTGGTTAAAGAATCAGACCCCAAAACTAGACTATGTTGTTTGAATTTCAGATCTGCTTTCCATCTCTCTGTGCCTTAGTGTCTTACTCTGTAGGATGGGGTTGTGATCATATGTAATTCTGGGGTGAGTTCAGTAGAAGAAAGACAGGGCAGTTGTCCACAGTTGTGCTTGGGATCATGTGTGGCACACAGTAGGTACCATATAGGTATTTGCTGTTGAAGCTCTCCTATACTGCCACAGGAATACATGCTTCACGAGAGTTGACCTAGTTGATCTCTTCCCATTGTGCACCTACCAAATAAGGAGAGCATAGTAGATGTACAATACATGCCTGGTGAGTAATGACCATATTATGTGTACCAGTGATTCAAATGAACGTCAGCATCCGATCGACTAATCTTTCAGATATTCACTAAAGCAGTGATTGTCAACCCTTCCTAATGATGCTGTCCTTTAAGACAGTTCCACATGTTGTGGTGACCACCACCGCCATAAAATTATTTTTGTTGCTACTTCATGACTGTAATTTTGCTATTGTTGTGGATTGTAATGTAAATATCTGACATGCAGCATATCTGCTATGCAGCACCTGTAGAAGAATCATTTGATCCCCAAAGGGGCCATGATCCACTAGTTTAGAACTATTACACTAAATATTTGACAGATTATCTTTATCTGAAAAATGTATTATTGTTCAATAAACAATGAACATGTTTTCAGGCTACTACACCTCATTGGAGCTTAAGCTCACTGTCACAGTGAGAATAATCCCTTAGCTCAGACTCCTCAGCACATCGCTTTTGTCGCTCTCCGTTTGTGGAAATTATTAATGGGGTGTCTATTTTTGAATCTCTGTACAATCATCCCTAACCAGCATCAGTATTTCAGTCATCACCGGCTTGTGACAGAAGTCAATCAAGTCAGAAATGCCTTATGGCTCAATTAAAACCTGTTCTGCCTGGGAAATTTTGCCTTTACGGTCATAGAGGCTGACTTAAAAATTCACAGAATCTGCCACTGAAAAAGTAAATGGCCTATAGTTTCTCATTAAATTTCATCAGACTATTTCTGAAGAGCTATTTTAGCACTAAAGAGAGCAAACTCAGGTTTCCATTCTGAGCCACTGAGACTTTCACCAGTAAAACTTCTATGGGCTTTTTAGGGCAGAAGAAAAATCAGACTTGGTACCCAGGTGCCCATCCTTTACTAGAGACAGACTTTATGCGATTTATTTTTCTTTTATTTGAAATAGATTTTTTCCCATCTCCGCACTTCCCCTCCCATCAAGATCCATGCCCTTTAATCTCTCATTAGAAAACAAACAAGCATCTAGGGAATAATAACAACATAAAATAATGTAAAGCAACAACAGCAACAACAACAACAAAAGCAAAACAAGTCAGAGTAAGAAAAAACAAATAAATAGAAGAGAGCCAAAGAAAGAGCACAGGAAGCACATGTCAACACATGGAGATGATTCCGTATGCTTACTTTCAGAGGAGGTGGCAAGACAAAGTCCAAACTCTCCATCCCTCCCTTTTTTCTCTGCCTCTTGAATCATATAGCTTCTGAAGTAAACATCCATCCTGAAAAGCATATTATCATGTTTCTAATGAGATTCTTCTGTCAAATCGGCTCCATGGCCAGCCTCTGCAGGAGTGGCCGGTAACATTTACAACATTGGTTTTGCTTGATTGCCTGCCAGAAGGATAAAGCCCATGTGTACATGTTACAGTGGCTAGAAACAGGTCTGAAAAACAAATATGCCAGGAAGTGATTAATAATTAAAACTCCAGCTTAGAACAAATGTGCCCTGATAGAGAAAACTGAGCATTCTGCTCTGCTGTGGGAAGAAAATAGCAAGAAGTGAGTGTCCTCTGAATGGGGCATATGGCTCCATGCCAGAAATGTCCTCTGTGTTTGCATTCTCAATCAGAATCCCTCAATAATGCCACTGTAGAGCAAAACTGAAGGATGATAAAGAGGAGAGTCTGGATTCAGGCCAGCTTACTCTAATTAAAGTCACAGTGAAAAGGTTCTCCGTGCTATGTGCTTCGCATGTCTCTGAATCTAGTAATTTTGGCATTTGATATCTGTAATTTCACTTGCTTTCAGGTAGAGATTCTTTACCCATATCTCCATAATCACAGGGTTTGCATATATGATAGTCCTTACAAGGCCCAGATGGTGATAGGCAAAGGTCCTGGAAATATATCATCCCTGGGCATTTCTTGTCTTTTCTCTCTGCTTTCTAAGTTGTTGTGATGTACACTGGAATCTCCACTGTGCCTCCCCACTGTAATGGACTGAATGTTCTGAGCCAAATGAAATACTATTTCTCCTCCCCCCTCCTCCTCCTTTTATTCCTCTTCCTTTTCCTCCTCCTCTTCCTCTTCTTCCTCTTCCTCCTCTGCTTTTTCTTTCTCCTCATTCTCCTCTTCCTCCTTCTCTTCCTCTTCCTTCTTCTTCCTCTTCCTCCTTTTTTTTTTAAAGGAACAAAAGATAGTTTATTCTTGAGCCATTTTTAGTGGCCTAGGAACAGAGATTTAGGTTATTCCAAATTAAGTTTATTGGTACAAGGAAATCTGGTCACAGTAATGGGAAAATAGCCAATGTAATCATTTAGACAGCCTGAGGATGTTCATGGACTCTTCTAGAGATAGCATTTTAAATGATTAAATACATAGAATTTCAAAAGAGGATAATAATGTTAAACCAATTATCAAGGCATTACAAAATGAAGTTAAGGGTGGTGGCAAACACCTGCAATCTCAGGATTAAGGAGGCTAAGGCAGGAAGATTGCCTCAGGTTTGACACTAGGCAAGGCTACTCAAGTTGTCTTTTGGGCAAACTTTTGGGTCAGGTGTTTGGGTCAGCCTGGGATGCACAGTAAAATCTTGTCTCAAAACAACAAACAAACAAACTAAACTACACTGGATGGAGAGCCATGATAATGAATGACCTACAAATAATAACCAATGATGAGGAAGATATGGACAAAAGAGAAAGGAGAGATGCTAGGAGAGATGCAAATTAGTCCATCAACATATAATCAGGATGGGGATCTTCAAAAATCTAAAAATGCATCTACCATATGACCCAGTTATATCATTTCTGTGTTTATATCTAAAAGATATAAAGGTTTATTAAAGAGATACTTTCACATTAGTGCTTATTGCAATCCCACTCATAATGGCTAAATATGAAACAAACTAATATGCCCAACAGGAACTGTTAAAAGACAAGTGTGTGTGTGTGTGTGTGTGTGTGTGTGTGTGTGTGTGTGTTTGATTTTCAACTATAAAAAAGAGCAGTTATTTCATGGGTTAAAAATAAAGATGTAAATGTAGATAATAGTAAGTGAATTAAGCCTGTCTTAAAAAGAAAAATGCATGTTTCCTCTAATTTGTGGGTCCTGTATTTTACATACATACATAAATCACGTATATGATACAAATGTAGCAGTGATATGGGGTTATGTGAAATGGGAGGGGAGGAAAGAGAGGAAGGCTGGGTATGGGAAAAGATGGTCAAAGTATATTATATATTAGAAGGAAATGGCATTTTGTCACCCAGTGCAATGCAATTTAAACATGAAAGTTTAATTGATTTTAAAATATTGTTTTTACTTGCTTTGAAGTGCCATATTGAAGTAATGGCCTGGTCTTCATCAACAGACTGTGTTCAACTGGAGGGAAAGCTAGACTGTCTTGAGAGATCCACCATTTATTTAACCAGTTGATTTTAATGAGAAATAAGAGTAAAATCTCAGTGTTTTGTCTTTGAAGAGTGTTAGTTGTTGGTGAGAATGACCTTCCAGAGGATCATATGACAACTATGAAGAGTAGTTCTGCCTTCAGAACTGAATAGAAAGAAGTTTCCAGGGTGAATTTGGGGTAACAGACATTCTGGTTTTGAAGTGCTGTTTTTATTTGGATTACAGAGAATAGCTTACAGCTAGACACTATTATTAAATTACTAGAAGGTCATCCATGCCTAATGATTCTCTAACTGACATCTCAGTGCAAATTCTAGTGCATTCCAAATCTATGGTGAAGAGACTTTGCTGGACTTGGGGAGAAAAGCTTTTTGCACAACTCATTCAGCTTGTTCATATTTTGTATTTATAATCATGATAAAAGGGACAGGCTTGTTGAAGCCAATTTATGACTGAAAGAGACAGGATGGGAGAAAAGTCTGTTTTGGTTTTGATGAATTTGTTTTGCTTGTCCATTCATTGCATGCTTAGATGACATCTGCTGTGTGTCAGTTAGAAGAATTTGTCTTGGGATCTGTAGGTAAGTGGTGAAGATCCCAGAGCAATTAGGTTGAACCCTGGGCCTTAGGTATTGGGAAAGGTCAAATAAGGCTGCCCTTTGTCAGGTCCTGGTCTGCTGACTGGACACTGTATTCCCTTGTGTATGTTTTTATCCATGTCTTTATTTGAACTAGGCAGTGACCAGAAGGTACAGGCCTCCTTACCAACTTTCCACTATGGCAAAACTGAGAGTCACATTTCTCTTTACCAAGAATGGTTCTAGTTACCTCTGGGTCAACCAAATTGTTGTTATCTCAGCTGTGGTAATACATACGAGAGATTTGGTTTTCTGGCTAATTAATAACTCTTTCTTCTTAACTTCATGTAAAGCTATATTCAGTAATTATGAAAAGTTGCCAGTATTTGAACACATATGATAATCTCTTAGTAGAGGATGAGTGATTGTTTCTGTGCTTATTTGTGTCTTCTCAAATTTTATTCAAGGGGGATCTCTAATTATTAGCATTAGATCTTTAAAATTTTTGTCGCATAAAAGTGGAAAATGATAAGTGCTGATTCTCAGAGTTCTTTCATGACTTGTTTTTCAGTTCAAGGTGCCACTGGGGAACACTGTGGCTCCATTTTCTTCTCATAAGAGCTGCATCACATACCACCGTTCAAATCTTCATTGTAATAGTGACCTATGGTTTCTGTATAGGTGGATTTTGTTCACAGAATCTGTCATTGATATATGAACACAGCATTCTAAAGTTCTAGACATAAAATAAAACAAATAAAATCTAAAAAAAAAAACCTTTTCTATTGAATTTTTTCATACAATAAATTTTAATCATGGTCCCCTTCCTCACCTCCTCCCTGATTCTCCTGACTACCTACCAAACTCTACTTTTTTCTTTCTTATTTTCTCTTTAGAAACAACAATCCAGTAGACAAATAAATAAAACAAAACAGAATACTTTTTAAAGAAGAAGAAACACGTTACACACAATTTTTCCTTCCTTTGTTAATTTAATAATAAACTTTTTCACAAGAGAAAAGTATTTTTTCCATAACATGCTAGGGATATGTACTTGTTGTTATTAGTTTATATACTTCATAAGAATAGAAATAAACAAAAATTCCAAAAATAAAAAAACCAAAACAACAACAAAAAACCCAAATCAAACCAAACAAAATCACAACAGAGAAGTAACACAAAATTCCTAAAAGTGACTAAATCCAGTGCACCATCTACACAATGCCCAGACAAGAGTTAGCCTGAAACCTTCAAACACACTGCAGAGTTCTTTGTCACAACTACACAAGGCTACTTGACTAGAGACTGCACTGAATAAAGGTGAATTTTAAAATGAGAAAGCATAAGGTAGCACCAACCTAGCACCAACTGAATTGAATTTTTAGTAAAATTGGAACATGCCAAGATGTTGCTCTGGAATTCAATGTAAGGTCTTTCTTAGTAGAAAAAGTTCAGTATAGACAGTAAAATGGTGTGCAAACAGTTCCTAGTTTTTATGGTGTTTCTGGGCTGTCATTATTCTACAGTGATGATCAGTCTGTAATTATTACCAGTGTTTGAAAGCTCTTTTGAGTCTTTTAATCTCACATACACAGAAAGAGGGAAGGATTATCTGCCAGAAACTGCTCTTCCGCCTCCTCCACAGACAGCCGTGACATCTGTCCCCAACCCTTGCTTCTTTATCTGTGTCTAGAAGCTCACTGTCTTCTGTGGAAGCTTTCTGTGCTTCAGGAAAATGCTGAGCTTGTGGGGTTTTTGTTTGTTTGTTTTGTTTTTATTAAGTTAATCAGAAGTGTGCTTTCCATTTGCCCTAGTCCTGACTTCAAAAAGAGAGGGGAAGTGTAATGTTCTCTCTGTGGGACAGTTCTTGAAATACCTGAACAGCAATACCAGTGTTCTCCCCAAGGCTTCTCTTTTCTCTCCAGTATGTGACCATTTTCCCTAGAGGAAAAGATTGTTGAAAATCTTTTTATCTATAAACCATAGAAAGACATTTTTTATCACAAAGAAATTTCTAGTGGTATCCCATTTCAATGATTTTGTTTGTTTGTTTGTTTGTTTGTTTGACTGAACCTGATCCACATACAGCTAGAAATCTTACCTAGCATACAGAATAGGGGTGAGTATGCTCCTTCTGCTGTATGTGTGCCATACGTGGGGTGGCAGAAATTGTTCTCAGAAACAACGCACAGTCCTGACTGTTGCAGGATATTTGGTCACACTGTGAACCCCGAGACTGTATTTTTTACTGAAAAAAAAAAAGAATTTCTGTTTGGTGTGGCTCATCCCTTAGCACACAACTTTAATCTCTCTGGCTGGAATACAGACACACTTAATCTGGCTTCTTAGTACACACCTTCAATCTCAAACAATGAAGGTAAAGCTAGTTTGTAGAAGGAGTCACCAAGTTTGAAAGTGACGTCTAATTGAGTGGCAGATGAATCAGAGAAAGATTAGACAGAGTAGGATATGCCCAGCGAGGAGAGAGGGGAAAGAGAAGCTACTTCAGAGAGCAGTGCAGAGAGAGAGAGAGTGAGAAGAAGCAGGGAGTTTTACTTGGATAGTTGTACAGAAACAGGTTGCAGAGAAAGAACAAGCTAGACACAGGTGAAGACAGAATGAGTGAGAGAATGAGAAGGAGCCAGAAGATTAGAGTAGATTGCCAATGTTAGTATGAGGCCAAGCAGAGCAATTCAAGAGAGAGAAGCTAGATTGTATCAGTTAACGTAGAGAGGAGTTTTGAGCCAGAACAGCTGAGTTGAACCAGCCAGCCAGAGCTCAGAAAGAACTAGAAAGGGTGAGCTTATTCAACTGTAAGACTCAGAGGCTGAAAACGTTCTAGACCTAGATAAGATTGTACAGAGGCTAGAAGCTTCCAGGGTTAGGTCTAAGTTAGCAGACATCAGGAAAATAAGATACTTTTACACCTGTCTATGGTTTTAAATTGTGCATTTGAATATGCATGAATGTATGTGTGTGTGTGTGTGTCCATACATGCATGTGTGTGTAGCATGTGAGTGCATGTGTGTCTGTGTGTGCACATGTGTGCAATCATATATAGAGATAGAGACAGAGATAGAGATTGAGATAGAGATAGAGTAATACAGATAATTTAGGACTTTGTCTGGTGAACTGATACTTCACTAGGCTAGTTTGGTTACATCTTTCAATGTAACATAATTTAGCTATAGAATTTTCTTGTGTGTGTGATGTATTTACATGTTTATGTGAGTAGTCTGCATGTGTGTGCCAGAAATGATATTGAGTACTTTCCTCAGTCACACTCCACCTTAGTTTTTGAGGCAGCATCTCTCTTAAGCCCGGAGCTTACTGATTTGCACTGACTGGCAAATCCTTCTGTCTCTACCTTCCCAGGTTACAGATATGGTCTTCCAGCACCTTTTTCCCCCCCCTTCCTTTCTCTTTTTTTAAATGTGTATGTTAGAGATCTAAACTAAGGTCTTCATGCTTGCACAGTGGATACTTTATCAACTCAATTCCACCACTTGTCCACAGCAGGAGTGTATGCAGGGGTTGAGAAACTTTGGAGCACTCAGTCCTAAAGGTGACATTTTCATCAAACCCTTCCTCTTACAGCTCAAAGATCTATGAAGAAGAGGAGGCAGAAAGATTATAAGAAGGGATGAATGAGTCTAAGGAAACAGTATCTTCCAGACACAACAGACTAATTCACATATGAACGCACAGAGATTGTGTATTACATACAAGATCAACACAAGTTCAAGCTAGGGCCGTAGCACTGAGAGGAAGAAGTAGACATGGGGTGCAACCCCTAACCAAAATCAAAAGAAAAATCCGTTTTCTCCAATAGAATGTCACTGTGTTTATAAATCATGTGCCAGAGCAGATACCATGGCCATGAGTAATTCAACAACAACAGCAAATGAACTCAATGATATTTTTTTGTCTGTGAACATCTTGTTTCAGTCTGCTTTGTCTAGGCCTTTTCTCCCTATTTTTTTTTTGTTTTGCTTGTTTGTTTTGACTTTTGTTTTTGTAGGATATTTGTTCCTTGCTTTTGTTTTTAGAAGAGTGAGAGATAAATGAAAATAGGGTTGGGTGAGTATTGAGTAGGGATATCTGGAAGGATCTGGAAGAGGAGGAATTGAGATCAAAATTTATGGTATGAAAAAAAATTAATGAAAACTATCTCAAAACTAGGAAAGAAGTTTGATGCCAGCCAAGGTTGCCAGTGGAGAACTTGTAGATGGATAGATGGATATATGGATGGATGGATGGATGGATGGATGGATGGATAGATGGATAGGTAGATAGATAGATAGATAGATAGATAGATAGATATAAAATAGATAAATATCTTGGTGATTGCTGAATCTGGATAAGTGCCAAGCTTAGTTTTCATTGCTCTCCAGGTCTGGTTTTATACAATGCTGGGGCTTGAGCCTAGAGTTTTGTATAAGATAGATAAGCATTCTCCCAAGTGAGCAAAATTCCCATCCCAGGCTTTATATTTAAGTGCAAATTTCATAATGCAAAAATGAACAGACTGATTTTGGAGGGCTTTTAAAAAGCCCTTAGGAAAAAAGGGCTTAGAAAAGTTTGGTAGATAAGGAAGGGGGTGGGTCTGAGAAGATATGGGGGACAGCTGAATAGAACCAAAACCTATGGAAACTCAAACTCCTCAACGAAGTAACTTTTAAAAGTGAGCAGAGAACACAGTGGAATGTGTTGGTATTATAAAGTAGGACTTGGGACAGGTATGTTGATATACACCTATAATTCCAGAACTATGGAAGTAGAAGCTGGAGAATTGGGAGTTTGAAGTCATCCATTTTTGAGAGCTTTTGTTAAAAACCAAGAGAATAAAATTCAATGGCAACATGGTCTGATGGAAGTAAACTTGTCCCAAATTCTGCATAAGAGTGAGCCACAGAAGAGGTGAGTACATGCAGTTTAATTTAAGAGCAATTACATATAGCTACAGGATGAACTGCTTCTAGAGAATCGTGGGAGAAAAATAATTTCATATATTGGAATCTCATGACAGTACTGAATCAGAAAACTAATGTCGAATGTACTTTTGAGAACAAAGACAATTTGGGTAAAATTGGGTATACAGAGGGTCAAGAATTCTCAGCTTATCTGTTGTTTGGCTTGGTTTTAATAACCACTAGTAGTGTGAGTCTCATGCAAATCACCATGTGAGCTCTATTACTAATCTAGTTTGTACCACTTTGAACCAGATGGCTCTACTGATCACAGACATGGTTAGAATGTCGTGGTAGCTATCTTCCAAAGATGTCACTCATGAGTGACACTTTCTGGGAGTTAAATGTGATCACTTTCCCTTGCAATTCTGTACAGTGACATCGTCTGACTTCTGAGGTCAGCTCCTAAGAAGCATTGCAGTATCCACCCTTGTCATGAGTGTGTCCTTTGGGAGGGACAGCCAATTAAAAAAGCCATATTCCCTGTGACCATCATGCTAAGAAGTCTACTGCAATCACACAGAGAGGCTCCATAAAGACAGATGACCATCCAGCCTCTAACTGTTCCACTGAGATGCCAGATATGGGAAGGAAAAACCTCGCCACTGGAAATCTTGCTAGTGAACCTGCAGCTAATCCAGCTTCAGTGGCCATCTGACAGCAAACACAGGAGCACTCTTATGTGATAACTTCCCAGAGGAGCCCAGGCAACCCACACAACCATGAAAGAAGAGAATAAGTTCTCATTTTAGACCACTACTTTTGAAGTGCTTTGTTACACAACAATAGTTACCCACAGCACATAGCAGTGCCAATGTGCCATTGAAATCTCTAAACATATTCAGTTTTTGTACTTCAGTGGTTTTGACTTCTACTTTGAGGGAAGGTCAGCTTAGGTGCGCTGCCAGAATTCAAACAGGACTTTGAGGAGAAGAGAACATCCCTTTCTTTGACAGAGCTTGCTTTGCTAAGAGCGTCTCCATACTGAGCATAGCTTTTTCTAAAAACAAGCAGAATCATCAGGGGGTATACTCTGTACTGTCAAAGGGGCTTCAATCCTTCACTTTCTCAAGTTTTCTCTGTAAGACTTGTTACTTAGGCAAGGACTTCAGAACAGATCTGGCCCATCTTGGTTTCTTTTAAAGTAGCTTAAGTGTCTAAGAAGGATTAATTTAAACCTAGATAAGTGTCTTGGAATTCTGATTAGGAAAATTGTGCCTAGAAGATGACTCTAGAAAGCCCCAAGACAGGTTTAGAACTTAAAGGATGGGTCTATACCTCCTCCAATGAGTTTTAACATTTACTACTAAGACCACCGCCTAATACTTCCCTAAGGCCTAGGGTTAACTTTATCCCAAGTGAATAGATTTACAAATCTCTAAACCTGAATTTATCTGCTTAGCAGTAAGTCCCCGTTGATGCTTCCCATTCCATTGCTTCTTAGACTTGCAGGTTATAATCTTTCACTGGTCTCCAGCTAAGTTATTGACCAACTGTTCATAATAATCAAAGTAAGGATATTCTTCATTGTATGGCCTTGAGTGATTAATTAAACTCAATTACTTTGCAACTTTTATATGGAGGAATAAAATACCTTACTCCTCTGCTTGGGGAGAGCATAGTAAGTTGGAGAATACAGTAGTACTTTGTAAAATAGCTAGCATATATCAGAAACATGGCATTAGTATCTTCTATTGGCTTTAGTAGGACTATTAAGGGGCATGGTTTGGGAACTTTATTTTACAAACAGGAATCCCACTTCTGTCCTAAGCCTTGCTGTAAGTCTAGTATGGAACTAGACTAATCTGATATTGTGCTTTCACCCTTTGATATGTGGATTCATTCTGGATCCACAAGGACAGTACTGACAGCTATACTCTTTGTGTGTGGTACAGGAGATTAAATAAAGCATCTTTCACATGTTATCCAGATGTTCTATCACTGAGCTCTCTTCCCAGTCTCCCTATTTCCCCTCTATGGCCTACTCTAATTACATGCTCAAGGACTTGAGTTTGTTTCTACCCATTTAGTGTTGATAAAGCCATAATAAATATGTCACTAGGAGTTGGTGATGCCATTTTAAGACACTAATCAGAGAGCTCCTTACTGTAAGGAGAGGGACATAACTTAATTTATGGCTCTACAGTCAGAAAGGGAGCCTTTTCTTTCAATGCAAAGCACACTCAAACCAGCGTCACAGCAAAATCAGTGGACCCAGCTTTCACTTATCACATTTGAATGCCTATTGAGTTTCACAGTGTTGCTGGCAACTGTAGGGTGTCAGTCCATCACTCCACTTCTCCTCTAATGATGTGGCCAATCTTTGATGCGTATCATTATCACACACCCAACAGTTTAGACAAAAGAGCAGATTAAGATCACTAGCAATTCTATTATAGTACTGTTTTATCATAGAGCTTTTGAATATTTATTCTCAACCCATGCACCTTTTAAAACCTCACTGTACTATGAGAATGCACCACTAGGTAATTCAATAGCCCAGGTGGTATTCTTTCACCCCTCCCCCACTTCCATCTCTCATGCTTTCAAATGATTTTACCGAGCTAAATGAGTCAACCTGTTTTTTTCACTCTAGTGAATTCCTGAAGTAGAAAGAAAAATCTGTTTGTCAGAATTAAGTCTCCATCAGCTTTCTCCAGTGGGTGGAGCTGTTTTTAGACTTGCGTGAGCACCTGTGAAATACTATATTTGACTCAAGATTGTGTGATCAACTACTGGGAATGTATAAATTGGCACATTTCTGAACAGTAATGAGACCATGGATAGCAAAAGCCTTCAATTGTCAACTCCTAAGCTGGCAGGCATAATTTCAGCATTATAAGCTAAGGACCAAAGATAGAAGCCAGAACTTATTTCAACTAAGTACTTTCAGTGGCTGTCTTGGTAGAGGACAGTAGGTGAACACTAGGGCCAAAGGATAAGTAAATAATAGGTGTGCTTTGTCATATACTTTAACATCAAAACAGGAGAATTCATAGAATTTTCATGACAAGGCAATAGTAAGTAATGAGAGTAACCATATGGTATATTATGATTCATATAATAATATCAAATATATATTAAGATATTAATATTAATTCAGAATTAATAGTGTGAAAAAACACCTATCTGAAAAATGATTATTATGCTTTCTAATGGAGGATCACAAATCAAAGCATATGTGAGAATATCACAAATGTTGAAGTGACAGATATTGATTCTCATCTTCCTTTCATAAAGCTTTCATCAGAAAAAAGAACAAAACACATTTTCTAGGAACTAGCAAGAGCTTCCTTCCTTGTTATGAATAAAAGACATTTCTCTGGAAGAAGCGGCTTGATCTTATCTTAATCCTCAGGTTTCCTTCTCCATGGCAGAGGTATCTAAGAACACAACCCAGATGGTCTGTAGCAGTGGTTCTCAACCTTGCTAATACTGTGACCCTTTAATACAGTTCCTCATATTGTGATGTCCCTCAAGCAAAAAATTATTTTGTTGCTACTTCACAACCATAATTTTGATAGTTATGAATCATAGTACAAATTTCTGGTATGCAGGACATCTGATATACAACCCCTAAAGGGGTTGAGGCTCACAGGTTGAGAGCCACTGGTCTACACTGAGTATAATCAAGTCCTTGTGAAATCATGCCAGTTTACACTGAGCCACTTTTCTAAATAAAGTGTTTTAAGCACTTTATCTCCTTAATGCTTATGGTCTTCACCGTTACTATTCTCCTTTCAGTTTATGAAGAGCAAGTCACTTGCCCAGTCAGTCAGCATACAGAAAACATGAACTCAGATCATCCACCTTTGAATACTGAGTGCACTCTGTGAGCTTATGTAAGTCATCTCTACACAGATCCCAAGTTCATTTCTTCAGTATCTTCAGTGTTTCCACCTCCTATTGTGAAACCCCTCTCAAACTCCTGCCTTGGCTTTCCCCCAGGGAGCTTCCTAGCGCACACCCATCATTACCCCTAACTTCTCAGTAACCACAGAATTTATTATTGGAATATCATTGTCCTAAGAAGAAAAGCCATAATTGGGACAGAAAGTTGTATTTGCTTGGTATCATGTGAATGTGTAGACCTTGGCTTCCATTATTTAAACTCCACAGTGAGTCCTTTGTCTCAAAGAGCATTAGTGGTCTTTCTGATTCTTCTTCCTTCCCACCTGTTGCCTATAGATCTATGACTCCATAATAAAATATGCTCCAATATTCCTAAGCTCAACTTAACATAGCAGTTTAAGGTTGTATTTTGATTGTAGGGTTGGGGATTGAGCACAAGGCATCACCCATGCCAAGCAAGTACTTCAGTCTGAATTACACGCTCCTAGTCCTATGTTTAGCTTAATCAAATGTTCTACCTTTTTTTAATACAGCTAATTTCTCATTGGATTGTGACTACCAAGCTCCATGAAAAGTAAATTGTTGCTATATTCCTGGAATAATTCATAGTTTAAAACTTTCCCCCAAATTTAACAAATTATATTTTTAATAAAGTAAACCTTTTAGTTTAAAATGAGATGTTTCTTTTTATTTAAAAAAATGATATATCTGACTAACTTATTAAAAAATAGTATGCCTGATATTTTTTTTTGTAACTCTTTATAATAAAGTTTTAGTTACAAATCTCAGCCTGTAAATGATAGTAAAAGAAGCCAATTAAAGTGATAAATGTGAAAGCTTGAGATTCATCTTTTTCTCTACAAACCCATGCATAAACTGACATGTGCTGAAGCAGTGGCCTCTGCTTATGGGTTGTAAGCTGCCCACACGTAAGCAGTTCATCTCCTGTAATTATAATACAACCAATGAATTCACAACGTGAAAATGAGTTACAACAAAGAATTCTCAGTTTTCTTTTGAGCTTAGACTTTGCAGTAATATTAAAACTGCTACCCAGTAAAGAAGGTGGCTTTCTTAGAGAATGGAAATTCCCATCCAGTGCAAAGAATATGACATTTGAAAAAACACACATGATTTTCTTGCATGCAATGCAGTTGCACATTTTTCTTGGGAAAATAATCGGCATGTTAAAATTACAGCTGAGTCACTTTGACTGGTCATGTATGAGCCAAGATGCAAGTGGGTGTGTTTGGCTTTACTCAGGGACAGTATATTGCAAGACCTCTGTAGAGTATAAGAAAAAGAATCCTTTGTTCCCCTTTCCTGTGACTGGATGCTTTGAACAAACTCCTGCCTTTATATATGAACACAAGGCATTGAAAATTCATTCCCAATTAAATGCCACACATTGGCCAATGATGGGCCCAATAAAATGGCCCATCAGGTGCAAATGTTCTGAGGAATTCACTAGGCCAAATGCTTGTGTTATGGATACAGAGGTTGGCCATGGAATAATGAGCCAGTGAGCCACCAAGGAGACTCATTTAACAGTGGTTTCCATCTGGTATCTAAAAGAAAGCAAGGAACATTCACCCCTCACAGCAGAAAGGCTGGAGAATGTTGGCTCCACTTTGCTTCTGATCTGAAGATTTAGCCCCAGCTGTGTTGGAAAAGCTTCCACTTTAATCAGCCTCTATATACCCCAAAGAGTCACTTTTAATTACCAACAAAACCAAAAAAGTTTAACACTCTCAACTATACATATGCTTCTAATTATCTTTACATTTTTACAGTCAAGTTTCCAAGGAAAGAATATCCACTTGAAGTCAAGTTTCCAAGGCAAGGATGCCATTTGAAGTCAAGTTTCCAAGGAAAGGATGCCCATTTGAAGGTGGAGCTATTTCCATGTAGACTATTTCATGCTATGTCAGCCCAGTCAAAAATGTGAAGTCAATGTTTATCATCAGGAACATGCATGTGAATCATGTAAAATGACGCCACATGAGTCTCTACTCTGATTTAATGCCAAATGTGAGTATAGCATTCATCTTGTTTATATTTATATTTTATAAGTGATCTCCAAGTCTGTGATTTTCATGACTAAAAGTAAGTATTTACTAGGAAGCTGAGATTAAGAGCTCATGGTACATTGCCAGAGAAACAGCTCAGCAGTTAAGAGCATTGGTTGCTCTTCTAGAGGACCTGGGTTCAAGTCTCAGTACTCACGAGAAATGCATATGCGTCTATAACTCCCAGAGGATCTAACACCCTCTTTTGGCTCAAGTAGGCATAGCACTCACATGGTACACAAAAATGTATGTAGGCAAAACACCTTTAAACATAAAAATAAAATATTTAAAAATCTCTCCCATTGCTAACTTACTCCCCTAATGCTCACTTGCTTCTCGGGATAGACACCACAATGAACAGAGTTGGCACCGCCAGGAAGGCTCTTTAGCATGTGTGAATTATGTTCAGAAACTACAAACAGAAACCAAAAATAAGGTACGTTACCATCAAGCAGCCAAATTCTTTTATGAATAAAAATGAAGTGCCTGCTGTGATTTGAAGAGAGACATGAATCAGTTAAGGTTCCTAGGAATGCTGGAAGAATAAGTAGATGGGAAACTTGTAAAACAGGCATGATAAACGTGTGGTTTCATCATGCATGCTCTGTGGTACAACCTCGTTCCAACAGAGCTTTGATCCTGAATATTTGTACAAAAACTGTAGTATACCAAACCTGAGGTTCCTCACTTTGACTAACCACAGCATAGATCTCAGAGATTTCAGCTTAAGGATAGTGGGGAGCACGTCTTGCTATAATTTTCTAGAAAGAGTCATCAAAGTATTCATTGATGTTCTTTTCTTTCATCTACATGGTATAGCTGCAGAGACTCCCTGCTTGTCTGCTAAAGAGATACAAGATATAATTTATAGCTGATGCCCAGATACATCACATATCAGTCTTAGCATCATTCCACTGCTTGGAAGAGACAGGAAGAAGGAGTTTAAGAGGCAAAAGAAGTATAAATCCTGGGAAGGACTGGGCAAAGAGAACTTATACCCTGGTTTGGGGGAAAAGTGAGAGCAAAAGTAAATCACTGGTCCTCTTCTGTCCTGTGTCTCGTGCATATAGTACCATAACACTTTCTGCTCATTGCATCTTCATGGAGGAAGGATCGAGAGAGTTGGCATGAAAGATCTACCCACCTCTTTGGAATCCAAGTGGTGTGGGAGAGGATCTTGCAATTTCCCATGGTGCCGTTGGTAATATATAATCAGTGATAATAGAATATATTGCTCTGATAGCAGTAACAATTTGATAAACCAAAACTAATTGAATTTAAAAAGGCACTGACATTTGCAAAGTTTCATTCTCTTTTGCTCATTGCAAAGGAAAAACAGCATGGTAAAAATAGAAAGAGCACAAGTTGTGGGGTAGGATAAGCATATGTAGAATAGAAATTACTGTGCTTAAAGGTAGGAGAGACAAATATTTCTATTTACAGATAAAACTAAAATGCTATCAAAATCTAGTATTTTTCTGAACTCTCTAGTGGAGGAAGTTATCATAAAAATTTTAGAAAACATATGTGTGGGAATGTAGTATCCAGTATTAATATGATTTGCTTTAAAAAATACTCTGAGTATTTCAACCAAAATACAACCAGAAACAATTAGGTAGTGCAGTAAGATGACAGATAATTCAGTATAAAAATAAATAAAAATTTCCTTATCTAAAAAGATATAGGGTTGACAATGAATGGGACAAAACACACAATTTGAATTCTATGCCTAAAAGGTAAAATAGCTAAAAGTCAAATTACTCAGAAAATTATGGGATCAATTTTTTTAAAATTTTAAGTCTCTATTAATTTTTTCCTGTTAAACTAAATGGTTTGACTTCTTATGCTTAAATCATCTCCTTTTTGAGATCTCATTAAAATGAAATTTAAAAAGCAATGCTTTCCTTCATCTGTACTCTGCATGCTACCAAAGGAGAAAGGTAAACATCAATATTACCAGGCTACAAACCCTGTTACCTCTAACAGTGACCTGCCTTGCAAGATATACATACTGCTGAAAGAGTGGTATAATGCCTGGAGTAACTGTCTTAGTTAGGGTTTTTTTTTTTTTTTTTGCTGTGAACAGACACCATGACCAAGGCCACTCTTATAAAAGACAGCATTTAATTGGGGCTGGCTTACACTTTCAAAGATTCAGTCTATATCATCATGGCAGAAAGCATGGCACTGCACAGGCAGATATGGTGCTGGAGGAGCGGAGAGTTCTGCTTTTTGATCTGACTGCAGCCAGGAGAGACTGACTCTGGCCAGACTTGAGTATATATATATATGAGACCTCAAAGCCTACTCCCACAGTCACACACTTCCTCTAACAAGGCTACACATTTTCCAATAAGGCCACACCTCTTAATAGTGCCACTTTCAGTGGGCAAAGTCTATTCAAACTACCACAGTAACCTATCACTTTTTGACTGGATTTAAGCCTTCTTCATGAGCTGGAATCCAAACCTGACCTTGTTAAAGTGGCCAAGAACATGAGACTAGAGAGGTCATGGGCCTATGGGAAAACTTACTACTATTATTTTTTTTAAAGAAACATAACAATAAAATGATTTTTAATAACATATTGATTTACCCATTAGTGACTCAGTCAACCTACATCAGAGATGCTTTCTTTTGCAGTAAATAGAACTTGATAGAGAAACCCACATCTGGACAATATGCACAAGGTAAGAAGAGACTGGGAGCACTTAGACCTAAATGGGATATCTTCATCAAACTCCCTTCCCTCAAGGCTCAGAGATTTATGAAGAAGAGGAAGCAGAAATATTGTAAGAGCTAGAGATGATGAATGTCTGTAAGGAAATAGTGTGTCCTACAAATAACAGGACCAACGCACACATGAACTCACAGAGATTATGCAACAAGTGCAAGACCTGCACAGGGTTCAAGCTACATGGAGTCCAGCATGGAAAAGGGTTAAGTGGCTATGAGATCCTGACACTAACCAAAAAGCAATTGCATTCTACTGGCAAAGAATGGAGTGTCACTGAACACATCAACCACACTCCAGGGCAGGCCCCATGCTCAAGATCAGTGGGCCAACACAAAACATAATCCATGTTTTATTATTATTATTAAATTAAAGTGTGTGTGTGTGTGTGTGTGTGTGTGTGTGTGTGTGTGTGTGTGTGT
>JANHMN010000002.1:205291781-205338175 GCA_030674055.1 Rhabdomys pumilio | reverse complement strand
CCCGTGTTACCGCAGCCCGTGTTACCGCAGCCCGTGTTACCGCAGCCCGTGTTACCACAGCCCGTGTTACCACAGCACGTGTTACCACAGCACGTGTTACCACAGCCTGTGTTACTACATCCCAACCGTATTCATTATTCAACTCCATCTATGGCTTTCGTCTATTTATGGAGGTGGCGCCTTCCTGAGCCTATTGCTTTCCCAGTACCTGTCAACTAGTAAACTAGACTACAGTACAGGAGCCTCCAGTACTTATTTCTTACTAAAACCATAACACACATATACACTAATACTGTAGTGATCCAGAAAGAGGCAAAGACCGGAGACTCACTGAGTGAAGGACAGCCATGCAAACGGGGGCTCCTGGAGTAGGCATCTGGACACGTGCAGGGCACACCTACAGATTTATATATCATGTCCATTGATATTCGAAAGGTTTTTGTTGTGTTTTACTTTAGTTAAAAAGCTAAAATCTAGTAACTTTGGAAGGGGTTTAGCTAGCAGAGCACAGAATAAGGCTTTGATCTTTATTTTATGACTTTGGTACTTTTTTCCATTTGGTAGCTTAGGACAAAAATCCATAAAGCCAGATTTTCTGGAATCAACTCCACATCCTATTACTAATAGTGTGAACTCCACAGGTCTCGGATTTCTTATTCTTAAATCGGGAATGATAACATTTACTATACATAGCTGTCTAGAGACTCATATGAATAACCACATGGCGAGTGCTTAGAGCTGTATCTGGCACATAATAAGAATCCGATGAATGTTAAGCTTATTATAAGTAATTCACATGTGCTTTTAAAATCCACAGTCTTATCTAACTGGAGAGCTCTCAAACTATAAATTTTAGAATTTTTTGTTCTGGGGATATTTAGGCAAACAAAAACCACATTGTTCAGAGGGAAGGCACACATCTTTGTTCATATGGATTGATTTTTTTTTCAAATAAATGAATGGTTACATCTTCAAATAAGAAAGTATGTCAAAGACCTCTCACGATGGAGCAGGACTGGATTTCACTTAGGGGCAGGCAGAGTTAGAGAGGATGACTGTTCTTGTCCAACGTCTGCAGCTCTGCCTCAAACTCCCCTTTTGGCTGTGACTCTGGGTAAACTCCTACCCTCCCTATTGCTCATTTATGTGTGATAATTGAAGCAGATGTCTCTTGGTTCCTACCCAGCTATGAAAATGTATCCCTCTCAGAAGGGACCAGACACTTATTCTAGGGACCAGTATGAGTGACAGAACCTGAGCAGAGGTCAGTGACAACACAGCAGCAGTACTTTGACCTCACCATTTCCTTGCCTGTAAAATTCTTCTATAAATGCCTCCTGAATAATTACATTTGTGAAAGATGGGCACCAAAAGTACACAAAGGAGAAAAAGAACTGCACAATGGTCCCCCAGTCAAGATTCCATTGCAGTGCTTATTGAGGACCTGAAATTAGCCTCCCCTCCTGGTAGCCTAGAAAAAAGCATAGTAAAAAGAATCTCCATTCCTTCCAGTCCTGCTGGCGGTCTATCTTCAGGTTGCACACAGTTTGGTATTTCAGGAGGAATTAGTGACAGACAACATATTCTACAAATTTACTGTATTTTCAGGGAATCTGATCTAGTATCTTTGCCTAATCTAAATCCCTTTTTTTTTTTATTTTCTTAAGCTCTCTTCTGTCTCCTTTTTGCTTGGGCTGTGTTAGCTCTATGAATAATTAGTAATTAGCAGCATACAGCTTGCTGGGTGTTAATGGCAGTGGATTTATTTGGCTCAAAAAGCCACTGTTTTATTTTTGGAGCATTTTAATTTCATGGTTATACATTAAAACTGGGAGTTATAAATTATAAAAGACAAATGGGATTTTTAGGAATGGAGCAGTTGGATAATATATATATATATGCTGCTAAGATTAACTCATTCTGCCCCATAAAATATCTATACATAAATATCCATACATTTTGCTTTATAATATTTGTCTTTTTCTTCCACTGCAGAAATGAATCTTCTCTTATATAATTTTCCATTTTTAGTCCCATATCTATATTATTCATGAGATGGAAAGACACTAATAGTTTAGACCTGCTGACAACATGAACATTACTGCCACCTCATTTTGACGATTTTTCAAACTTTCTTCAAGACTCTAGTAATAGAGTCTTCAGTAACAATGCAGTCTCAACCCAAGCCATCCTTGGTCATGTCAGAGACCACAAGAGACTGAAATAAAATATGGAGAAACACTGAGGACTGGAGATGCTGGGAATAGGATAAGTTGAGGGTAGCAGAAGACCTGCTGGGTTCTTGGTATAGAGATTAGAGTTGGAAAGACATATTCTTGTTTTAAAGAATACATGGTCTGATTAAACCAATGATGACTATGGTTTCAAGAAGATACTACTTTATAACCTATAAAAGGAAATATAAATGTTATTGTCATTAGGTATGATCTAAAAGTCTGGCTTTCAAAGCTCTCTTTTATTTGTTTCTGTGCATGTGTGCATACATAGGCATGCTTGTGTATATATGAGCACGCTCGTGTGTGAATGAAAATGCATGCACAGATGTGTTCAGACCAGAGGTCAACTTTATATGTCATTCTCAGGAACTGTGCATCTTAGTTTTTGAGACCAGGCCTTTTACAGAGGTCCTAAAAACATAGGACTAGATTCAGAAAGTAAAAATATCTTAGTGACTTAACTCTTGCTCTATCATGAGTTAAGCACGTGTGAGCTGGGACAGTTCAGAGTAGATAGATGAGGGTAGAGGTTACCAATGATATTGTAAACAGGATAAGTCCATCAAAGCTCTGGAGTTCCAGGTTTGGGACAAACACACTTGTAGAGTCAAGGACACATAAGGAATAGTAGAGCTGAAGAATTCTTACGAGGATCTGGAGCCCAGGACAGGTGCTGACACCACTGTAAAGCCAGTGCTTGAGACTCTGCCAAAGGTCAGGGCTGTCAGTTCACAGGAGGCCTGGCCATTAAAATCTGGGTCGATTACAGTGATTCATTGCAGATGGTCAACTTTTTTAATCCAAGCTAAGACAAGACAGGTGGATGGAATGCATTTCTAGAGTATATCAGACATGATAAAATAATAAGTCATGTCTTACATCAAAAGTTGTAAAGACTTATGAGTCAAAGACAGCTCAAAGGCTTTACAGTAATCACCAAGACCTATATGATGTGTGTGTCAAGGATGCCCCTTGGTGACTATGATTAATATATTTCATCTTCGCCATAACTTTGAAGGTGGATTATTTCTCTCCCCATTTAAAGATGGGGGAACTGAAGCATAAAAAGATTAATCCATTTGTCTAAGATCATTCAGCAATAGTGTAAGACTCAGGAACTGGAGTGCACAAGTCTCTAAAATGTAGGACTATGCTATGCTACCTTGTTTTATTTGACTGAAACAATAATTTGTCTTGTTTTTATTTAAAATGAATTTTTCCATACAATATATTCTAATTCCAGTTTTCTCTTTCTCATCTTCTTTCAGATCGTCCACACACCCTTACCTATGCCTTCTAACTCCATGCCCCCTTTCTTTCTTTCTCTTTCTTTCTGTTTCTTTCTTCCTTCCTTTTTCTTTCCTTCCTTCTTCCTTCCTTCTTCTTTCTTTCTTTCTTTCTTTCTTTCTTTCCTTCTTTCTTTCTTCCTTTACTCTCTTTTAACATACAGGCAAATAAAAATAAACAAACCAGGTTAGAGCAAACAAATAAACAAGGAGTGAGAGTTGGGGAGAAGCACGAGAAGCAGTATACATTTAGTGATGTCTGCACATACAGAAAACCCATGAAAACACAGGATTGGAAGTCATGGTGTATAAGTGAAAGACTAATAAAGGGGACATCCTGACAAAGCATTGTGAAACAAAGAAAAACAAAACAAAAACCAAAAACCCAAAAGACCTCCGAAAAACAACTCTCGAAAAATGCTACTGAGTTCATTTTGTGGCAACTATCTACTATTGGGCTTGAGTCCTACTCTTAATTGTGAAGCACCCATTTATAAGAATTTAGAACTAGCCATCTATTTAAAGGTTGGAAGTTATTTTTATACAAAGTACACAATTTTTTATTTTTATTTTTCAATTAGTGAAATATCTATTGACTTGACTCCATAACCCTCTATGGTTAGGCACAAGCTCCATGGAGAGTGGCAGTTCCTGCCCTCCCTACTCTTTACACACATTTACTTCACTCACTTTTGTTTGCTACATCACATCATTGAGTAGATAAGATAAGTGTATCAGACTCCGAATCAAAGGACTGAACTAGGAAGATACTCATAAAGAGAGGCAGAGGATAGAAGCTGGACCAAATAGTCCCACTGAGGATAGATTATAGAAGATTCAAAGTACATATTACTGAATATGCATGACTGGATTTTTATGGACACCTGGGATTAAGAGTTTATAAACTATGTTATAGACTCAAGATCAAGGGAGCAAAATGTACAGAAATTTGAAAACAAATTATGATCTTATTCCACTCCATCTAAATCCTCACTGTATGTACTCTGATCGTGGTTCGAACTACAGCCACAGTGGACTGGGCTAAATTATTAGCATTAAGACACTATCTTATCTCAGCCTCCTTTCCATTCTCTATTCTCAGTACCCCCATATGAACATTCCTTCTCCCCAAGATCCACTGCTTCTTAAGAAAAGAGTAGGCCTCCTTGTGATATCAACCAAATATGACATAACAAGATGCAAGAAGACTAAGAACAAACATTCCTGTCAAGATTGGAGGAAGCAACCCAGTAAGAGGAAAAAGGTTCTATGAGCCCACAAATGAGTCAGAGACAACCTCACTCCCAGTTCTATGAGTCAATCAAAAACACTCACTAAAGAGCCATAGCAGGCATGCAGAGGGCCTGGCAGACCCATGCAGGCTCCATGGTTGCTTCTCCAGCCTCTGTGAGCCCCTATCATCCCTGCTTAGTTGATTCTGTGGGCTATGTTCTGCTGGTGTCCTTGTCCCCTCTGTCTCCTATAATCTTCCCTTCACCTCTTCTGTGAGGTTTCTCCAGTTTCTTGATTGCACTGGCCACCTTTCAAGTATGCAATGCCTGTGGCTGGAGGCTACTGAAATGAGCAGTGTAGGTACAGAGCATTACCATCATTGTCAAAACTATCATTGGACACCATTGCTTGGGAGAAGACTATTCATTACATCATATTCAGATGTCTGTGACTCAAAGAAGGCCATCTCCACGTGCTCCCACATACTTGGCAAAGTGGAGTCGTTTCCTGTAATGATAGATACAAGTTAGATGAAAATCAATTAGATTCCCCATAGTAGGAATCTAAGTAAGTTCACTGTAAACTCTGCTTCCACTGGAGAAGTTTAAAGCCATCCCTGAGATCCGTACACATATTCTAAGCACACTTGTGATCTGTGTCCAACTGCAACTTCTTTACCAAATCCATCCAGATAGTCACCTGTGACACACTACAGCTGCTATGAAATATGATTTGTTTTATTTTCACAATTTTCCTTTTGGGAAGGAAATTGCAAGAGTGGAGGGCAGATACGAAGGTGTGGGGAGATGAGTAGGATTGGAGTACATGATGTGAAATTCACAAAGAATCAATGAAATGTTTAAAAAAACAGAAACAACAACAAAGAACAAACAAACAAACAACACCCACACACACACACACACAGATTACTGTCTGCATCCAAGACCTTCTGATTTAGTAGACCAGTCAGAGACCTTGGTATTTGTTCTCTTATGCACATTAGAAACCTTGACATTTAAAATCTGAGCTTGTTGGTTATGTGTGTTGATACAGGCCTGTAATCTCAGCACTTGAGAGGCAGGAGAATCAACAACTGCTGGGCAAACCTGAGCTAATGAGTGAAATAATATAAATAAAGAAGGCTGAATGAACCACACATTCGTATACTTAAAACCTATATTATATCATCTAATTGTGGATTTATTTTTTCCATTTTCATCATTATGGTGCTGGCTCTTTCTGATTTTTCTAGGCAAATTAGAAAATATTTGTGAAAATCACAGAAAATGAAGGCACATATCATTGTCTTACCATAATCAATGTAGTGAATTTAATATAATCCCGAATCATAGATCCTCTAACTAGTTTTCAGTCTTTCCAGAAGACAGGACCTTCTGGTTGCACAATGTTTTCAGAGCTTTTAGACAAAGGAGAAAAAGATCATCCCAGACTTATGGTAAGATCAGGTGTCTTAGTTACGGTTTTACTGCTGTGAACAGACACTATGACCAAGGCAAGTCTTATAAATGACAACATTTAATTGGGGCTGGCTTATGGGTTCAGAGGTTCAGTCCATTATCATCAAGGCAGGAGCATGGCAGCATCCAGGCAGGCACTGAAAGTAATACATCTCCATTTGATGGTGAAAGACTAGTTTCCAGGCAGCTAGGATGAGGGTCTTATAGCCCACACCCACAGTGACACACCTACTCCAACAGGGCCACACCTCCCAATAGTGCCACTATCTGGACTGAGTATATACAAACCATCACACCAGGCAATTTGAAATTACACATTCATCTTTTAAGAGCTCTTTAATATAGGAATAGAAAGAGAGGTGATTATGAGACAAGAAGAATTGATGGTCTAGGGCCAGTTCAGCTGGGACGGATTCTATCTTCATCAGGACAACCAATTCTACAAGAACTTCCAAAGACCTTGGGATTTGCCCATTTAAACTCTGTCCATCACCCAGTGGCCATGTTGTTACTTGAAACTAACATCTGTCATTCTTGGCCAATCTTAACACAACTATTTTCCCATTGACTGTTACAGGCTCCAATCTGTATCTTAGCCAAGCCATAAAACCTCTATGTGTAGCTCTATCTTATTACTATATGTAAGATTATATCTAAAATCAGAAAATCTGTGTTTATTATATGGATCCACCAGACATGAGATGTCTTGTAGTATCACTTGCAAAAATATTCATGCTGTCTTCTTGCTATTGCCTGTTTCTTCTAAAAACATACTGCCATAAAAAAAAAAACCTGAAGCAGCTAATTGAATTAGCTTGAGGTTAGCCTACTTAGCTTGTCTATCCAGTGCAGAATTGCTTTATTAATAAGCTCCTTTTAAAACATAAGGGATTTATGTTTTAAAAAGCTCATCTTATATTATGAAAAGCTAGGATATCTTCTCCCCTGAAACACAGAGTAGACAGAATTATAGACAGACTCAAGGAGCCACGGTGTATTGAAAATGCACTTTCCTTTCTCCACTGGTTGAAGAAGAAAGTTCTTAGCAATATTGTGAGTTCAAGTAAGATTGTGTAGGTATCAGCTTACTTCTTTATACTTTATTCTCACCCTATTTGTATGCATTTGAGCACTCTTGCAATTCTTCTGTAAGTTGTAAAACATTAAATACCAGGGCTGCGGAGATGCTCTTGCATAAAACCTGGGTTTAATTTGCAGCATCAACATGGTGGCTCATAACTATACATAACTGCATTTCCAGGTATCTAACCCTCTTCTGGCCTCTGCAGGCAACAGGTATACAAGTATACAAGTGGTATACATCCAGTGATATGGGGAGCGGATGCAGTCCTGAGTGAATGTATATTGCTGCCATGGGAAGGGCCATGTCAAAGATGGCTCTTCTTCCTTAGGTCTCAGGGTATTGCTCAAACCTTCTCCTGGTCTGTGTATGTATTTTGACTGTATGTGAAGAACAAAACCATAGTTTTCTCCTCCTGGGTGACTGAAGCATGAGTCTGCTCCCTACTGAGACCTCCTACCTAGGTTAGCTAACCTGTCCCTTACTCAGCTATGTATGCTCAGCTTTCCTCTTTCTTCAAATGTATATAATAAGCCTACTGCCTGTCCAGATTTGTATAATAGACGTGCCAATGTGTCTACATGAGAGTGCATAGCCCACTAAATATCAGCTATTTTGTACATGTGTCTTTCATTTCTCCAGTTTCTGTTGCCTCAGTTATATCAATTCCAATACTGTGCTCCACACAAAATTAAACATTCATACACACAAAATTAAAATAAGTACACATTTTAAAAATGTAAAGCAAAATTATAACATACTGTAATATTAGTTGTTGTTGAAGAAAAAAATTAAGAATAGCCCATAAGCCCCTTAGTTTTCTGATGTCCTATGTATTATTTCATTACCACAGAATATGGCTACCATTGGTCATGGTTATGTACGGCAACAACAAAAAACAAGTGTATCTAAAATGTAATGTTTGATAGAAGGATGCTGTAGAAGAAAGGGTGACTGACAGGGTTAACTAACACTAAGGCTATTATTTGAAAACTCCGTATAGAAACTCATTATTTTATAAGATGGGTGTATACATCTAATATATACATATAATATAGAGTTCATATTATAATTCCCCTACACCAAGAATAATGTGAACTCCAGATGCCATAGCTGCCTAGCTCTAGGTGTAGAAGGCTTCTAAAATTCTTAGTCAAGAATGTCTTGGAATCCTCCAAAACAATACAGCTTATTGGCATTAGTTACCCACTAGAACTTGATGGTAAGACCCTATTGCTGAAAACATCACATGCTTTTGTCATAGAAAATGGAGAAATCAAGCTGGTGCCAATTGAGAACCTTTCCCTTTGCTGACTGGCCTCAGATGTCAGAAGATGCTCTATAGGATGCTGGGAGAGAAAAGTCACCAACAGTGTTTCCTAGCTATGCCACCTCTAGGTTATAATAATGATCGACCTGGTAAGATAGGCCAATGGGTGCAATAGTAGCAAAACCATTATAGGAGCAAATGGCTACTTTCCAATGTCTTTATGACCCTCTCTGCAAAAGAAGATGTATGGCCCAACAAGCAGCTGAAAGAGTCAGATGCAGATATTTACATCCAATCAACGGACAGAAGCTGCTGACCCCTGTGAATGAATTAGGGAAAAGCTGGAAGAAGCTGAGGAGGAGGCTGACCTTGTAGGAGGACCAGCAGTCTCAATTAACCTGGATGCCCAAGATCTCCCAGACATTGGACCACCAACGAGGCAGCATATACCAGCTGATATGAGGCCCCCAACATATATACAGCAGAGGACTGCCAGGTCTGGGCTCAGTCAGAGAAGATGCACCTACCCCTCAAGAGACTGGAGGCCCCAGGGAATGGAGAGGTTGGGTGGGGTCAGGGGTGGGGAGTGGAGATGAGGGCAGGGGGAAGAGGTATGGGGTATGGAACAGTCAGAAGGAGGACCGGGAGGGAGATAAAATATGGAGTGTAAAAAAAAAAGAGTAAATAAAATTAAAAAAAAAATAAAACATATGGCTAACACTGTAAATTTGATGACAAGCCATGGCTAGGGAGCTCATAGGCCCCAGGCGTAAACCTACCACTACTATTTACCTAAATGGATATAGTATCAAACTGTCCTCTAAATACACATCTCAGGACCCAGAGATTGGTGTAGCTCTCAGTCCTCATCAGAGAAGCCTCTTTGTTCAGTGGAAAATGGAGGCTTAATTCAGAAAACTCAAAGTGCAAAGCCAAGCTCAAACTGTCAGAGCTGAAAGAATAGACATCTGTGGAATGAGGTGTGCTCAGTCACAAATGGGACATCTCTGCCATACCCTCTCCTCCTCACACACACCTTGGGAACTATGGTGTAAGAAGACAGAGGTCAGAGTGAAACAAGGCAAAAATCAGTGTCTTCTGGATATGACAGGACCACTGCAGTAACAAACTCATGGCTGTTGTTGTTGCTTGCGTAAGTCCAGCACAAGATTACCCCAGCCAATACCCTAACTTGGACTAGAGGGGCACACAAGCTCCTACCCCTAGCTGAGGAACTACCAAGAGGTAGTGGCTACCAGGGGATGCAAAGCCAGTTTAACTTAAGGATGTGGTCCCTGGTGGATTGACCAGGCTCCAGTAGATGGTCGTATACCATGCACATATGTGCAGCACAAATTAAACTTCTTGAGATTTACATAAAAACAAAAAGGACAAGAATTTGTGAGAGGGGATGGGGCATGTGGCATGGATCTTAGAGGAGTTAGGGAGGGATGGTAATAGATGTAATCAAAGTGATTTTATACATTCATACACACACACACACACACACATACACATATATATATATTTCTCAAAGAACTAATAAAATATATTAAGAAAAAATCCTAATAAATCCTAAATAAAAATAATAAAATATTACATTGCTATTTAGTTATATGCTTATATATAACATATTATATATAAGATACATTATATATTATATTATATGTTTTTAGTTAAAGGAGCAGTCTGTGTAAACTCACGTGGGTTCAAAGTCCTCCACTACTGTATCTATCAATTCTAGTAGAAACTGTATATTATATTTATAATAAGCTATTTTTGTTGCAAATTGCTTCAAACATGTTTTTTCATGGATTCTTCACAAAATCCTTAGAAGTAATTAATCTTTAACAAAGAAACCAAGGCAGGCAAATTTAATAGACTGCCTGCCTGGTATCATGTGGCCATGAATGGTGGGCAATGCAGCAAACCTTATGATGTCTTCAGGAGATAGGAACCCATTGCTTATTTTTCCTTCCTTGTAGAAGTGGAAAATCTGATGCTTCGAGAAGATAAGGACAGCTCCCATAATAGACCCTGCTGGCTGTGAAATAGACTATTTTACACCGTGATATAAAAAGCAGGCAGAAAGGTGATGCTAATGACACTTCAGACTCCTTCTTGATATCTCTGCATTTCCAGGGGCTGAGCGGGAAAATCTCTCTGTCCCTAATTACTTTTGACAGTCTTGGAAATGAAGTCGGGTTAGAGGTTCAGTCAGTTCGAATATTCAGACTGCAGCTAAATTTATTAGAGGACAAAGGAGCGCTCACAACCCGGTCATAGCTAAAAATTACAGATAGAGGAAAGACTGAAAATATAGATAATTGGAAGCATAATAATGATTACTATTATGAAGATGCGAAGAAAATTTCTGTAGCACAAGGAAACTGCAGAAGTCAATGCTTAAATCACAGCTTCTAAATGTATCTATCTCTGGGCTGTTAAAGCTACACTCTAAACAATTTGTAGAGGAATGGTTGAACTAGAAAATGAAAAGAATGAAACAGATCATTGTCCTTCAACCTCAATGGCCCTGATGTCTGATCTTCAAGAGAACTTACTGTCTGGCAAGACCCTGACAGACTTTAAAACAGTCTTCTCTGTTATCTTTTGAACCTGTCACATCCCCACAGTCCCCCATGTATTTCTTTGGCCATTTTCTTGATTTTTGTGCCCCATTCTCAAATTCTGCCTGTGAGCTCTGCTACGCTCCATGGTCCAACTCAGTTTTACTTCTTTCTCTGTTCTTTTCTGTTCGTCATACACAGAATGAACTTCACATTCACCAGCCAATTTTTTATACACAGTTATGTTCTTCTCACATTATGCCATCAGTAGCAATTTAAATTTCAAATTACATTTAACTATCAGTAGATTGAAGGTTTTCTTTTGTTACTCATTCTTTCTTTTTTTATTACGTCTTCAAGAGTTTTATATTCTTGTTTAGATCATATCCACTCCTACTCTCCTTACACAACAAAGTTTGTGTCATTGTTGTTAATCTTGCAAGACAAATTTTGTGCTGCCCAAATATTCTTGAATGTGTGATTTTCCACTGGAGAATAACTTGTCAGGGGTTACACTTTGGATAAATCTTTCTGTGTCTCTGTCTCTCTTTCTCCTCTCTCCATCATCTTCCTCTCTCCTTCTCCCTCCAGCTCTTTCCCATCATCTTATAATTGAAAATAGCTCCACATTTTTGTACAGGATAGTGTGCTCAACTCCTCTCTCTTTATGAGGATTTGCTCTGGCTTGGGCTAACATATGTTTTGTACATGATGCTGCAATCACTGAGTTTATATCTGTAGCTGCCCTGCTGTGTCCAGAATATGTTTCCTTATAATCATCTACTGCATCAGACTGCGACACTCTTTCCATCACATCTTCCGCAATTATCTCTGAGTCTTAGAAGGGTATTGAAGTGTGCATATGCATGTACATAAACATGTGTGTGTGTGTGTGTGTGTGTGTGTGTGTGTGTACATCCCTTACCTTTTTGGGTTGAGCAGTAGTCTCTTACTCAGTGCACCTATGCCAGTTGTTTTCTGTGTTGCTCACCATCTACTTGAATTAGAAACTTCTCAAATGATGAATGAGAATTTCCTTGATTTATTGTCATAATGATAAACCAGTTTCATGCTATGTTCATTTAGCCACATAAAAGCAGCAAGTTCTCCCCTTGAGCTTGTGACCTATTTAGACAGAGGTTCTTAGCTCCATAATGGTGCCAGGTGTGAGTTTTATTCTGCAGAATCAGACTTAAATTTACTTAGAAAGATCGGTCACTTCTTTAATATTTGTGCCATTATTTTCACAATGGGCATGTCTTTCTGGGCATGTCATTAATTGGAACTAGAAGGGTTCATAACTGAGTATAATTGGTGATTACTTTTCTGTCTTTGTACCTTATATAACACCTTTCTGCACTGTAAAGTAATCCAATGGGGATATAGCTTCCAGGTCTATAACAGTTAGATTTTGCCATTGTTCTATGACTCAAGCATGTAGTATTGAAAGCAATAGGGTTTTACTTTTAAGTTCTGGAGTGTTACCAGAAGCACTGGCAATAGCCAATAATTTGAGGACTAACTCATATGTGACAACTCGGATTTGTTGTTGTTGTTATTGTTGTTACCCTCTCGTATCTAGGAGAGGCACTGTCTCTCTATTATGAGGTGACTTCATATTAGTTCACTGTGTGTGCATGTACATTGTGCATGTGCATTTGTGTATGTATGTTGTTTCTCTCCTTCCCACATGTGCTCCAGGAAGTGAAATCTGGTTACCAGTCTGGTGCAGAAGATGCCTTTACCTGATGAGCCAACTACCTATCCCTGAGTTTATGAATTTTAAATGCATTAAAGTCTATATGATTTTCAAGTATATTTTTCCATTATTTTCTTTAGCAATTCCTTTTCTTCCCAGTATTCTTAGTTGCTATTCTTTACTATGCTTTCTACTTCATGATCACAGATGGAGAACAGAGATCTCAGTAAACATAAAGTGACCATCACATTATTTTGCATTTTGTTTTATTTTATTTTTGAGTTTATAGTTAAAGCATTTCTCTCTTTTCTTTCCTCTCTCCAAACCCTTCCTTATAACCCTTGCTCTCTTTTAAACTCATGGTCTCTTTTTCAGTAACTGTTATTACATGCATATGTGTGTTATATACCTAAATATAACCTGCTGAGTCCATATAATATTGCTTGTATGTAAGTTTTTAGGGCCGAGCATTTGGCACTGGACAACCAGTGGGTGTGCTCTTCCCTGGAGAGGACCACCTCTCCCACTCCCAGTTTTCCTCAGTTGCCTATAATTTTTTCCTGTAAGGTTGAGGCTGTATGGGTTTTTCCATGTCTACTTTGGCATGTTCTCTGGTGTCGTCTCTGTTTAGTTCACATTTGGGAGCACATTTGTTAACACAGGCTCTCTTCCTTCTACTCTTGTCTTCCCCTAGTGAACACTGTAACAATGAGACTGGAATGAGGCCAATGCGAAGAAGTCTCTGAGAACCAAGGGCCAGATATCAAGCATTCTTGGAGCTCCGACCCAGAATGATGAGAATTAGAAGACAACCCAGGGCAACAAGTACTAAGCAAGCAATTACAGTTTCCCTAGCACTGTGTTGGGTTCTATGTGGTCAAAGATGTTGAATGAAACTTGTCTTGTGGTCTCAAACCTAATAACTCAAACTATTTTACAAGAGATTAAACAATTGTGATCTGAATTTTTTGAAATCCTATTCTCTTCTAGTCTTCATTTTAAACTGGGTCTTGCTGCCTGGCCCAGGCTGGCTTTGAATTGGTGGTCTTCGTGTTTCCACCTCCTGAAAGCTGAGGTTATTGCTATTTTCTGTCTTACTTAGACACTACTATTTTAAACCAGGACAATTCAAGACAGAAAAATTAGATGTTAGACAACATGACATAATCTGAGAAAAAAAATGTCTAGAAATAGTTTCCTGAAGGGAAAAAACCACGCAAGCATAGCCTAATTTGATTAGAAATCAGCAATAGGCTTTAGTGCGAAAAGGCACAGTATCTACCCATGGGCTGAGTTCTTTCATGGTTCACTGACACGGCATCTAGCTTCATCACAGCATCACTCCTAAGACCTAAAACAGATATTGCCCAGTAGTTGTGTGCTTTCCAATAGCTTGAGATGCCATAAGTGTGAGAGTAAAACAAGAGTAAAGACAATAAAATACAGCTGCATGGACTCCAAACATTGAGGCAGAAGAGATGTAACAAAACTCACAGTTGAGATAGTGCCACATAAAACAAATACTTTGAGTTTCCATAAAGTTTTAATTCTGAATAAGGACTCCCAGTTATTTCAAGAGTGTCTACAGAAGCCAATATGCCTATGATTTTAAAAAAAATGTTTTAGCTAGGTGACAATATGGGACAAAGCTTGGCAGCCTGACACCTAGATCATAATTATTATTTCTAGGTCTAAGTGGGAATTTTAAAATGATGCTATTCAGAGAACTGATAAATGAAAGGGCAGATAAATAGATAGTAGATGAATCTTACAGTTAAAGGATTAGGTGGAACTTTGGAGATGAAGCCACCTAGATGCCTTTATAACTTAAGCTGTTTTCACCACCTTTTCATTTCAACGGTCTAAGGAAACCGTGTCTAACAGTCAGATGTTAATATGAAATGCTCAACAGTGGGGAGAGGGAACTTGTTGAGTCCACCTTCAGTAGAGAGACAGGGCATCAAGTGGAGAGATGGGGTTGCCATCCCACAGTCAAAAACTCTGACCCAGCATTGTTCATGTCTAAAAACTGGCAGAGACAAAAATGGAGAAGAGACTAAGGGAAAGGAGGTTCAGTGACTGGTCCAATTTGGAACCCATCTCAAGGGGAGGCTCCAGGGCCTAACACTATTACTGATGCTATGGTGCTCTTCCGGACAGGAGCCTAGCATTACTGTCCTCTGAGAAGCCCAACAAACAGCTGACTGAGAAAGAGGCCAATACTTACACCCAACAAATGGACTGAAGTCAAAGAACCCTGTGGTTGAATTGAGGAAAGACTGGAAGAAGCTGTGGAAAAGGGCAAGCCCATAGGATGGCCAGCAGTCTCAACTAACCTGGAAACCTGAGATCTCTCAGACACTGAGCTACCAACCAGGCAGCATACATGAGCTGGTCTGAGGCCCCATCACATATACAACAGAGGACTGCCTGGTCTAGTGTCACTGAGGAAAGATGTACCTAACCCTGGAGAGACTTGAAGCTCCAGAGAGCAGGGAGGACTGGTGGGAGGATGGGAGCACATCCCCTTGGAGATGTGTGTGGGAGAGGAGGAAGAATGAGATGAGGAACTGTGGGAGGATGGAGCAGGAGTGGTAGTAGTACAGTCTATTACAACTAGACTGTAAAAAACAGAGAGTAAAAAAAAATGTCCACTCCAGATCTTTAAAGTCTCCCTGACATGACTGCACATGAGTTCAACAAAGACAACCTGCTAAAATCTACTGGGGAAAAATCCATGAGGCCTCAGCTCTACAGAAGGACTGACAGACGACTGCAGAAAGCTCGAAGTGAGAGAGGTGGTTTTTCCTAGAGACAACATACATAAAAGTAACATTATGTGTACCCAATAGGCTATATTTAGGGATAGATATGTATGTACAAGAACATACATACACTAACAATTAATAAAAAAAGAAGTCATGAATTTGAAGGAGAGCAGGAAGGGGTATGTGGGAGGGTTGAGAAGGAGGACATGGAAGGGAGAAGCTTTGATAAGAGATCATGAATTTGAAGAAGAATGAGGAGGGATATATGAGAAAGTTTGCAAGGAGGAAAGGGAAGGGGGAAACATTGCAATTTTATTATAATCTCAAAGGTAAATAAAACTATAGCTGGTCATACTGCATATGGTGACACATGTGTTTAATCATAGCACTCAGGAGGCAGAGGCTGCCTTTGAGTTTCATGCCAGCCTAGTCTATGTATTAAGCTCCAGGAAAACTAGGGCTACCCATATAGTGAGACCGTGTCTTTAAAAAATATAAATATATGTAGCTGACAATTACTTCTGCCCACAGTGGGTGCCAGACAGGGAAGCAGGCATACAGGCATGATAATAACTAGTCCTCTGACTGTCTTTGCCTCTTTCTCTCAGTCTCAGTCTGTGTCTGTCTTTCTGTCTTTGTCTCTGTTTCTCTGTGTTTGTCTCTGTTTCTCTCTCTGTCTCTCTCTGTCTCTCTCTCTCTCTCTGTCTCTCTCTCTCTCTCTCTCTCTCTCTCTCTCTCTCTCTCTCTCTCTCTCTCTCTCTCCTCTGAGTGTAATTCCCTCCACTGCAGGGTCTCCTGATTTTCTCCTGTCCTAGCTGAAGCCTGCTGGTGTCTCCTGCG
Source organism: Rhabdomys pumilio (assembly GCA_030674055.1). Taxonomy (NCBI): domain Eukaryota; kingdom Metazoa; phylum Chordata; class Mammalia; order Rodentia; family Muridae; genus Rhabdomys; species Rhabdomys pumilio. Next base: position 205,321,713 of record JANHMN010000002.1, on the reverse strand, counting down.
CTCTCCTTTTGATGTCCGGGATCCATCTCACCCTAGAGTAGCAAACTTGTAACTATATTTTGCTTCAGTCCTGTGATGAATTCTTTCTTTATTCCAGCACTAGCCTGCTGTGTGACCCTGAGCAGAATATATCATGAGTCTTTATCTTGTGAAGAGAACCACAGGTGTCTTGCAGTGCTGTCAGGTGCTATCCTTCAACTGTCACTACACACAGATCATTTCCTCTGTCCCTTCAGAGACTGTCTAGGATGCCTAGTGGGCTGAGATTGGGACATTCCACTATGTGTCTTGGGATGTCTGGGAGTTAAAATTATCTAAATCCATGTAAAATGCTATTTAAAATGTGTAATTATTATATTCAAATGTCAGATGGATTTTTGACACTATCATGTTTAAAGATATATATATATATATATATATATATATATATATATATATATATATATTTCTTACTAACCTTATTGAGAAAGTGTTTGTATGATATAGCTTTAAATAATCTCAACTTGTCAAACATACAAAAAGGAAAATAATAAATCATGGTTAATGATAAATTGTTTAATCATGTTTATCTATAAAACTGAAACTCCTGAATGATGGGATGAAGAATAATACAGGAAACATTGGAATCTTAAGCCATGATAGCTGGAACTGGTCTTTGTCTGTCTCCCCAGGATCTAGAAAAGCGCTATTTCTATAGCAGAAGCTCCAACAAACACTCTTGACTCAGTTAAGGGACATTTTTTCAGTCCCAACAGCTCTTCCAAACGACATGGATTGTAAAACTAATTCTCTTCACATAAATGCCGTTGAAAGGCCAAGCATCTCTCCGTGGAACATGGTGACTAGGTCTTTTGTTTTACTCTTTCTAAACAATAACATCCCCAGGCTCCCTCAAACACACATAGGAGTCTTTTATTTCTCCTTTGTGGGTCAGAGTATTGAAGAACTACATGTCATAGTGTAAGTCAGAATGAGCGCTCTGGAGCCAAGTGAGTTTACATGGCTGATATGGGGTCCCTTTTGCTCAGTGTTTTGTACTAATTAAATTAAACAGGACAACAAGATAGGCCTAGGAGTAATAACACAGATAGACCAATAGGCCAAAAACTACAAAATAAATCTGTGCATTTGTTTTCATTTGACCTTGGAAAAAAGTACTAAAAACACACAATCTCTCTTTTATAATTATATTTCTTAGGAGACTGGATCTGGTGATTCAAAATTGTAAGTCCAATATTGGAGAGGGAGAGGGAAGGGAATCAAGTATTCCAGGCCACTTTAGACTAACAAGTGAGTTGAAGAGCAGTCAAAAGGGACCTTGCCTCAAAAAACAACAAACAACCCACAACAGAGAAATAAAGATTCATACTATCTCAAACTATATACCAAAATCAACTCAAAATCCATTAAAGACTCAAATGAAAGACAAAGTATAGTAGTATGATCAGAGAAATTACAGTACAAAGGTACACTCTTCTTAGTATTTAATTTTTTTTTTAAAAAAAATGTATCCTGGCTAGTTTATTGTCCACTTGATAGAAATTAGAGTTATTTAGGAAGAAAGACTCAGTTGTTAAAATACCTCAGTAAGATCAGGCTCTAGGCAAGTCTGAAGTGCATTTTTCTAATTAGTGGTAGATGGCAGAGGGCCCAGTCCAATACAGATGGTGCCACCCCCAGGCACATGATCTGGGGTTTATAAGAAAGCAAGCTGAGCTAGGTAAGAGGAAAAAAACAGTAAGCAGCACTCTTCCGTGGCTTCTGCATTAGTTCCTGCCTCCTTGAGTTCCTGCCCTGACTTCCCTAGATGATATCAGATCTACAATGTAGAAAATGAAATAAACCCTTTCCTCTCCGAGTTGCTTTCAGCCATAATGTTTTATCACAGCAATAAAAACCCAACTATGGCATTTGGAAATGATTCTTAAAGCAGAGGCAACAAAAGCAGTAACTGATAGGAGAGTTTGTCAAATTACAAAATGAATAGCAAAGGAAACAATCAACAGAGTGAAGAGACAACCCTATGACTACAAGAGGTGATATTTACCATGTGTCTGATGGGGTTAATATTCAAGTATATAAAGAACTCAACAGCAGAGCAAAAGTCACTCAAAAGATGTAAAAGATCTGAAAAGATATTTCTTCAGAAGAGATATATAAAAAGTCAATAGGTATATGAAAAAATTTAATATCATGAGTTACCTGAAAATGCAAATCAACAACCATGATGAGATATACTTTGTATCTGTTAGGATGGCAACAATAGTAATTTAGAAAGTCAAACAGTAACAAATGTTGAGAATGGTGTTGAGGAAAGTAAAAGTTGTTGAGGAAGAATGTAAATGTTTTACCACCATTGTTAGGGACAAATGGAGGTCTCAAAAAATCATTAAGAGTAGAACTTACGATTATCATCCAGAAATCCACTCCTGAATATACAGTCAAAGAAAAAGAAATTAACATATGTGTGGAAGAATTACCAGCTGGCCAGGTTATCTGCAGCACTACTCACAGAGCCAAGATATAGGAGCAGCCCACATGTCCATCTGTAGATAAATGGATAAATGAAATATTAAATATGTATTTATCCATACACCATCTTCACTAGAGCAAAATCAATTAAACATTTTAAATATATTTTCAGATAAGTAATACTTGAACAGAATTGATGGGTTCAAAGGTAAGGGAAAGGACTGAGAAAATTTGACAGATTAAAAATATAAATATGAACATGTGAGGGAAAGAAAATGCTTATGTTGTTGCTAGTATACTCTTTGAAGGCCATCAAAATATCATTGTTTTCTATGATAGTGTTTTCCACATCAGTAGTCCTGAAGATGAGAGAGAACTACTTTCCAAAGTGGAAGAAAAAATGAAATACAAATGATTATTTTATTTGATTGTTAATATAATAAACAAGTTTGAGAAGCCCTTGAAAAGATTTCTTTTATTTGGCATTCTTGGGACAATAGCCAGTATACTAGAGATGTCAATAAATACTAGACCTTGTCAGTTGGCTGGGAAGTTGTTACATGTCACATTCCTGTCACTCTCAGCTCAGCACATTGGACTGTTGTGCCACCAGCATAGAAGTAAAGCCCCTAGTGGGTCAGACTATGTATCAGACATTAGCTGCACCCTGCCTGTCATCTCATCTTGCAAGGACAACAGACAAAACACACCAAACAGAAACCACTAGAGTAAAGAAGTCAGTTCTCCTTAGCTGACTATAACAGACAAGCACAGGTATTCTTGGAGTCAACCTAAACATTTTGTGTCATTCTTTGTTTTCCTCCAAATTAAAAACAGAAACACTGAACCTTCATAAGACAAGGGCTTCAAGTGGGGATGAGCATCACAGCAACAATCTCAGAGAAGGCTCTGTACAGAAAAACAAAACGTAGATTGCAGCTTCATTAGCTTTACCTCCTGTGGATGTGAGCCAAACACTCAAGGTTACTAAGAAATGTTGGTTCTTAATAGTCAGACTTACATTTATTTAATTATACTTCTGTATCCTCAAATCCTCACCTACAAATTTATGATATGAATGATGTGCACTCTATCAGATGTGGGGCCCACCTCACAGCACAGACAGCCCTTGAGAACACATGCTGTGAAAGGATGGGGTTGCCATAGCAACAGCATCTACCACTCTCAAATCCTCCCTCCCCTTAGTGCCCTCCTTGCCAGTGCCTCATCTCCCCTGGAAGATCTCTTTTTATTTTTTTCTTTATGATTTGTATTCAGTGGGTACCTACTCCCTCACCATACTAAGGTCTGAATGTTGGTATAGCTAGAGTGTCCATGTTAAATATGCACCATTGTCCCTAAACTAAGATGCAAATGAAAACCATTGAGGACCAGAAGTCTGGATACCTATTATTGTCTCTATGCCCTAAAAATTTAGCCTAGAAATCCTGACTGATTTAATAAACCCCATTAATTTGTAGATCCTCTGACTGATTTCAATACTCTTATGCATAAATAAAATGATATTCTGAAACCACTAAAAGACAATGAAACAAACTCCTGAACCCTGTCAACTCCTGTCATTTGAAAGGCAAACAGTACAAGTTTATGTATTCTAGTCTGGAAGAATTCCCTGCATGTGCCTTCTGAATGCAGAGTCTTATGACAACATCCTTTTTCTAAATTCCGCCAATAACTTTCCTGATTAATTTGGTTGACTTGTCTGTAACTATGGCCAATTTAAACAAATATCTATTAATACTAGCCATACTCAAACTGTCACCGATTTTTATTGACTGCTGAGTAGAATTTTCACCAATAAATGTTCTTGTCCACAATTTGGCTTGTAGTGAATATTTTATACCTCCCAGACTTGATGAATATTTTATGACCCTAGAAAAATTGAGCTCAGAAATAACACAGAGACAATGGATTGATTATTTATAAACAAAAACAAGTTTATTTTCTAGACACTGGAAGTAAAGGACGAATAACTTTTCTTTGAGACCTGTGAATTTGTAAAAGATAGACTAAACACAAGGCATGCCAGTTAGGCTGAGTTAATGATATAGTAGTAGTTCATATTTGCTTTTTACACATCGGTTCTTGAAAACCAATGAAACAAGAATGGGTTTGTAAACTGCAGATTCTTGGTGGGTAGGATCTCTGAGAGTCAGAACATAGACTCTGAAGTTTTGTGTGTGAGTATTGCCATTCAGTGATATGTGCCTGCCTCTGCTTAAATCAGATTTCTACTGTTGAGGAGGGATGCAAAGGGCAAGTTGATGAAATTAGGATCAGCCATTTTCCCAGCTCCTATCCTATAAGGGTACTTCAACTTCAGCATCTTTGACCCTTTGGGCTGAATAATTCTTGGTTACTGGGAGATGTCCTTTACACCATGGGATATTTAGCAGCATCCTCGGCCTCTGCTCACTAGATGCATGTTGCATGCCTCTCTATTGTGTTTACAAAGATAACTCCAGACATTGCTAAGTGTCCTCTGGAGGGCAAAATCACCCTTGGTTGGGAGCTAATATTCCAATTTATTGGCCTGGAATGATCCATCTGTGATTCTTGCCCACAGCTACTTTTCTTTGTAATGTTTCCTTCCCTCTTTAGCTTTGGCCAAACTGCCTGTTTTGTTCTTTCCCCCTTAATGCTTTTATTAATATAGAATTTACATATTATGCAACTTACCCTGTGTATAATTAGGTCTTATATTTTCAGAGTTTCGCAACTGTCTTTACAATCCAAGTTTAGAATGTTTTCATTACTTCTGAAATACACGCCCTACACATGAACAGCCACTCCTGCTCTGTCTTCTCACTTTAAACAGCAGCTAATCAACTTGCTATTCCTATAGATTTCACACCCTCACATTTTTACATGTGAACATTTATATAATGTATAGTCTTTTGTGATTGCCTTTATCCACTTAGCACAATGCAGTCAAGACTTACCTGTGTTGTACCATTTATCACTGACTCATTCCTTTAATGTGAAATGACATTTCATTGGGTGAACACACTACATTCACTAATCATCTTATTTTCGCTCTTATAATTAAGGTTCCTTGAACACTCATCTACAAGTTTTCTAAGCCATATATACTTTTATGGCTTTTGGAATATGCCTCAGGGTAGAATTGCTGGATCGTGTGATATTTTGCTACTTAACTTATTTTATAACTGCTAAATTGTTTTTCCAGTGGCTGTACTATTTCTTTTAAACAGCACAGTGAGGGTCTCAGTGTGCTCTATTTCTCAACTGCCTTATTGTAATCCACACAGATTTGCTAGAGAGTACCATAAGCTTACTCAATTTAGTGACTGAATGAAGTGTTTGGTGAACTTTGAGACATCACCATTGTGTCACTTAATTTAAAAAGGACATTTTACTATCTACAGATAGTGAGGTTCTTTTTGTTTTTAGCAATGGAGAGTTACATATGCCATTTTCATGATACATGTAAAGTGTTTTGCGCATATTCCTGGCCATGTTCTGATACCTACCCCTTTTTACTTCTCCCCACTGACCTTTGTCCCCCACGCAGTTTTGTTTCTGCTTTCAGGTTGCCTGTTCACACATGATTTTGCTTGTGTCTGGCATCCAGGTTGCTCTACTGTGACTTTTTCTGAGACTGAATTAATGCCATGATTTCCACTTACGTCCACATTCCTGCCAGTGATAGAACTTGCTGGTTTGTGGCTGGAAAACATTTCCTTAGTGTACACACACTGTGTTCTCCTCTTCTGTCACTCCATTGTGGGTACCAAGAGGTGTCATAACTTAGCTGTTGTGAACAGTGCCACGATGAACACTGATGTGCAGATATCTCCTAGTAGGTTGACATGGAATCCTTTGGCTAAATGCCGAGAATGAGTATAAGTGGGTCACATGGTGGATCTGTTTCTAGTTTTCAAAGGAAACTTCACCCTTACCAGAGTGGTTACAGCAGTTAACATTCCCAACAGCACCAGCATTTTCATTTGTCTGTGACCAAACCAACATTTGCTGTTGTGGTGTGTTTTCTTTTAAATTTTTATATTTTATTTTAACTTTACTTGTGTGTGTGTGTGTGTGTGTGTGTGTGTGTGTGTGTGTGTACAATATATGGGTGTGTGAGTATGGGTGTGTGAATACCATGGTATCCATGCAGAGGCCAAAGGTAAACTTGGGAGTCAATTCTCTCCTTTCTCCAATGTTTCAGGGTCCAAACTCAGGTCATCAGGTTTGTACATCAAAAGCCCTTGTCTGCTGAGCCATCTGGCTAGCTCTACAGTTTGATGACCATTTGACTGCATTAAAGATGGAATCTCAGTGTAGTACTTTTTGCATTTTTTCCTCTGGGATTACTGCAGTTTTCGCATGTTTATGAACTATTTGTATGTCATCACTTTAGAACTGAGTGTCATTTCCTAAGACTGTTCTTTGGTTGGATTATTTGATTTCTTAGATCTTTTAATTCTGTAGATATTGTAGATTACTCCTCTATCAAATGTATAACTAACAAAGATTGTCTCCTAGTCCGTAGGCTCCCATTCCCTCTTTTAACTGTTTCCTTTGTTGTGCAGAAGATTCTTAATTTCACGAAGTCTCATTTGTTAATCTTTGGCAGCACTTCCTTTACTGATGGATTCTGTTCAGAAAACATTGCCTTCCTTGAAGGGTTTCCCCATTTCCTCTTCTCTCAGTTTTATTCTTCAGATCTTATGTTAACGTCCCAGATCCATTTAGACTTGGTTTCTTTCAAAGGATAAGAGCCAGAGATCTAGTTTCTCTCTGTAAATCTGTGAGCGTGTGTGTACACATATGTGCTCATGTGTGTGTGTGTGTGTAGTCATGTTTATGACAATACATATACTTGTGTGTATGTGTGGAGGTGAAAGACCAGTACAGGGTGTTTTCCTCAGTTGTTCTCCAGCTAATTATTTTAAACAATGTCTTTCCCTGACTCAGTTTGCCTTCCTGACCTTGGGATTGCAGATCTGCTTCACTGAAGCTGGGTTTTGATGTGAATGCTGAGGACCCAAACCTCAGGCTTGCACAGCAAGAAGCACTTTATGAAGGGGACCATCTCCCCATACCCAGTTCATCCCTGAAATGTAGATATTCATCTTTGTCAGCATGGTTTGCTCAAGAGGATGTCTCTCCTTCGATGTATATTTTTGGCATCTTTGTCAAAAACAGTTGTCTGTAGCTGTGTGACTTATTTCTGGGCGCTGTGCTGGTTTACTGATATTTGAGTCTGTTTTGTGTTAGTATGATGGAGTTTTTATTACAACAGCTCTGTGGTACAACTCAAAATCAGGTATGCTGATATTTCCAGAGTTGTTCTCTTTGCTCCCGATTGGTTTGGCTATCTGAGGTCTTATGTGTTTCCATGTGATTTCTTGTTTTGTTTTGTTTTGTTTCAATCTCAGAGAAGAACATCATTGAAATTTTTATAGCAATTTTACTGAACCTGTGGATTGTTGTTAGCAACACAACCATTTTCACAATATGAATTCTTCCAACACAGCATGTGAGTTCTTCTAGGGTTTTTTTTTTTTATGGTTTATTTATAAGCATTTTAAAGTTTCCATTGTAGAAGTCTTTCATTTCCTTGGTTAGGTTCATTCCTAGGCATTTTTTAAAAAGTAACTGTGAATGGATTATTTCCCTGATTTTATTTTCAACAAGTTTGTTATTAGTATATATGAAGACAACTAATTTTCATGTTATTTTCGTCTCCTGCCACTTTGTAGCAGTATTCCATTGATCTAAGTGTTTTCTGGTGAAACATGTAGGACCTTATTTCCTCTGCTATATACAATCATATTATCTCCAAAAGAAGACACTTTTATTTCTTCCCTACTTACTTGTATCTCTTTAATTTTCATCTCTTGTTTTATTTCTTTAGTTAAGACCACAACCACTATGTTGAGTAACAACATAGAAACTGTTATATTGTTTGTGACTTTAATGAAAATGCTTTGATTTTTTTCCCTATTCAATGTGATGTGGCCTTTATGTTTATATTATGTCACCTTACTGTGTTAGAAAATGTTCTTTCCATTTCTAGTTTCTTAAGGACTTTAATTATGAAGAAATTTTAGATTTACATCTATTACATGTGTTGAGGGGATCATGTGATTTATGGCATTACATTTATTTTTTTAAAGATTTATTTATTTTATGCATATGAGCACACTGTAGCTGTCTTTAGACACACCATTACAATGGCTGTGAGCAACCATGTGGTTGCTGAGAATTGAACTCAGGACCTTGGGAAGAGCAGCCAGTGCTCTTAACCACAGAGCTATCTCTCCAGCCCCATGGCATTACATTTATTAATTTCTATGTTTAACTACCATTTCATTTCTGGAATGAAAATCATGATGAGTGATCTTTATTTTTATGTGTTCTTGAATTCTATTTGAAATTATTTTATTTATATTTTTGCATGTGTATTCATCAGTGAAATTAGTGTACAGTATAGTTTATATTGTTGTTGTTTTGTCCCTATCTTTGGTATCAGGGTAATACTGTCTATGTAGAAAGAACTTGGCAGTGCCCCTTCTTTTCCTATTTTGTGGGAGTTTGAGAAACAGTGAATGTATCTAGACCTCAACTATTCCTAATTTGAAGGATATTTTGTCCACTTCCATGTTACTGTTTATTATAGTTTTATTCAAGTTGTTTATCTCACCTTGGTTTAATTTATTTTGTTACATTAATCTAGAAAGTCATTTCCTTCTTTTACATTTTCCAATTACTTGGAATATAAGATTTCAAGATATGTTCTAATGATTTTATGAATTGATAAATTTTGTTATCTGTGGTATCCCTTTCTTTTCTTCTTTAATGTTAATTGAGATTTTCTCCCTTTTTTCTTTGGTTAGTTCGACTAAAGTTTTGTCAATATTATATAACTTTTCAAATAATCAAATTTCAATTTATTGATTATTTATGTAATTTTTGTTATTGTTTCCATTGCGTTAATTTCTTCTCTGATTTTGATTTTTTCTTCTTTTTACTGAGTTTGGGTTTGGATTGTCGGCAAGTTCATCATTAAGTTATTTATTTAGACCTCTTTGATTTCTTAATGTAGGCATTATAGATATAAACTTTCTTCTTACTTTTATTGTATCACATAGGCTTTGGTATGTATGTTACACTTTAATTTTCATTCAGTTCTAGTACTTTTTATTTCTTTCTTAATTTCTTGGTTGACACATTAATCACTTTGTAGTATGTTGTTCAGTTTCCAAGATATGTATCTTTTCTGTAGTTTCTCCTGCTGTTGAATTCTAGTTTCATTCTATTATGATCAGATAGATTATAAAGCAGTATTTCAATATTCCTATATTTGTTAAAACTTGTTTTCTTCCATCCTATTCTAGAATTTGTTTTAGAATCAGTTTATTGTGTTGCAGAATGAGAATGTTCAATAGATAACTAGTTCAGTTTCTCTACAATATGATTTAATTCTAACTTTAATACTTATTTTCTTCAGAATTACCAATTTCTTGGTACAAATGGAAAATTAAATTACAAACTGTGACTGCATTAGAGTTAATCTGTGTCTTCACTGTGTATGTGTTTAGAGTTGTAGTTTTCTCTCTATGAATTTTTCCTTTAGCCAGTAGGAAGTAAACTTATTTACTCTTTTGAGTACTATTGATTTTCAGTTAACTTTGTCAGATATTAAGAGAATTATCCCTGTTTGACTTCTTGCTGTATTTGCTTGGGAAGCCTTTTCTAACTATTAACTAAAAGGTCATCATTTGTTTTTGATGGTGAGATGCGGGTTTTGGCAATGAAAATACAGATGAATTTCACTGTAGTTGCCATTTCACTATTTTATAGGTTCTTTCTTCCACCTGTATTCCACTTTCAAATCCCCTAACATTAGGTAGGAGAGAAAGAAGGATGGTGGGAAAATGAGGTATCATTATTATTAGACTACTTACAGCTGATTAGAGGTGTTTAGTTCCTTGGGGGAAAGTTTAATGTTCACTGTCAGAATATCTACTTTTTTCTTGTTGTCTCTTTGTGCATGACTACAGCAACAACCAACAGTAATAAACAGCAACCCACAAACTACAAACATTAACTCTATCTCTCAAGGCTCTAGCATTTATATATCCTCTGTAGAATCCTCTGATATCCAAAAGTTACACATTTGCAGAAAGTATCTGCAGCTCGCAAAATCATGCCCCTATCAGAGCACGAGGCAAATCATAGTGACCTTCTCTGAAGAAGCCCCATATTCCACACCTGGGATTAAAATGAAAACATTTCCATGATATTTCTGTGTTTTTTTTTAAAAAAACAAAATTTTCAGTACATTTTTCTTTTCTATGTTAAGCCATAAATTGTGCTGAGTTTAGTGAGAAATTATAAACGGAAACATTTTCAATTAACTAAGCACTTTGGATCAGTGGCCAAAGTTTTCCAGAGACCTCTCCTGCTCAACTCTAATCTTTAACAATTTTGATGGTATCCACAACTTTTTATTTTCTGCAGAAACATAAACAAACTCATATCCTCAGTGCAAAACTTTTGCAGGCTTTCATTCTGCTATTAACACATTGTCAAAGGCTAATTTAATTCTACAGTTATTTTTTATAACCCGGTGGTTTTCTGCTGCTTTCGTCTGAAACAGCTTGTACTTTTTGATGTGAGGCCTTGAAGCCAGACCACCAAAACCATTTACTGATGCTAAGAAACTGCCTTGGATATCTCTCTTGGACCTACACTGATTGTTCCAATAGTACCACTTATCACATCACCTGTGCATCTCTGGAAACCTAGGTCTTCTTTCTGGTTTATATTTAGAAAAATCATTATGCTAAAAATGGCTTGTTCACTTCTCTGGCTCAAAGTACTGTATTTCTCAGTTAACACACCAGGTGTTTTGAGATATGAGACTTTTAGTGGTTCGGTCACAGTCTCTTCGTAAGTGACCAAATTTCCTATAATTGAAGCACTGGGCATTTTAATATCTGAGACCTTTAACTATAGTTATCTATAGCTTGACCTATGATATTAGCATGGTATATGTGAAAATCAATATTGATCATTTCCTTATCATCTGTAGGTTCTGCCTGCATCTTTACTGGTCTAATAACATTTTTACATTCAGTATTCACATTTTCATAGGCCAAGGTCTCTATCAGCATCTGTTTTGTGTTAGGGTATGATATAGCTTTGTTCACAGCTGAGACTAATCTTTTTAAGAAACCAGCTTTCACAAGCTTCTCCAGAGCCTTGTATAAACTTTGTAAAACTTGTAGACACTTTATCAAACTCTTCAACTTTGTTCCATGCTCTTAAAGCTGCTAACCAACATTGTTCTATAGTGGTATCATCAAATTAAATCTGTTCTTGTATATCAGAGTAACATTTTTTTTACCAAGAAATGGATCTTTTACTATATTCATCTCTGCTGTTCTATTTCTCTGTTCAATATTCACAGCCTATCCCCCACCATGTTAACCATTGCAGCTGTGGACTAGCTTCTAGAATAGCTGTCACCGATTCCTTCTAGTCTTGGGGAATAATTCAATTTGAGTATCCCAGTTATTTAGAATTTGTTTCACATAAGATGAATGGATCCAATAAGAAATCACATTCTCTTTAAGCCACCTTAGTTCTATCATTTCTATAGGATGCTATCCCAGTTTTTTTACAACTTTGTTCAACCACATTAGGAGGCATATGCTGTAGGACTACCAGGAAAGCTACTGGTGATCTTGTAACTCAGGGCTGCTCTCCTCTATCTCTGGTGGTGCACTTGGTTTGAGATTAGCCATTTGTTTTTAAACAGTATGTTTCAGACTTTCTTTAACCAGATTATCCTGTGGTGGCACAGTTTCTTTCTCTCTTTCCTTCTCCAGGAAGCTTCTGCCTGCTTGCTCCATCATGGAGATTGAGCTCTTTTCTGGCCCTACTCACCTCCCAAGCACTTCCACCCCAACCTGCACATTTTTCCAGTTGTACAACCAACTCTGCAACCCCTTCAGAAATAAGAGAGCAGAGTGAAATCTTTTATTTCTTCATTTCAGGCATTATTTTTGGTTATTGTTTCTTGGGTTCCTCCATTTCAACCTGCAACTTTTCGAACTGCTTAATCATTCTCACAACTTTTTTTTTTGACAGACTATAGGAAGAAAAAGAAGAAATTCCCCTCTTGTGGCAAAGTGGAGGATAACCCAGCAGAAGCAGAGGCAATAATTTTTTTGCCTGACATCTTGAAACAAAATACCCATTCTATCATGCCCTGCCATACTCTACAGTATTTGAAATTTCCTATTCTGCCTAGTGCCTTGTCTGGGCACCACTTATAGCTGAACTTTAGCTACTTTGTAGGTTTTCTTTTATCTTTCTTCTCCCCTCTTCTTCTACCCTTTCAAACCCCACTAACATTAGAACACTAGATAGAAGAGAAAAAAAGGGTAAAGGAGAGAGAGCAAGAGAGAGAGAGAGAGAGAGAGAGAGAGAGAGAGAGAGAGAGAGAGATTGCCAAATAAAGTCAGTAGTAAAAAAGGGGGGCAGGCAACAATATTGTTAGACTACTTCCTTTCAGTTCCTTGGGGAGAGTTCAATGTTTGCCATCTGGATATGTAATTTCTTCTTCTTAACTCTTTGTACACAACTACAGCAACCACCAGTAACCCACAAACAACCAACAAAAACCCCACTTCTTGACACCCTAACACTTATATACCCTCCCAAAACACCCCAGAATTACACATATCAAACACTAATAGAAACTATTTGCTACTGGCAAAATCTTCTGCTAGAGCATGAGGCAAATCATAGCCACCTATAATGAAACAGCCCCATATCCCCACACTTGGTAAAACAAAAACATATTCCCACATTTGTGATTTTTTAAAGAAACTAAAGTTCTTACTACATCCCATTTTTAGTACAATCTGCTGCATTTTGGTTGTGTATTTGGAACATTAATCACCAAAGTTATATTTGAAGGGTATGTATTAAACCCTTCCATTTTGTTTATCTTGTAGTATTTGATCTCTCCTATTCTTGTTCTTTACTCATGTACTGTAGTTTATTATTTCCCACAGTGCATCTTCCCATTCAGACCATGAGATTCCTTCAGGCATCGTCAAATTCATTGTTTTTATGTTCATCAATTCATTCAGACTGGTTTTATCCTTAAAAGGTCTTATTTCTCCCATTATGACAAATAATTTGCTGGATATAGTGAAGTGGGTCAGCAATTATTTTCTTTCAGCACTGGGAACCCATCATTCCATAGATGTTAGGATTCTGGTTGAGATATTTGCTATAGTTGGATTTATTTTATATGTGATTTATGCTACTCCCTTATAGCTTTTGATGTTTTCATTTATTCCATATGATTAGTGTTTTAACTACAATATGATATGGTATGTTTTTTAACTACAGTATGACATGGGATATTTTCTCCTGGTCTTATCCTGCTTCGTGTAGACCACATCTTCCTCTAATTTCACTAATTTTGACTTTTAATCATGTTATCAGTAATTTCTATGTTTTACCTACACTTCTTTTACAAAAATATTTGATTTTGTATGTGTGTCTGTATTGGGTATGTACACATGAGTGCAGATACCCATAGATGCTAGAGAGAGACATTCAGTCCCCTAAGCAGGAGTTATAGGCAGTCTTAAAAATACTTTAAATTGGTTCTTGGAATCAACCTAAATCTCTGGAAATCTGGAAGCATTCTTAACCACTGAACAATCACTCTAGTCACATCCATATTTTCTTCTTGTTTGTTTTTCATTATTCATCCGTTATGCCTTCTTCTATACAGATAGTATGTCTTCAACTTGATCTAGTTTGTTGGTGAGGTTTTCTTATGTGTGGTGTTTGTATGTGTGCAAGTATGTTGAAGGTGAAATCATGCCATGGCATGAATGTGCAGTTCAGAGGACAACATTAAGTTGTACAGTTTGAAAGAAGGTGCATTGTTTGATGCTGTATGTGCCAGATTAGCTGGCTTGCAAGCTTCAGGGCATTCTTTTACCTACAATTCCCATCCTGTAGAAGCCCCGGGTATACAGACCTGTACTACCACACCTAAGTATATGAGTTCTTGGGGATCTGAACTCAGGTCATCATACAGGCATGACAAATGCTTTACATACAGAGTCATTATCTTGTCCCCCTCATGAGGCTTTTCTACTAAGTTGATTTCTTCCCCACACCACCCCTCATTTTCTCTTCTCTTCAGGAGAGGGAATAAGTAACTGCATTTTTGTTTCTAAAATGTGATTTTGATTGTTCTCAGTATTTCTCTCTTTGTCAATATCATTTTTATTGCTTACATTGTTTTTGTTACTTTATTCACTTGTATCGTCTTTGAATTCATTTAGGAATTTATTTGTATCCTCTTTGATCTCACTGAACATTATTATGACCATTCTTTTAAATTCCTTGCAGATTTCATCTTATTCCTTCTTACTATTGACAGTATTGTGGAATTTGAATGAGAGTCAGAAATGCTGTCTTGATTTTGTATGGTTCTCATATTACTGTGTTGAGGACTATGTTTCTAGGGTTATTTCATTGATTGGATTTGTTTTTTATTGCTATAATCTTTCAGTTGAAATATTTGTAATATTTATATAGTGTTAGGTTATAGTTGAGGTATGTGGTCATGGTTCAGTAATTAAACTCTCATTGTGTGTGCTCTGGCTTGACACCTTTATTGCTCCTAGAGTAGAATGTCTACTGTTGAATTGAGTTTCTGGTACAACTGATACAAACTAGAAGTGTTGTTATGAGTTCTGAACCTGATGCTCTCTGCAGTTCAGTAGTGCTGCGTCGAGGTAGGAAATATAGGAAGCCTAGTGAAAGTTCCAGTAACTTCAGCAGAAGTTACATAAGGGAGATGCTGGGAGTCTTCCCAGTGTCACAGTCAAGCCCTATTGTTCTCTGTCTGTGGAGATATGGGGACCATAGAACTACCTGGTCCCTAACAGGACCAACTTGACCATTGGTCAAGCCAGCTTTAGATTTATAGTTGCATCTTCCTGCAACCATACTTGGAAGAACACTTGGCCCATTGTCCATGTGGCTAAAGCAAACAAAGATGATTGTGTGAGGAAAACTAAATACTTCCAAAAGTATCCTATGCTCTCCTTCAAGGATATGTGGAAGAACACTCATTTGGGAATGTGCCCTTTTCTTTAGCTTTAAATCAACATCAGGCACTTCTCAAGCTCTGAGTCATTTGAAAACTGTGTGATGTTGAACCAACAGCACAGATGGCTACTCCAGGTGAAATGTGTGCCACATAAGGACATACTGATGGAACAGGGGTCTTCAAGTTCACACAAAAGAAATATACTTTGCATAAATGAAGCACAAAAGGGAACTTCAAAGGAAAAAACAGGAACTCAGTAACAAAGCACTTAGCACTCAGTGGCAGCTGCACTCAGAGACACAGTGAAAGCAGTAGTCAGGGACACCGTGGCAGGGGCACTCAAGGACATAGTGACAGGAACGAGCATGTCTTAGATGCTTGCTATTGTTCTTTAGAGCTGACTTACTTAAATTATTATTTTTCATTTAACTATCACAACTAACCCGTAAGACAAAGAAAACTTCACCAAACTTCATTAATTCTATGGGTCCTCAAGGAGCTTAGAGAGCTTACCCAAGATGTGAGTTAAGCCCTGGTCACTTCAGATATTTAATGAGGCTGACCTGTTCTCATTCTATTTTGCTGCCAACTCCTGATTAACTGCTGGGCATGTAGCCTGAGTATTTTGCTACCCAATTTTTTTTTCAAATACTCAGAGAAAGAAACAGAACTTAGAAATGTGCAATAAGTATGAAGTTCTTTGATTCCCAGAGGCATTATTGTAACATCTCAGCATTGTGTACCTGATCCCCACTCGCCTGCATGCTGACTATTCTGCTCAGCAGTATGGCATAATACCTCCAGTCTAAATAGATGAAGGAATGTTGTCAGAAAAGGCAGACTCTGCCATGAGTTTCTATGATAGAAAGGCAGTGTTGAAGGTCACGGCAAAGTGTCCTATTTTGTATTTATAATGGTTGGAGTTACTTATAGCTATACTTTAGTTTTTTTACTTGAAAATTCAAATGGTAATTTGTCTACCTCATATAATCATCATGAGGATTAAAGCAGCAAACCCATTTCAATCTCTTGTGGTGGTGCCTATCAAAGAAAAAGGGGAAAATGAACCCCACAGATGTATTTGCATCAGTTAGTTAGATAACAATGCTTCCAAGCTAAAAAAATCTACTTTGCCTTAATTGGAAACAGACAGAGTTGGGGAGAACTAAAGAAACCTGGAAAGAACAAAAACCTAGGAAGCTGTAGGAACTCAGGCAGGAGAAGGCATCTGTTTTGAGGATACAAGGAATATAACAACCAGCTTAAAAATCATAAATATCTCTGTCTTTTCTGAGAAGAAATTTGAGTTTTACCTTCCTACTGTAAAACATCTAACAAGTGGGTTAGCAATACAGCTAAATGTTTTTCCTGTTTTTTTTTAAATTTTGTTTATTTTTTGAGATTATTATATATTAACCCTGTTTCCCCCTCCCCTTTCTCTCTCCAAACCCTCCAATATATCCCTCCTTGCTCTTTCAAACTCATAACCTCTTTTTAAATTAATTCTCATTATATACTCGTATGTATACATGTATATTAATATATAAATAAAAGTTGCTAATCTATGTAATATTACTTGTATGTATGTTTTCAGGGCTGATCTTCGGTACTAGATAACAAATTGGTCTGCTCTTTACTGGGGAATACTATTTCCCCCTCTGTGAGGTACATTAAAATGTTAGGTTTTAATACGATGCTGGCTCCATTATTTTTACACACCTTTTTAAAAACTCATTGCCTCCAATTTCTTATTTGTCACAAAAGTACCCTATCTTTCAGATGCTATCACGACTACCATTTATGTGGTGGGTTGCTATGTGCCAGACAACTGTTTCCCTTCAACATCATATGTTGATGCCTTGAGCTGGAATTTAACTGTACTTAGGGGTAAGATTTTAGGAGGAAATCAAGGTTTAATGAGCTCTCAGGAGCATTGATGCCTATTGAAGGAGATGAGATTCTGGTTCACACAGAGAGAGACCCCATGAAGAGGCAGCGAAGGAGGCAGCCATCTGGAAATGGAGAAGAGGGGTCTGTGAGGACACCTTGATCTAAATGGCTAGCCTCCAGACTGTGAGAAAATAAAAATTGCAGTGTAATCCAGATGGCTTCTGGGTTTGATGTTGTTAAGCTACACAATAATCAGGCAATTATCCTTACCTCTTCCTCTTTAAGGGAAAAATACTTCAGATACACATTTAGCAACAATTTTTCATATGACACCAAAAAGAATTGACAATAAAATTAAATGTACTGAACTTCAACTACATTGGAATTAAAATTTTCTATGCACAAAAGACACAATTAACAGAGAGAAATGAGAAGCTACAAAAAAGTGA
This sequence comes from Rhabdomys pumilio, assembly GCA_030674055.1. Taxonomy (NCBI): domain Eukaryota; kingdom Metazoa; phylum Chordata; class Mammalia; order Rodentia; family Muridae; genus Rhabdomys; species Rhabdomys pumilio. The sequence goes on along the minus strand of JANHMN010000002.1, from coordinate 205,303,752 downwards.
GGATGGAGCAAAAATGTTTTCAAGCCAAACATCTGATAAGGTATTAATACCAGAATACAAAAAGAACCCCCAAAACTCAACCAAAAGCAGTAAGATTGAAAAAAAGAGTTAAAATAGTCAAATAGGCATTTCTTGAAACAAAGTGTAAAGATGCTTAAAAATACATAAAACGATGCACAGAGTTAATAATTAAAATGGATATTCAAGTCAAGGCCCATATTAAACAATCAGAAATCACAAGTATGCATGAAGATGTAGAGAGATTGGAGCATGTGTCCTGTTGCTGAGATTGTATGATGCTATAGCTACTGTAGTGAACACTGTGACCATGCTTCGGAAATTAAATATAGCATTACCATATATGAACTAACTATTTCATGTTTAATTATATACAAAAATGTTGAAAGGAGAGATGCAGATATTTGTGTTACTGTATTTATAGTAGCGGTAAACACATAGGCGTAATGGAGAGCCTATCTAGATATCCATTGGCAGATGGGTGGATAAACAAAATGCAGAGTGTGCATACAGTGGAATGCCACTCTTTCTTAGAAGGGATGATGATTATCATACATGCTACAGCACGGATGAGCCTTAAGGACAGTTATACTGTGAAATCCACCAGTCTTAAAGGACAGTTTGTACAGGATCCAAGTCTATAAATGGTTTCGGGTAGGAAAATTCACAGAGAAACAGAACAGAGGTTACAAACAGATTAGGGGGGCATGGAAAGTTATATCTAAATGTGCACTTTCAGTGTTGGAGGCACGAAGAGATGGCACAATCCTTGGGCACAATAGCAGCATGTCATCAAGAATTTGCGCAATTCCACTGAGCAGTACACTAAAAAGTTGAATTCATTTTAGCACAATGGGAACATTAAAACTTAAGCCGTATATAAATCCTGATGTACACAAACAGTTTACATTCCACATATCTCTCAAAAACAAAATAAACTATAATTCATGTTTTTATTGGTGATTGTATTTACATTTCAAATGTTATCCCCCTTCCTGGTTTCCCCTCCACAAACTCTATCCCATCCCTGCCCCTGCTTCTATGAGGGTGCTCCCCCACCACCCACTCACTCCTGCTTCACTGCCCTAGCATTCCCCTATGCTCCACAGAATCAAAGGCCTCTCCTCCTATTGATGCTAGATAAAGCAATCCTCTGCTACATATGCAACAAGAGTCGTGAGTCCTTCCATGTATACTCTTTGGTTGGTGAAGATGCAAACCCCTTCAGCTCCTTCAGTCCTTCCTCTAACTCCTCCATTGGGGTCCTCCTGCTCAGTCCAATGGTTTGCTGCAAGCATCCGCCTCTGTACTGGTAAGGCTCTGACAGAGCCTCTCAGGAGACTGATATATCAGGCTCCTGTCAACAATTACTTGTTGGCATCAGTAATAGTGTCTAGGTTTGGTGTCTGCATATGGGATGGATCTTCAGGTGGAGAAGTCTCTGGATGGCCTTTCCTTCAATCTCTGCTCCACTTTTTATCCCTACATTTCCTTTAGACAGAAACAACTCTGGGTTAATATTTTGGAGGTGGGTTGGTGGCCCTATCTCAACTGAGGGCCATGCCTAACCTCTGGATATGGTCTCCACAGGTTCTCTTTCCCTTTTATTGGGTATTTTGGCTAATGTCATCCCTGTTGTGTCCTGAGAGCCTCTTGCTTTCCTAGCATCTGGGACTTTCTTGTTCTTAAATTTTAGAATTGAATAATAAACTCTCTATGCCATAAAGTGTGATATTAAACTCAAGTTTTAGAAGGGGAAAAAAGAATAGATGTATAATCTCAAAGTAGAAAATGAATCCTTAGGACAAAACATGAAAACATGGATATAGCAGAATCTATCATTTCTGCCCATCAATAGCCTAACTAAAATGTGAGTCTTCACACTGTATCCATCTGCAGCACAGCTTCTGTATCTAAGGCTAGAGCAACATGGAAGTAGGGCCAAAAGCTATTGTAAAAGCCAGAATTCCAAGAAGTGCGCTGAGATCGTCTCCCCCAAGTAGCTGTGCAAACCCAACAATGGTGATATCAATAGACATACATAACCTAAGGGGGCAAAATCTATGTCTATAGGAGATTCATTCCATCCTTGACAAAAAAAACTATAGGCAATCAATGGCTGCTGAGGGAGAGCTAACTTCTTCAAGGGATGAACTCCCTAATGGCTACCTGATACAAAGTGGACATCCCTGAGACCATGTAAACACAAACAACAAAAAACAAACTCAGCAGGGTGTGTGTGTGGGGTGGGGGTGTTAAACAATATGATAATCAAAGAAAAAGAGGGTATCAGTTTGAGAGGGAGAGGGAAATAGGAGGAGTTATAGGGGACACGGTGTTAAATTAAAAAAGGATGAAGTAATGCAATTATATTTTAATTAAAATGTATTTTTGAAATTCTTCAAAAAAGTTTGCTACACAATAGAAATGGAGTTTGATAGACAGGAACAAATCAGTATTATCTCCTCAGAGACTGAAAACATGTCCTGAAATATTAAGAAAGGCTTTGCTATTTCACTTTGTTGTTCTAAAGATCAGCAGAAAGAATAGGATGCTACCTGAGGAAAGCAAGGGAAAAAACCATCATGGGCCATTACTGAACCTCTGACCAACCATACAAAATAACAATAATGCTAATTTCAACCATGTTGGACAGGACATTAGTGTTTTCCTAGACATGCTCACTTTGGTAACATTTAGGATTCTTCTTATGTATTTATGCAAAACATTTAAAACTAAATTGTGCTTGACACTTAAAGAAAACATATGAGAAGTTCAAGTAACAAGGAGTAGTTTCTTTTTTTTTAATTGGATATTTTATTTATTTACAGTATAGATGTCATCCCCTTTCCCCATTTCCCAATCCTAGAACCCCCCTATCCTATACCCCCTCTTCCTTTATGCTTTTATACCATTTGGATTACATGCATGTATTAAGGTCAGTTCTAGGTTGAGGGTCTAGCAATACAATAGATGCAAACAGTCAAGGAACAAGCAATACAATAAACAGAAATAGTCAAATAAAAAGCAAGGCATTAAACCCAAATACATGATTACTCCCATGATCATTGTTTCTAAAGGCTTATCAGGATGACCAAAGTTTCTGAGCCTACTTCCCTGTCCTAGCCCAAGGACATTTTCATGTCTGAAGCCTACTTCCATGTTCTAGCCTAAAATTTAGATTCCTGTCTGAAATTACTTCTTTGATCTAGCCTAATATTTAGATTCCTGCTTGAGATTACTTCTTTGTTGTAGCCTAAGATTTAGATTCCTACCTGCAATTACTTCTTTGTTTTAGCCTAATGTCAGATTCCTGCCTGAAGCCCCACTTCCTTGTCTTTGGCCAATGTCATATTCCTGCCAAACAGCCCATTTCCTTGTCCTTGGCCCATGACAGCTTCTTGCCAAGCAGCCCCAAAGGCTCTCCACCTCTCTCCCTTTTTTTATTTCATTAACAAGACTTAGCCTGTCTTAGGTCGTTCTGACAAGAATGCCTTCCTTACCCATCATGGAATATGTATTATCAAAAGCAATGCACTGCTGTCTTAGGTTGGTAAGGCTCTGTGCAGAATCTTACCGGTCCACGGCTTGTCAGCCTGTTAAATTAATAACTCTGTCTGGGAGGTCCATTATCAGTTTCAAGTCATGTACTTTGGCTGCCAGCCTGTTGATGTTGTTAAAGACAAGCTTTCACATGATGGGCAGGAATAAAAGTATTCCCAGGACAAGAAGGTCTAGACTGAACAAGCTATATATGCCATTCCTGAGGTTTGACCAAAATGGAAATACTGACCTCAGGCCATGGATAATTTTATTGGCATTATCTTCAGCATCAAAGCTCAACAGATCAGCATTCTTTAAATTCATAATCTCACTATGCAAAGTTAACACACACACAGAGATGTTAGGATTATGCCAAATATCCTACAGGTGTATTTAAACTTTTTTCTAATTATAATGGCAATCATTGTGAATTTCAAAAGTAACACTACTCCAATGATATTTGTCATGACACTTGGGATAGCTCCTAACTGTTGAACTCTGAACCTCCTTCAGATAATTTGAATAGATTATAGAGCATCATCCATTGTTCCAGATACCTATATAAATCCTTTTGTATACTCATTACATCAGTAACCTTTTTTTTGCTAGATGGTTAACAAAAATAGCTGTCTTAACTTCTTGTGTCAATGCTATTGAAGAAGCAGTGGTGCTAGCGATTAATAGAATTAAAGCTGTTATACCAGCAATAATCAAGCCTGCTATCTTCTTGCTTCTGCTTAAAGCCTAACTCACTTCTTCCAGCACTTTCAAGCTTTTTTCAGTGAATCAAGGTTTTCAAATACTCAGGACAGTAAGACAAAAGCTGGTCGATAGACCCCCATAACAGACATGCCAGGTTTCAATACACTAACACAATTGGAAATTATACAGTCAATGCGACTTACAATATATACTGTAAAAGAGACAAAACCAATTTTAGCTTGACAATTGAAAGAGCCTTAAAACATGCACTAACCCTTGTTTGAAATCCAGAACCTGTCCCAATTTTATCTCTTGCTATTGTAATATCATAGTGAGCTACAGCTAACTTCCAAATATGTCTCTGAAAATGTCCAGATCCAGTCTTCCAAAAGTAGACTGTTATTTCCAAGATTGGATTGATTTCAAGACCAGTACATGATTGAATCTTAATAGGTGGTTACCTTTAAGAAGAATACAAGAGACATTATAATTTCTCGTTTTGAATCTCTATCCCACAAGGTCTAAAAACTTGAGGCAAAACAGCTTGTCCTATCTGGGATATAGTCAAGCAAATGTGGGTCAGGAACTTATGTCCAATACAGCTCCCCAGTCACCCTTGTCAGGGCACTCAGCAAGCTCACAGGTCAGCATCATTCTTTGTCTCATCAACAGTATGGCTCACCAATCTTTTTAGTGTTCCATGGGCTTTTCATAATACCTTGTTCTTGAGGATTATATGAAATCCCTGTAATAAATTGTTGACAAAAAGTCTCAACTGCTTGACTACAGTTGCCAGACCCATTATCTGTTTTTATTGGATATTTTATTTATTCACCTTTCAATGTTATTCCCTCTTCCATTCCCCCCCAAAACCCCTTATCCCATCCCCCCTCCTCCTACTTCTATGAGGGTGTGCTCTCACCATCCACCCATTCCTACCTCCCTGCTCTCAAATTCCCCAACACTAGGGAATCCAAACTTTCAGGAACCAAGGCCCTCCTCTTTCACTGATGCCTGACAAGGTCATCCTCAACTTCCTATACAGGCTATATATATATATATAGCCTATATGGAGCCATGAGTCCCTCACTTTGTGTTCCCAGGCTGGAGGTTTAGACCTTGGGACCTCTGGTTGAGTATTTTGATACTCCTCCTAAGAACCAAATCACCCATACTTTGGTCTTCCTTCTTCTTCTTGGGCTTCATGTGGTCTATGCGTTGTATTTTAGGTATTGTGAGCTTTTGGGCTAATATCCACTTATGAGTGAGTGCATACCATGTGTGTTCTTTTGTGATTGGGTTACCTCACTCAGGATGATAGTTTCCAGTTCCATCCATTTGCCTAAGAATTTCATAAACTCATTGTTTTTAATAGCTGAGTAGTACTTTATTGTGTAAATATACCACATTTTCTGTATCCATTCAAAGAGTATTTTTTCTAGAATATATAAACAGCTTCTGAAAAATCAATAAGACGAGCCACTCAATAATAAAACAAATGAAAGGAAAACTTATAGAAGAGGGAACATCAAAGAATACAACCTAAAAGTGTAGCTTATTTTCCTGATAACCCAGGAAGTGCAGCATTTTCTAAGCTTTTTTTGTCTACTTGTGCAAAGCTGAGAAGCCTCATATTTGCCTCCTGCCTGCAGAGTTTGATCCCACACTTGGAAAACAAATTAGGCAGGATCAGCTACAGCTGAGGAAGCAAATATCTGATGAGGCAACATTTTTATTGCAAGGAATATGCCTAAATCATGTGATCAATAAAGGAGAGTATTGTCCTGCGTGGAGTATGTGTTTGTGGCTTCAACAAGTCTATTTACAGTCACAAGACTGAACAATGTCTTTAGTCAATGTGCTGAGTTTCCCACCTCACACTATTCCTTAAAAGATACAGTGTAACAGTACTTATTCACATGGCATTAACGTTGTATTAGGCAGTAAAAATAATCTGGAGATGAAAAGTGTAGGGGAGGATTGCGGAGGCTATATGCAAATACTGCACTATTCTACATAAAGGAAATGAGCATCTTCAGGCTTTGGTATCTGTGGGGGATGCTGGAATCAGTCTGCCATAAGCACTGAAATATGATTAGATATAAAATGTTGAGAAGAGAACTTTAAAAAATGAAAAAGTAAAAAGAATTAGAAAGAAGTATACATTTGGAAATAGCATAATTCCTTCAACAGGAGTGAGGCTTTTCAACTGTGGGATATTCATGTCATAGAATAAAAACCAGCACACAGAAACCCCACTTAAAAATATGGACAAATCTTAGACACAGAACCTGGAGAAGAAATATACGCTGCAGAATGATGTATAAGAGAACTACAGTATCTATGTAAGTTTCTTTTAAAGATGCAAAATTGCATGGGCCTAAAAATAAAACTGCTGAGTCTTAGGGTATGCTGATTTGTAGCTTTGCTGGCTAATGCCACATGCCTCTGAGGAATGCATACATGCCTCAGTACTTGATAAATATCTGGAAGTTGAAAAACAGTGGCACCTATGTATTAGGAAGGGAACTGAGATGCAATTGAGGAAGCCCTCAAATATATTATTGAAGGTTGTTTTCTAACCTGAATAATAGACAAAGCAGTTATACTTTATTTCATTTCTTTGGGCTTCATAAATTTTTATATGAATTTTGTGGTAGTATTGCTACTTTGAGCATTGTTTCATATTTCTGGTAGCAGTAATTGCCTCCCGCCTTATACTCAGTTTTTACTAATTGAATATATATTCGTGTTCGAGAGTAAGACGGATAAAGAGGATGTTGGGGAAAAATGGAGTCTGAAATTGATTAAAGCTTCAACTTTAACCCAGACATAACTTCACCTATATTTTTTACATCCAACTTTTTATCATCACCCTGATTCCCAAATTCCTGGGGATAATGTATGCTCTTGGACAATCAGTTCACAGTGTGGGACCTGTTGATGGCCAATGGCTCATAATAGTGATCTTCACTCTTAGTGTGGGTACCAGCTTGAGCTTAAGACTGGTGCAAGGCATGGCAGGCTGAGAAAAGAAAATAAACTCCCTCTTAGCAAATGGAGCCATTGTATCAAGAACATTCCTGTGAGAGGATCAAGTTATTAATATTTAAGGTGGTTGGAGCAAATGTTAATATTATTGTTATACTGCATAATATATAACATACTATGTATACTATAATGTTATTATATATATAATATTATCACAAATATAACTTATTTCTATTCGATATAAAGGGATTTTGAAATGAAAGCATCTCAGGACCAGTTCTAGAATTTATCAAGGATTCAGTTGTCCTTCCTTGTGCTGCATCAACAAGCTGGTCCTATTCATGCTACAGCTATCGTAATGACAATCTAAAGTAGCAGAAAGAGAAAGCAATACATCATTTCCTAACTTCTCTAAAGACACTTCTCAGGAGTCACAAGACATTTCTGCTTTGATTGTCCTGTTTGCCAGACCAGCAGTCATATTATGAGATCCAGTTTGAGAGGAGACCAGAAAGTGTCCTCATTTTTGATAGTTAATCCCAGCTTTAAAAGACTTGGTTTGTATTAGTAATTAAAAGGCAAAATAAAATCTGGGGATCACCATCCTTCTATTTCAGAAGCCTTGGGTGGGGCTGGGGAGGCGGTACAGAGCAAATATGTAAGACAAGCTGAGCTCACTTTCCAGAACCCACATAAAAAGCTGGACCTGGTGATGTTCATCTGTAATCCCATCATGCCTAAAAAGAAAGAGGAAATGGAGACTGGAAGATATACCACAACCTCATGGGCCTGCTAGTCTCAGGTACACTGTACTGAAACAAGAGAGATCCTACCTCAACAAGGTGGAAGTCGAGAACTAACTCCCAAAGGTTGTCTTTGACTTCCACATATACAATATGGCATGTGTACACAGGCATCCACACACAAATATACAATTAACTATTTTACTTGAAATAGTCCTGGGTGTGTGGAAGAGAATAATGTGATAACAACAAAAAAATCTGAAATTGAAACGATCACTATTCTGCCTCCTAAAAATTTGCAACAAAACTTTTATTTGTGGTTTAAAAAGAAATTCACAAGTTTATCTTAATCCCCACATCTCTCTCTCCCTCTCTCTCTCTCTCTCTCTCTCTCTCTCTCTCTCTCTCTTACAGAGAATGGAGTTAGGAAGCATGAAATTTTTCTGGTGGTAACAATTTTTTGTTGTTTCCAAAAACAACAGGGTTTGGAAGGGACATTTTAAGTCTTACTGTCCTACCCAGCTATAAAAACACATAATACAGCCCCTCATTAACTGTTGATGAAGATTTTATGGTTCGTTTCATTGTTATTATTAAAGATTCATCACTATCTACAATGTTTTTAGAGTAAGAAATAAACTACCCACATTATGAACAGTTAGCCACGTTCTTTAGAGCAATTTCTTTAATCTGTCCTGTTTCAGTAATGTTTAATGTCCTCTCTAAGTATGAACAATTTTCCACATGTTAGTTAGCTTCTGATCTCATTTATTCCCATATAAACTGTAATAGTTTAGCTTTTTATAATGGGTCACTACTGTTTTTAAAATTACTTGTGGTCCTGGGAATGGAACCCAGGACCTGACACATGATAGATTACTGCTCTACCACAAAGCTATACTCTTAGAAAATGGCTTACTGGTTCACAAAGCTTCCATCCTTGGCTGACTTCAGAACCATCTTAGGTGTTTTCACAAATAGATTGTCCCAGTTGACCTTGGTGTCCTTGTTTCAGCCTCCCTACTAGGCAATGTGGATGTTTCATGCCATTGTCACTGAAAGAGCAGAAGATGCTGATGGGCTTCATGTCTTCTGGTCTGGATTCATCCAATGTCTCCTCCATTGACCCAGGTGACTGTCATCCTAAGCATTATCATACCTCTCCAGACTGAAGTGAAGTGGGGTAGGTGGGCAGGTGGGGAGAGGCAGGGGAGATAGGATGGTGAACTCAAGGAGGGGGGACCATGAAGGGGGCAACTTCTGGAATTTAAATAGATAAAATAATTTAAAATTTTTTGAAGACACCAAAAGCTGAAAGAACAAGGAGTATACTGAAAAGCTCTATTTCTGCCACCAAGAGCACTGTCAAACTCCAGGCTTAAAAGTTTTCAATGTCGTTTGCCATGTCCTGCTTCTATTTATGGATTTGTATTTATTTTATTCATGTTTTTGTTAAACCATGTGTGAAAACTATAGGCATTGTGATACTTTGTACCTAAGAGCATCAGCATGCATTTCCCAAAAAGATATTGTTATATCACCCGTAGTGCAATTATCTCATCTTTGCTTAACATCCCCCGATATCTAATCTAGAGTAAAAGTTTCTGTATTGCTCCCAAGATACCTTTATAGATTTTAGGTTTTGTTGCTATTTTATGCAGTTGTGCTTTATTTCTTTATTTATTATAGACATAATTTACATAGCATACATGTTGCCTTATAATGTGTATAATACAGGGATTTTAACATATTCATGAAATATCACAACAAATATTGCTGTATAATCCTAATTCCAGTGGATTCCTATTACCTGAGAAGAAATAAGCAAACCCTGCCTTTTATCCTTTTCCAGTCTAGTGACTACTAATCACAGCTCCACTTCTAACTTTGCTAGCTTATACCTTCTCTATCTATCTGTCTGTCTGTCTGTCTGTCTGTCTGTCTGTCTGTCTACTTAGTTATTCTCCTCCCCCTTTTGAGACAGGATCTCACTAAGTAGTCCATGCCAGCCTCTGACTTTCAATGATTCTGTCTTACTGTTCCAGGTGCATGCACAATCATATCCTGCACATTTCCTACAAGTGAAATCATACAATATGAATGCAGCCTTTTGTGTCTGATTTTTTTAAACTTAGTATAATACTTTCTAAGTTCACTCACATTGCATCATGAATGGTTTCTTATTTCTTTTATTGCTAAGAAGACACTGCAGGAACTGGGAAGATGGCTCAGCAGTTAAAGTGCTTGACACAAAGGAAAAAGGAGTGGAGATCACATACACAGAACTAACATAAATGCTAAGAGGGCATGGCAGCTTGCCAGTAACTCCAGTCTCAGGAAGCAGAGACAGGGGATCCACGGATAAGGCCAGTGAGGCTAGCTGTATCAGTGAGCTCTGCGTTTCACATAGAGACCCTGCCTTAAAAATTAATAAAATAGAAGGTAATCAAGGAAGATTCCTGGCATCACCTCAGGCCTCCATATATGAACATGCCCACACACATATGCTCTCTATATACACATACAAAGAAGAAAAATATGCTGTAATATGAATATGAATAGATCATATATTATTGGTTCACTAATATTTTATTTTGTTTTAGGAACAAAATCAACCAATGTTTAATGTCCCCTCCCATTTTATTCTGATGTGATATGATGTGTGTGTGTGTGTGTGTGTGTGTGTGTGTGTGTGTGTGTGTGTGTAAATCTTCCCCACTTTATTTTCTCTGACAATGATTTATTTGATTATTTCCTCAATGTTTCTCTTGAAACTGGGCTAAAGAACATTCAAGTTATATTCTGGAAGAGGGTTGGCTGCATTTGTTCTGTGTCCTGAAAACCTGAGTGAGGATGAATTTAAAGCTAAAGATCTAATGTATTCGGGAGAGGATATTTTAAGGCACAGACAGCACTTGGTCTGTGGTAGGCTTATTGCTCACTCTTTTTCCACAGATCCACAGTGACAAGAGCAATAATTACATCACCTCATCTCCAATACTAGGCACTACACCATCCCCCACATCCAGTCCATGGAGATGCAGTGAAAGTGAGCTGTGGAGCTGCTGTGATGAAATACTCAAGATTTGAGTTTTGGGTTTTGAAGATAATTCATTTCCTTACAGTTCTGTAATTTTTATTCATCAATGAAGAAAAATGGAATTATGACACTTGCAGGTAAATTGACGGGGCTGGAAAACAAGCATTATACTGAGTGAGGAAACCCAGACCCAGAAAGACAAATGTCACATTTGTCACTCTGTGAGTCTTAGCATCACACCTTTAGATTCCTGGGTTTAATTTGAAGTCTTTGCAGAATTCAGGAAACTAAAGAGGAGGCCATTAATGGGAACTCAGAAGAAACTCTAAGGGAGAAGAACAGTAGAATACATTTGGTATGAAGGAGAAATAAAAGAGAGATTTAAGTGGGAAAGGAGGTGGTAGACTAGGGCAGAGGAGCAGTTAAAGGCAGATATGACTAAGGATGCTTGGAAAGCCACACAGAAATCTGCTGTTTTATTCGCTTCCTAAATACAAATACACACACTCATATATTCATGTAAAGCAGTTTTATTAGCTTTGCCTCACGCAGAAAATAAGGCTTCTCCCAGAAGCCATTGGTTGCTAAGTAAAAAGCCCAGTGCCAGATGTGGGATCCCTCCTTTACAGTTACTGTTCCGAGGTATCTCAGACACCCCCCCCAAAAAAAAAACCCAGTAAAGGCTATTTCCATTGCTTTTGCTTGTCTTCCAGAAAGTGATGGGGAAACACCTTTTCAGAGGGAAAGGAGAGGGCAGATGGGGTGAAGAACTCTGGGATGGGGGACAATAGTAAGAATGTAAATAAATAAAAAATTCAAAAAATAAAGTAATGATACAACATTAGAGAGGAGGAGAGAGGGAGAGAAGGAGAGAGGGAGAGAGAGAAAGAGAGAGAGAGAGAGAGAGAGAGAGAGAGAGAGAGAGAGAGAGAGA
>JANHMN010000002.1:205271556-205291771 GCA_030674055.1 Rhabdomys pumilio | reverse complement strand
AGAGAGAGAGAGAGAGAGAGAGAGAGAGAGAGAGAGAGAGAGAGAGAAGAGAGAGAGAGAATGGATTCTTGAGAGTTAACCTCTGACCTCCACATTCATGGTGTAGCACTTGCCTACACACATAAACACAAGCACATACATAAAATAAATGAACAACAATATAGTAACAAAGCGAGAATTTGTGAAGGTACTACTGACCAGAAGGCAGCTAGAGCCAAACTGAGAAAACACGGGAGAGTTTACCTTTACAACTCTATGTTACCTGGCCTCATGAAATAGCTTGCTATAGGAAAATGGCCTTGTAAATGGATCCCTGGGTATATCTTATCCAGCAGGAGGCCGGCAGCCATGGGCCTGGATAAGTGCTTTACCCAGAGGCAGTACAAATGAGGATCTATGGCCTCGTGTGTCCTTCCGGGGCCTTGGGTATAGCTCACTTCCAGGACTCAGCTGTGCCGATGTGGGTTCAAACCTCCATCTCATACATGACGATCTTAGGGATGTGTGACTTAGAAGAACACTGTGGCAATGTGCCGTGGTCTTGAGACTTCTGTAATCTCACTTTCTACAGCTGAGAATAACTTTTTGTGGTCCTTATTTATACCAAGACGAATTTTCCCAAGGCTATCTTCTCCACGTTGATATTTTTCTTTAGGAGAGTTGATTCTGTGGTCGATTTTTATTCAATCAGCCATTGTTGGCTTTATTTTCTGCTGACTATTCCTATTGAGCCTAATTTTTCTCAATCCATTTTCAACACTTCCTACATAAATTTTTACAGGTTTTATCATGTGAAGTAGTCAGTCATTCATGTCAATTTTATTCCGACATAATTTCTCTCAATAATACTATTGTCAGTTAAATGGATTGAATTGACCTTTATCTAATCCATTTTTTAAAATGGCCACCATTATAGCAAGTTCTCTTTTGCCCATGACTTAATGTTTGAATCTCAGTCTGCCTATTGGTATAGTACTCATTGTTTCACATATTGCTCACCAGGCAAAATAATTTCAGGAAAAACAGCAAAGAGCCAAGTTCAGAACAGTGGAATTAAAAAATAAAAATTAGTCATGGAAATGTCCCTCTCCTTAAAGGTCAGACAATTTTGGCTAAGCTGGCTCCATAAAAGAAAGAAGATCTTGAGTTAAGCCGTGTTGCTACATTTTACACAACCAGATGCTTAAAACTCAGTAGCCTGAAATATTAAGTAATTGATAATTAATTAATTAATGAGAGTTTGGATTTGCTGTATGTCCATTAGCATGCCAGGGGTGGGTGGACTCTAGGCTTTGAGTCAGATTCAGTCTGTGACACGTTTTTGTTCTGGAACCCTTGTTAATGGATCACTGCTTATAGAATGACAAACATTGCATGTATTCCCCTATATGCAGAAGATGAAAGTGTTGGTCTCATATACATATAGAGTAGAACAGTAGTTAGCAGATCCCAGAGAGATACTAGTTTAATGGGTTAATGATACAGCTGAATAGGTGAAATAGCTTCCAATGTCCTAAGCACAGAATAGTGACACTCATTGACAGTTATTAACTGCTTTATTCTTTATGACTTTTTTTTCTTTTTGAAGAGACAGGGTCTGGTTACAAGACAAGACTGATCTTGAAACTGTGATATTCCTCAGCTCCCCAGTGTTAGCATTGCAGTCCTACACCACCAACCTGCTAAACTGAATATTTCCAAATAGCTAGAAGAGAAGACTTTATATGTTCTTGACACAAAGAAATGATAAAAGTTGGAAGCTGTGGGTATGCCAACTACCCTGATCTGAGCATTATCATTAGATACATGTAGAAAGATATAAACTCTGTAAACATGTACAGTTAGAATGTGTCAAATGAGATAAATAAATATGTATATTTATATATGAAATATATAATATAAAATTATATATATATATATATATATATATATATTCTGAAATTTTAATCATAGCACTGTGAGGCATGGTGGACTCAGAAACAGAAGATATCAAGATAAGATATACCTGGTCAGAAGGGCCATAATTTTCTTTCTGCCTGTGTGTCACTGATTACAATCAAACACATAATCAAATCCAATATAAAAATATATTATAACTTCCAACAGGGAAGCCATACCAAGGCCAGGAAGAGATGAGATTTCACACAAATATCTCAGACTCTCATAAATTCTTCCCTAGTGTGAGGGAACCAAAATTCCATAAACAGATAGAGAAACAAAATATCTATTTTGTGGTGACTTCATGATTTTTTCTATACAAAAATAATCAGCTGAAGTAATTTCTGTGTTGAATGCTTCCTCATTTGGCATTCTGTTCCAATAACTAAGTAATGAAATCCCCGGACTATTGCTTGAGCTAAACAAGGAGAACTCTGATTAAACTGTATTGAAAACAATTCCACCATGATGAGCTTATGTATAACTGGAGCCCTGCACTTCTCCATGCCTTTCTTTCAATCAACTAAAGTCCTCTGGGGAAGTTTTATTTTTCAGCCAGTACTCATGAAGCCTAGACTTAGCTAACAGGAGCTATCTAGATAAGCAAACGTTGGGAACAAATCTTTGGATGGGGTAGTAATGGTACAAAAGAGAGATCGTGAAGGAAGACCTTATTTGAATTTGCTTAAAAGTGATGAAGGAGGACAGAGACCAGGAAAGATTCCTCATTTGGAAGAGCAGAAGGTTCTCTCTCTCACTCAAAGGAGAAGACTATTATTAGAAAAGTTACAGCCAAGTTCTTATATTAATTAGTCACTGAGAGATATTTCTTCTGGTTACAGGGCATTAAAAATCGCAAACACACACACACACACACACACACACACACACACACACACACAAACTTAGATAGTCAACTTGGCAGGAGTGAAGATATTCTAGAGATATTTCTATCATTGTTTTTGGCTGTGGGACAGTTAAAGCAATGGCCCCCATGGAAGTGGAATTATTTCACTAGGAATTTCATGCTGGGAGAAGGAAAGGACAGAAACCAGGTGTGGGCTCTAGTGCAAACTACTGTCCAGGAGGAGATTTTGCATAGGTCTGACAGCTTGTCAGATTACCTTGCAGGAAAGACTGCACAACAATCAGGACCACATCTTACCCAGAAATGCTTAGTGATGTCTATCTCGTATCTTTTATTTAAATCTAAACTTCACCTCACAACCCCAGTAGTAGTAGAACTTGGGGCTAGGGTGAGTTATTGGATGTCTTTGTTTATCTTTATTCTTCTTCCTAATCTGTCTGCCCATACAGAATAAATCCCCTTGCTCTAGTTCTCAGTGTTTCTCCTCTTTTATACCACCTGATTAAGAACAGATGGACAAGCCTGCCTTGTTAGGCTGCCGTGGCACGGACCCTTACACCTCCAGTAACATTTTCAGTTTCTAGAGCTAATTGACCTGATGCCAGTTCTAATAAAGACAGTGACGTTTCCTCCTTTGCTGACTTTTATAAAAAGAAGTCACTTAATTTTTGTTTGTTTGTTCCTGTAGAGATGATGTGTTACGCTCTCCCAATTGACCTGATTTTGTGGGAGCAATAGTGCTGTCTACAGGATCTGAAAATAGCTCGCAGATAAGACAGTCTCCCTTTTGCTCTGCCCACAACTCCCAGTCTTTTGCTTCCCAAATGAAAATTTAATTCACCACTTGCTAGCCTGCTTGCTTCCCTGTTTAATAAAATCAACATAAATTAATTTTTTCTCCTGAGCTGGACACAACAGTCCGAAACTGCTACTGCCACACACACTTAAGAGATTGTAGTCCAAGGATCTGGAACTTAAATCCTCTGAAGATATAGGGAGAGTCTGGAGTCAGTCTTGGGAACTTGAGACTATCTTATAAAAATATTCCAATAAATAGAAGGAAGGTATCAAATGACATGAAAGTATAGTATTCTAGAATCTGCAGGCAATGAACAAGGATATTGGGTCAGAGCTAACAGAATACACAGTGCTTTACTCTGAATGGAGAACTGGGGATCAACTCCAATGTCCCAAACACTATGCTAGCCAGGAAAATAGCTTCAATTCTACTGCAACTTAGTTTCTCTAGAACACTGAAAACACTTCCACTAAAAGAACAAAGGGGTTAAAAATAATTTGTCAGTGGTCACCTAACCTCAGATGCACAATTTCTAAGGCAAAACACAAGGAACATGCAAAACCAAGGCAACATACCTTACCCAAGACTATTAATCCCCTAGTAATTGCCTCCAGTGGGAATGAATTAGACAAAATCCCAGATAAACAACCATTTTACAAATGATAAATATCTTCAAATAAATCAAAGAGGATAGAAATAAACTCCTTACATGAATTCCATGAGAATTCAAACAAGGAAATCAAAAGAAGATATGAACATAAAATTCAATACAAAGAAGTATTGAACAAAACTCAGACAGAAATACAAGAAATTTAAAAAGATTCAGTATGTCAAATAAAAGCAAATTGATGAAAATATAGATTTTTTTTCAGCCTAAGAATCAAGTTATAACAATCACACAATGACAAAGATAAATTAATAAGAATAACAATGAGAATATTTTAACTCTGTAGGAAACTATGGGAAGATGTAATATATAAATAAGACGAGAACAAAGAAAAATTATGTACAAAGACATAGAAAAAAATTTCTATTAAAATGTCATAGTAGAAGATTTCCCAAATTAAGGTGGAGGAGAAATGTCTATACAGGAAGTATTAGAATACCAAACAGAAGTCAAGAGAACTACCTACTTCATTTGAGAGTCAAAGTTCTATACATGCCCAACAAAGAAAGCATATTAAAGACCTCACAGAGAAATATCAAGTCCCATACACAAATAGGTTCATCAGAGTAACACCAGACTTTTAAACAGAAAATTTAAAAACCAGGAAGGCTTAGAATGATATTCATAAAGGCAGTGATTGGCAACTCAGACTACTATACCCAGCATATACTATTTCTGTTTTGAAATTTTCCTGTGATAGCCCACAGGGATACATTTTTATCTTGATCTAAATTGGGACGCATGCAGCAATCATTAGTCATCCAAAGCACTGTTTGGACAATTTGATTCAGCATATAATTCAATGAACTAATGAAAGTCAATGAACTTATGAATAAATATATAAATAAAATTTTTTCTAGAGTGTGGTACAACTAAGATGGCCAAAATAAACAAATTCTAAAAGAGAATCTATTCCACAGTTGAATAAGATAGCCTTGTAGTTTAGGTACGTAGGTAAGGCAGAGCCATAACCCAGAGAAGACAGTATCACACCCTGGAAAAAAGCCAAAAAGTGTCAACAAGTGTGTGGTCACACTGAATGCCTTCCTCCTCCCCTCCCTCTGTTCTTTTTCTCTTTCCTTATTTTTTTTGTTCTTTCCTTCTCCTCACAGTTACACACAGAGAAAGAGAGAGCACTTCCCATCTGCCTGGTACTATGAATAAAGCAGGAAGCAAAGAAAAGTATTTGATGTTATGAGGCTGTATTTAAATAGATAGGTAACAGGCAATAGATAGGTAGACGATAGATAGGTAGATGACAAATAGCAGATCATAGATGTATGCCTAGATAGATAAGACAACAGTCTTCTGAAAGGATTAGGGGACAGCAAATAACAAGTGCTACAGTTTTTTGGTACTATTTTCCAAAGTCATGATAAATCATATATGGGGACTATAATGTTAATTGTATTCATTAGATGTGAATATTTTGCCTATTTAAAAAAAATAAACTTCAGTATTTACTATGTTCTCTAGGGATTTGGAATCTAATTGAAAGCAGAGACATATACACATGGAACAAAGGAGACCACTATCCCTCTGAGAATAGAAAGGCTCACTTAGTCCACAGTGATAGGTCATAGACTTCTGCACCTGTTGTGGATGGGCCTGGTGATGTTTGTATTTTAATGCTAATTTCGCTTTCCTGGGAGGGGCTGAAAACAAGGAATGAGTCACTTGTGAACCAATCCCCTGATGAATAAAGGAGCCAATCACTGGGTGAGGAGGAGACAGGACTTCCAGGTTGGACCAAGGAAGAGAAGGAGCGGAAGAGAGGTTAGAGGCTATTCGAACCAGATAAAGTCAAAGATAGTTTACATATCTAGGTTGGGTATTGGGTTACACTTCTGATTGAGCATTACCATACTTATAAAGCCTTTGATTAACATTTTAAAAAATTATATAAAAGCAAAATGGAAAAGGGGGCACGGGATAGGGGTTTTCTAGGGAGGGGAAATGGGGAAAGGGGATGGCATCTGAAATGTAAATAAAATATCCAATAAAGAAAATAAAAAAGAACACACACACACACACACACACACACACACACACACACATACACACACACACACACACACACACACACAAAGATATAGCAACTAGTGTCTCCTGGTTTATGGAGAATCTGCCAGGATTCACCACCAGAGGATTTAGATTTAATATGATTTAAAAGATAAACATTCTAGTTGTTGCACCCAGAGACTGAGTTACCATTGTTTCTGAGCTAAGTTTGTGTGGTGTTTTTCTTCTCAGAGCGACTTGACTGAGCTCAACAGAGAAAGGTGCAGCAGGAAAGCATGGGTTTGCCTGACACGAGGCTGGCATGGTAGTGTCTCGCCAGAGGGAACTCAGCGAATTGGGTGGAGAGATTTTAGAGCTCTGGTGCCCTGTGGCCCGCTAGTGCCATGTGCCATGCTGGTGCAGGGCATAGAGTAGGAACTGACAATCGTTTTTAATACTTCCCGCAACATGTACCCTCATACTGACTGCCATACCGAATAGTGCAGAAGTGATAGAAAATAAAAGGAAGTGTTATCTGTTTACAGTCTCACCCAAGGAAACAAAAAAGCTCAGAAAGAAATAACCGTATGACCACTTAGATTGGAAATATCCATTCAGACATTTGCAAGAAGTCCTGCAGAATTCAGACAAAGGCTGTTAGAGTTGGGTATGGTGGTGTGCATTTGCAGTCACAATCGCTTGGGAGAACTCAGGAGTTTAAGACCAGGCTGGACCACATGGTGAGATCTTATCTCTAAATAAACAAACAAAAACCAAAATTGCTTGCTCATGTAAACTCTGTTTACATTCTTAAAGAATATAAGTCTCACCAGAATGAACCTAAGAAACTGACACCAAATGGGAAATAATAAATTGACTTCTTCCATAGCAAGTTCCAGGCCACATAGGGCAACATACCAAGCCCCTGCCTCAAAAAAGAAACGGAATGGGGGAAGGAGGATAGAACCCAGTACTCTGTACAAGTCTTTCATTGTGTGTCAATGTGTGAGTTAATTTATCACTTTATGCTTCTCAGTTTTCAGGGTGAATATTCTATCCCCAAGGCACATGGTGACACCTTTCTCTCAGACACAGAATTAGCTTCCAATTTATCTCTTACCAAAACATTCCAGTGGCAAAGCTATTAGCTTCCAATGACTTGAGAGGAGGTGATTATCTCTGTCAAAAGAGCCAGTTTATCACTCTTCCTAAATGTAGTTCTGAAAGTAGCAATGTCACTGTGTATTCTTGTCATTATGAGACTGAGGCCCATCTTAATTCCTGGTATGTTATGTTTCCTGATAAAACAGTTTAGAATACTGTCTCTGTGTCTACATCCCTGGAATATTCTGAACAAATATGCTTGTCTAGAAGATATCACTGCCCATTGAAGAAAATATTAAAGCTGATTTCTAAGAGCTGGTGTCAAACAATTATCTATCAGAAACTCACCAAAGAAATGCTTTCCTAAGGAACCAGGGAGTAGAGAATCGAGATCACAGGAGAAGAGAAAAGTGAGCCAAGCATGCTTTTAGTCAAAAATCCCTGCCTCAGCCTCATCTTCCAAAGAGCTAAATTGCAGAGGTTGCACAAAGATGAGAAGAAGCCAGAAGTTTCCAACCTGTGGATCACAACCTGTTGGCAAACTTTTATCTCCAAAGATATTTACATTATGATTCACAACAGTATGAAGTGCAGTTATAAAGTAGCAATGAAAATGATGTTATGTTGGGGTCACCACAGCATGCAGAACTGTATTAAAGGGTCACAGCATTAGGAAGGTAAAGAACCACCAAGCTAGGCTTTCCTGTCTCATACTCATTACTTTTGCTGAGTGTGTCTCATTGGGTCTAAGGCACTTCATATTCTGCAAAGTGAATACACTGGCCCACTGGGAAGGCCTTCAAGGCATCGAGAGACATGAAAACCAATAATGTAAAATAAACACCAGTGGAAAGGGACACAGAGACTACAGAATCTGATAGGAAGATGGTGTTGAGGTACAAATGAACCAACCCAGTCAACCATCATGCTGTGTAGTTCTGACATGATTTGCCTTTTCTTTTCCACTTTCAGAATACCCATCTCTTTCTCACAAATGAATTCAATGTACCCAGCGATAACTTCTTCTTCCTTTGAAGGGACAGATTCTCTCAGTATAATTGCTTTGCCTTTACAACTCTGACTCCTTTGAGAGTGTTCCTGCAATAGTCCGTCTATCTTATATCTGTCTAATCTTACATTTGTGCTGTACAGAGACAGATGGGCCTTCATGATGAGGCCCTAGGCACAAAGGTATGGACCTAGCTGCCTCCATGCCACTGACCTCTGTTGCTTGCTCTACATCTAAACTGGTTTCCAGAGGGATGAATAAATGTCGCGTTCTCTAATGGAGGCACCATCTGTTAGAACTTGGCAAAGTGCACTAATATATGATTCATTAGCTTGTGTGTATTTTAATATGATCCAAGACTTGAAAATAATTTTTCAGACCTTCATAGATCCTATGACTCATTTTGGAATGTTTTCCCTTATTTCCATTTTATTATTTGGCTTTAGAATCAAAATTAGAAGCTGAAGTGAATAATTTATGGGCCACACTGTCTCTTGTTTCCTTTATGCATAATACTCAGCATTTGCAATTAAATGAAGGCAAATTAAAAATTAAAAAATAAAGTCATTCACTACCAATTAACTTGGAAGGGCTTAGTTTTCCAGTCTGTGGAGTCTTTTTTTAAAAAATTGTTTTTCATGACTTCTTTGAGAATTTTCTATAATGTGTTTGATCATATTTACCTCTTTCCTTCAATGCCTCCGAGACGCAAACCCTGATTCATTACCTACCCAACTTATTATCTCCTTATTTTTTAACCCATTAAGTCCAGTTTGTACTGTGTGTATATTCTTGGATGTGTGGTCTTCTCTGAAGGGTGAGATGGTCAATCCATAAGAGGCCACACCCTTAATGCAAACTGACTGTCCCTCTCCCAGCAGTTATCAGAAGCCAATAACTCCTTATCTGAGGTGGAACTTCATGCCCATATTCCCTCTCCATGTCAGGAGTTTGTCTGGCTTGAGCTTGCACAGATCTTATGCATGGCGTCCCAACTGCAGTGGATTCCTATGTGCAATTGCCCCACTGTGTCTGGAGAACTGTTTCTTTGTAGCCATTCAATCTTTTCATCCATGACAATCCCCAAGCCTTGGAAATAGTGTGTGTTATAAGAGATGTTTCATTTAGTGCTGAACACTCAGCGATCTCTTAGTCTCTACAGCTTGACTTTTGTGAATCTCTGTTTCAATCACTATCTATGGTAAAAAGAAGATGCCCTGATGAGCACTGAGAGATGCGCTAATCTATGGATATAAGAAGTTGTTAGGACTTGGTTGAACATTATGCTCACTTAGCAAAGTAATAATAGGTCCCTAGGACTTGGGACCTGTCTACCCACAGACTCTTGGCCCCAGTAATGGTGCAAGGGGGTTCCAATCTTTATTTGTGTGTAATCTTTGATTTGTTTTAAAACCAGGAATGACATTTATCTCTGGTTCTCATGTATCTAATACTTGCAGACTGTTCAGTGCCCTGGGAAATAAAATTATGTATGCCTGCTGGCACCCATGCTTATTACTTGTAAACAAGCATTATAAATGAAGAGGCTATCTGCATTTTTCCTTTCCAATTCAATCATCCCTTGTGACATAGTATAAGCCTTAAATATTGGGGCAGCTCAGAAATGTGTTACCCTTCTCTGGAACCCCTTCAGATACTCACATTAGAGAAGGTTGCTTACCTGCCTCCCCCACTTAACATCATAATTTACTTACAAACCAAAGAACAACCAAAGAAGTAAAGTTGCTCATATACCCTTGTATAGGTTACATCACCAGTTTTCTGGTAAAGGGGAAAAGGACTGCATTGCTAATATAATTATGCTCTTGAAAACCCTGTTAAAAACAAACAAACAAACAAACAATCACTGTACATGTAAATTCCACTCTTATTTTGGGAGTGATACACTTGTATAAAATATCAAACTTTTAAAAATCCTATGATATTTACAAGTATTTTGAAATTCTCCATCCCTAGTAAACTGAATGAAGAAGACAGGGTCAGAAATTCTGGACATCTCAAGATTATAAAGATATCTTATGTTTCGAGAAGTAAGAAAATAATACTTTCCAAATTCATATGCTATTATCCAAGGAATACTAAAAGCTAGAGCTTAAATATTTATTGTATTTATCATTTGCTTATAAGGATGTCAGATAATATGGAAGAGGGCTTCATGGGATTTTTACAAAGTGATGAAAAATATGACTTCACCATGAGCTTCCCTGATAAAATCTTCATTAATTCCCAACACTCAGGGAATAATTTTAGAGCTTTGAAGGAAAAGAAGGAAATGAAAGAAGATGCCGTGGGTACCATAAGCATGGACAAGCACTGTGAATGGAGCCTGAGACCCATGTTTGTATGTGCGTCGTGAGTTAGTGTGTCAATGGAGGGAAGCTTCTGAATATATCATTAAAATGGTTGGAGGGAAAATTAGCTACAGAAGTTCAGATTCAAGTGTCAAGTGCTATGAAAACTATAGATGAATCCCTTTGTATAAAAATATGTTTCAAATGTCTCTGCCAAGCAGTTTCTTCCCACCCACCATGTGTCTCTTCAGCTTCCACCCCAGCTTAGAGAATGTCAGAGAAGTTTTACTTCAAACTGTCTGTTTGAGTAGTAAGTTTTTTTTTTCCTGAAGACAGAATCATAATGAACTCTTGCTACACAGGGTGAAGAGGATCAGAAAGCCTTTGAAGGGTTATGGGAGTGACATGTTTGCTTCCATATTTGGCTAATGGCAGAGAGAACTTACTCCTATCAAGACAAGAAGAGAGGTGGAGTCAAGAGAAGAAAGACCTTTAAAGCTTTTGCAATTCTTGAACCCAGAGAAAACTCTTTTAGAGTAGGAAACTTGAGTGTAGGGTAAATTTGTCCATGTTGGATGCATAGTTATTTAGTAATATGGTGTTTAGCTAACCTAGTCAAAGTATTGGGCACTTAAAACAATAAGCATCCGATTAACTTCTGAGTCTGAAATTGATGATTTGTGTTGGGTTCAGCTGGATGGTTCTTCTTTTCTCAGCTAGGATCCGTTTACACCTGGGTTGCTCTTAGATTAGAGCGACAGGCCATGCTCCATGTTTGTCATCCACCGGCAAACCAGCCCAGGTGCTTATGAGAGTAGTGATGTTGCACCACCCAGGAAGCTGCAATATGCACACCTTCCTCAAGCCTTAGCTTGAATCTTTTAATGAGAATCCTATTGGATGCAGCAAGTGGCTGAGTGAACAGTCAAGGAGCAGGTTCCCTTGTGGTGGAAGAGTAGCATTCCTGCAAAGTCATGTGGAGGAGAGATGAGTGCAAGAAGGAAAGGATTGTTGTGTTTCTTAACTTTCCATCACTACAAATAAAAGTACCTGAGAAAATTCCCTTACTGGAGAACTGTATATTCTTTCTTGCAGTGTTAGGGTTTCCAGTTGGTGGTGGGATCCTGATTCATTGAGCCAATGCTGAAGCAGCTTGTTGAGGCAGCATCGTGTGGTGGAGTAAAGCTGTTCACCTCATGATGAGGCAGGGAACAAGAAAACAAGATGAGAAGGCCTGGGTCTCATTATTGCCTTGAAAGTCAAGCCCTCAAGGACCTGCCACTAGGTCTCACTTCACGACGTTTCCACTATCTCTCTATATTAACACCCTGGAAATAAAGCACATGGGCCTTTAGGGGACAGCTGGGATACAAAATATAATAGAAATCTTAGGCTTTTATTGATTTATCATTTCTCTGTTAGTACTTCAACAGTGACAAGCACTGTAAGTGCTTAGATTTAAACCAAGTGACCAGAAAACCTATTGAATGGAAGCAAAACCTAAACCAGTAACAAACGAGAAAAAAATAATAGCAATTGTAAGAAGTAACATTCGTCAGTCTGTGTTCTTGGTAGTCTTGAGTAGACTGTATCAGTCTGTTGTTTAACATTTGCATAGCACTTCCATATGTGCCCTGTGCCTCACAACAATATTTAGGACTTATCCTCACAACAGCCTGGGGAGTGCAGCAATGTGATTATTTCAGCTTAGTGTGGAGGTGGCTGATATGGCAGATGTGTCCCAGCAACCCTCAATTAACTAAGGGAATGCGGAAAGTTTGATGTTCCCCGAGTATTCAATTTATATGGCAAATATGTTTCTGACTTAACTGACTGGTTGTTGGACTGAAGTAAATAAATGAAACAGATGTTTTAGCAACATGTTTTCACAACTTCAGAGTGTAAGGAATTTTAAAATGTCATTTCATTTGCCTTGGATTGTAATTGGTGAGTCACTATTATAACCGGTGTCCTGTGGGTTTTAGACTTGTTGAATCATGATATAGCCTAAAATACACATTCTGAGAGACTTTTGGATAGCATACTATATTAGGTTCTTCCAGAATCTGATCTTGAGATGCCATCAGTGACCATAGTTATTTAGAGGGCAATTTTCTGTTATTTTTCCTTTAATTGAAAATAGATTTTTTTCATACAATATATTCTGGATCTTCTTCAATCCTTCCATTTCCTTCTCATCTCCCCTTCTGTTATGATATGCATACTTTCTGTCTCTTTAGAAAACAAACAGATGTCTATTTAATAGTAAATAATAATAAATTAAAATTAAAAGGTAAATAAAAAAACAGACAAATTAGGATGTGATGAGGCAAGCAAACAAGAAAAAAAGCCAAAGAAAAAGCTCAAGAAATACATATAGACACAGAGACACACAAATTCATGCCCCCCCCATACACACACTCACACATACACAGGAATCCTATAAAAACACAAAACGAAAGCCAAGACGTATATGCAAAGAATTTGAAACATTAAAAAAAAAAAAGAATCCCCAGACACAAGATTATGAAACAAGGAACCTCCAGATTTACTGCAGAGTTCATTTTCTGTTAGCCATCTACTTACTCCTAGGCATGGTACTTACCCTTTAGAAAGACTTGTTTCCTTAGTGAGAATCCCTTGAAAAAATTAAATTTTTATTTGCAAATGGTTATCAGTTGGAAGTAGCTGCTGGGTTAGGCATGTGGGCTTGTGTCCACTTCTTCTTTCAGCTCCAGAGTCCCAAATGGTACAGACCTGTGCAGTCCTGGGTAGGCACTGTGCATGCTGCCACCATCTCTGTGAGTTCCTATGTGAGTGCCAACCCTGTTATGTCTAAAAGCCTTGGTTGCTTGGTGTCTTTTATCCCTTCTGGCTCTTGCAGTCTTTCTGCCTCCTCTTGCACAGAGTTCTCTGATCACTGAGGAGGGGGATTAGATGGATAAAAAAAAAAATGATTCTGGAGAAACTCTTTGGGAAATGGGAGAGATGGGCCTGTCAGGGCACATGGTTGCTCCAAATGTTTTTCCCAGTAGAGGACTATGGAAATTATGTAAGATGCACATCACAGGGTTATTCGAAGGAGCAAGAGAGCTGGCATGTTTATACTCAGAATTCTGTGTGTCGGGACTGACACCCATTTTTTAGGTGTCTCTTTTTGGGGTTGCTTTGTGCTTGGATAGAACAGCTTTCTGCAATTCTAGAGCAAGTCCTCAGTGAGCCAATTGAGATATGGGTGGTTCAAAGTAGGTTGTTAGCTGCTCTGAAGTGCTAAAGCCCAAGGAACTTGAGCAGAATGCAGCACAGCTGATTGTATATACTTTATAACACCATAGCACAATTGTCTTAAGATATTATAGAAGCCTGTTTATATAATCTTATTTTTTGAGATGGGTGCAGCAAGCTTTATTGATGGTATTCAAGAGTGTAGATAAGGCTCCCTAGACCCCTCCTGTTATTATAGGGTCTGACATGGAAATTGTGAAGGAGATGCTCAGCGTTGGGGGCCGAGTTTAAATCACCTAAATCTGGCAAGAAAAACAGAAGAGGAAGTCAGGTTATATATCAACCTATGTTCAGTAGAGAGGGAGAAGAAACTCTAGGGTTTGAACAAGAAATAATTTACCTAAAAGATTCCTAACTTTAGGAGTCAGTTAACAACAGAATACAATAGTTAACAAATGTCATTCTAAAATCTTCTAAAGAGTTCAAAAAACGAAAACAAAACTCAGCTACTATCTAGGCAGAAATTCAAGAGATATTATGTGTAATATATACAATATATATATATCATATATAGCATATAACATGTAACATAAAAATACAATATGCAATGTGTAACATGTAACATATGTGTAATGTGCAATAGGTAGCATGTAGTATGTAGCATGTGGCATGTGGCATGTGGCATGAGGGAGGTAACATGTAGCATGAGCATGTTATATGATATATACCATATGCCATATAATATACAACATATAATATATTATTTTATATATGTATGTATGATTACCATCTATAATATGTGTGTATATAGATATAGATAGATAAATAGATAATTAGATAGATAGATAGATAGATAGATAGATAGATAGATAGATAGAGTGACCAGTGGGATGATCATTAGAAACACCAAGATATAATTAGAGAATTAAGACTTTTCAGCCTTCTCATCCCCAAGGAATGCAGCTGACAGGCAAGATGACCACCAATGGCCAATGATTTAATCAGTCATGATGAAGCTTTCATTAAAACTCCCTCCAAAAAAACTGGGTTTGAGAAGCATCTGGACTGTGGAAGATGCAGGTGTTGTTGGAGGATGGTGTACCCCTCCTACATGCCTTGTCCGATATATTTCCTCTGTCTGGGCTCATTAATATTCTTTACTATAAACTTTATTAACAACCTATTAGACATGAATAAAGTACTTCTCTAAGTTTTATTGTGCAGGCTAGGAAATAATTCTAACTTGAAGAATAGAATTAAGGGAAGTATGAGAATACCCAGTTTATAGCCAACTGGTCATAGTATAGGCCACAGTCTACTATTTGGACTGGCACCTGGAGTGGAAGGAAAGATTGTAGGGCCAAGCCTAAGAGATCAAATGCTGTCTCTAGGAAGATGGTACCAGGATGAAATGGAATCAGATGACATCCAGTAGGTATGTACTGGAGAAGTGCTTGCTAAATTTCCCCACATAAACATCTGCTCCCAGAAGCTTTAAATGCTGCACCGAGTGAGAAAGAACAGAAGAGAAACCACTGGTTTGTTTAGCAATAGCAGACAGGGAGAAAAGGAAATAAAGTTACGTCCTAGACCATGAGATATATGTTGGCTTCCTCTGGTACATGGGGACTGATACATGGCAGCATCTTTTCAGAGGTGGGCAGCAAGTACATCCAAGGTTGGAACACTGATGTGAAACACTTGAATACCAACACAGTCATAACTTCTGACATAAATAGCATGATTTGATGGTCAGTTACCCCCACCCCTTTCAAATGGCTTGGTCAGAAACTAATAATACCATATTAATGTAGACAGTAGGAACTTTTCTTGCCTGGAGAAGAACTCCTCCTACTATAAGGAGAAGAATCCTGTTTAACAGTCTAAAGAAGACCATTCTATAGCCAGAAGTCTAAATTGCATGATACACTTGAAAAAATGACGGAAAAATTGAGAATAGCTATCCTCTAATGAAATGTGTACTTAAGATGTCCCCAGACCCCTTCCCATAGTACAGATGCTTCCATGTGACTTTTTCTCTTAAGATCTCTTTTTTTTTTTTCATACTGGCCCAAATCCTAAACCTGCTTGCCCCAGACCAAGGACATTGCCACTTTCTAATTATTTGAAGACCAATCCCCTCATGCTCTATTATGCAGCTTCCTCTGCTGAGCCCTCCTGTTCTCGTGACTCTAACTCAGAAAGCTCTGTTTTCTCCCATCTCCTTCTCAGGATCTTCTCCTTCCTCTCTTTCTCCTAAAACTCTGGCTTTTATGCCTATTGTTTTCCTTCTCATGTCAATAACATTTTCCTTGAGTCTTCCCCTGATTCTACTTTTCATTATTTTTCTGTACAAAACTAAGAACCCTCAAAAGGTGTTCCCTCAGAGGAGGTTTTCCTACATCTTTCAGTAATAAGAACATACATGAAGTTTACTCAGGTGACCCTTAGGTACAAAGAATTGACCAAATCATGATAAGACAGAGAGCTGGGCTCTTCTGTGCTTTTGGTTTCTAACATAGTCATACTTAAGTCACTTGTATTAGCTATGATTGCATTGCTGTGACTAAAATGCCTAACAGAAAAAAAAACTGAAGGGAAGAAAAGGTTGAGAAGATATCTCATATGGCTCATGGTGGTGGGAACATTGATGAAGGCTGCTTACATCATGGAAGCAGATGTAAGAGGAAGATGAAAAGAGGATTGTTAGGGTCTGTAGGAGGAGCTACGGTGAGAGGAGTAAGGAGAGGAAGAGGAGGAGTAAGGAGAAGAAGAGGAGAAGGAAAAGGAGGAGCTAGGGGAGGGATGAAAGAGAGGGGAACAAGGATGCAGATGTTCGAGTGTCTCTAGCAGTCAAACGTAGTTGGTATGTCTAGGTTGGGTATTGGGTCACACCTCTGACTCAGTGAGCGTCTTGTTATTGGTCATTATCAAATATATAAAGCCTTTGGATAACCTAAGCATTAGAGTCTTGTTCCTACTGGGCCCGTGTGGTTGCATTTGTGGAACCAATGCCCAGCCTTGTGGAGATAGCGTGGAAAATTGGCAGAGCCATCTCCCACGCTGACATCTCGTGGGTGGCAGGGCTGGTGTTACTGGCTGGCTGTTTCTAGCTTTGGCACGTACTTGGCCTCTGGCCATGGAACATGGCGGCTGAGCTAGGCAGAGCCATCACTGCTTAGATAGTTGGCTTGACCAGTGGCTGTTTTTAAATAATTACTTCAACAAAGGTTCATGAATAGCTGAAGAATGATACCACAGACTCAAGTAGTATGAAAAAGCAAGCAAGCATTTATTGAACAGATTCTTGCATGCTGGGGCCCAATCCCATCAGGGTAGAAGGACTCTGACTGAATTTACAGAGTCAGTTTTAAAGCCAAAATGAGGAACATTAGGAAAGGGTAGGCGATCTATATCTTGATTGGTGGTTTGTATCTCTGAAGGTCTGGGTGATGCTCTAATTCAAACTAGCTATTCTTACTTCATGTCAGGGATGGGATAGCTCTAGATCTCTTGGCTACAAGCTTGGCTAATTGTCCTTTTGCAAGCTGAGGAGTCCCTTTGACATAAGCCTGCCATTGTTCCAGTAACTGACTTATCCAGTTATGGGAAGTAAACACTGAGGCTTGGTCTCCTGAATTGCTAGTTTGCAGCCTGTCATGGAGTCAGCCTGGCTCAGTCCAATTCACTCCTTTCAGATGTGACATGGGACCAGATTATAATGTCTAAAGACTTGTACCCAGTGGCCTATATCCAAGAGCTGGGTCTCACCTTTTAAAGGCTTCTCAGACCCCAAATATCTTCATCAGGATCATCTAGCATTGTCAGCATCATCAGCATCACCAGCATCATCAGATGGAGTTCAAGTCCTTGAACATGAGCCTGTGAAAGACATTTCAGACTCAAACCTCACCCTAGCTAGTCTTCCTAGCCATTTCGCTCTTTCACGCCCCTTCTCATAACTCATCTTCAAGGTCTTTCCCAAGTTCCCCCTTCTCCATAAAAACTTCCTACATTCACCACAGATGCACTTCAGAGAGAAAAGAAAACTTTTTAATAGTCAAAAACAGACGGTATTGATCTCATACTGCAGACAACAGTGATAAAAGTTATTTGCTTAACAGACAAAGCAAATAGAGACTATATACAAATGTTCAAATGCAGACTCTCTGGGTTATGAAATTGGGAGTAGGTTTTCCTTGACAATCATCAGAAAACTGTCAGTTTTAGCACACTTTTGTCCTGGGATGATAGGAATGTTTAGCTTAGTTTGTTCTAGCTCTCTGTTGAGTCTTATTTCAGTCCTTTTGGAACATTTGGGGGTAGTCCATGGTTTGGGCTTCCGTTCTCCTTAGAGCTGGGACAGAACAGTGTGTGGGTTTCAGAGCTGCAATATTTTCTAGAGATCAGTTAACCAGAATGAGCACAGCTCTGGGAAGAGGAGCTTGATCTGATCTCAGACTGATGATATCCACAAGTGTCACAGAACTAATCCAATGGAAATCTTCCCTGCAAGGTATTGGTGTTACTTTGTGAAACTCCAGTTCACTGTCTTCAGTCTCAGCAAAGTCTCAGGCTACATGGTCCTCTTAAAGCTGAGTAACATAACCATTGCCTTAGATTCCTTCCATTCTGCTATGGAGTCTTACATTCTTCTTATCACCAACTGTTGTCTCCTTACTAAGACACTAGACCTGGAGGGAGGAATGAAGAGAGGAGAAAGAAACAGAGCCAGTGATAACTGGGTTTCAGCCCTTTATAGTCCACAGCTGTCAACTTCCCTGAAACAATATCAGCAACAATTGAGAGGACCTTGATCTGGGTTTGATGACAATCCTGAGAATGTAGAGCTGTGCTCTCAATCAGAGCTGTTTGCTTCTTGTGTCTCCATAATGAAAAAAAAAATTTTTAAAAATTGGATATTTTATTTACATTTTAGATGTTATCCCCTTTCCCCATTTCACCCCCACCCAGGAGCCCCCATCCCATCTCCCCTTCTCCTGCTTCTATGAGGATGTGCCCTCACCCACTCCCATCTCCCTACCCTCGAATTCCTCCACACTGGGGCACTCAGCCTTCAGAGATCAAGAACCTTCTCTCCCACCTATGCCCGACAAGGTCAACTTCCCCTACATACACAGCTGGAGCCATGGGTCCCTACCTATGTGCTTCCAGGCTGGTGGTTAGACTCTGGGAGCTCTGGTCTGTTGGTATTGTTGCTCTCCTCATGGGGCCACAAATCGTTTCAGCTCCTTCAGTCTTCTATGTAACTCCTCCATTGGGAACCCTGTGATCAGATCAATGGTTAGCTGTGACCATCTGCCTCTGTATATGTCAGGGTCTGGCAGACCTCTAAGGGACAAAAAAATTCTTATAACCTCATTTCTTTTTTATTGGATATTTTATTTATTTACATTTCAGATATCATTCCCTTTCCCCATTTCCCCTCTTTAGAACCCCTTATCCCATCCCCCTTCTCCTTTTTGCTTTTATTGGTCATTCTGATAAGCCCTTAGAAACAGTGTTCACAGAATTTTGTTTGTAACCTCTTTTCAATAAACGAAGACAAAAATAATGAATTTTGTTTTCCAAAAAAACCTGTTTTCCAGGACAGTGTCTTCCACTGTTGCTACTTTTGATTGTGATTTCTTTCTTTGCATCTGCACAGTTCCTCACTTAAAAAGAAACACCTGTTTCTCTCTTCTCTGCATTGATTTTAAGAATCCACTGATAAGAGGCTAAGATAGCTCAGTCAGTAAAGTGCTTGCCATACAAACACGAGGGCTCTAATTTGATCCTTAGAGCCACATAAGAAGCCGAATGTGGTGTTGTGTGTTTGCAATCATAGCACTGGGGAAACAGAGAAAAGGTTAACCCAGCAAGAAAGAAAAAAAAAAAAGACTAGATCCCAGTCTAGCCAAATCAGCAAGTCCAAGTAGGAGAACAAAGGCGGGTGACTACCCTGAGGGGTGACACCTAAGGTTGACCTCCAGCTATACCAGTAGTTCTCAATGTGTGGCTTGCAACCTCTTTGGGGGGAGTCACCTAAGACCACTGGAAAACGCAGATATTTACATTATGATTAATAATGGAAGAAAATTATAGTTATAAGGTAGCAACAAAAATAATTTTACTGTTGAGGCTACCACAACATGAAAAATTGTATTGAATGTTGAAGCATTAGGAAGGTTGAAAACCACTGCTGTACACACACAAATACCTGCAAGAGTGTACATGCGCGTGCGAGAGAGAGAGAGAGAGAGAGAGAGAGAGAGAGAGAGAGAGAGAGAGA
>JANHMN010000002.1:205246509-205271546 GCA_030674055.1 Rhabdomys pumilio | reverse complement strand
AGAGAGAGAGAGAGAGAGAGAGAGAGAGAGAGAGAGAGAGAGAGAGAAATATTATTTGTGTGTTTGAATCCAGCCATTTCTCTATCAGTCAGCAACACAGACATTAAA
Organism: Rhabdomys pumilio; assembly: GCA_030674055.1. Lineage (NCBI taxonomy): Eukaryota > Metazoa > Chordata > Mammalia > Rodentia > Muridae > Rhabdomys > Rhabdomys pumilio. The sequence goes on along the minus strand of JANHMN010000002.1, from coordinate 205,271,438 downwards.
AGGCAGTCTTACCAGCACATATCTACTCCTCCATGCTGGATACTCATCTAACAGATGAGCATGGCTCTGCTTTACCTGTAAAGACCTGCTCTAGTCAGGGAGCATTCAAATATGGCAGAAGAGACAATGTTGGAAGAAAAATGGCTTGTCATCTTGTCCATTATGTACTTCCTTTAAGTTGGTAATATATTTACATTATAACATATCTGGCCACATGTTCACTATAGCCAAATGCACATGTGAGTCAAAAAATGTATCTAAGGGTTCAGTGTAGAGGCACACACCTGTACTCCTAGTATTTGAGAGACTGTGGTAAAAGGAGTTCATAAGTTTGAGGCCAGCCTCGGCTATACAATAAGAGCTCTCAAAAACAAAAAAAAAAAAAAAAAAAGAAAGAAAAGAAAGAAAAGAAAAGAAAAACAAACATAAATAAAACCTGTAATGAAGACTAAAGCTATGGTGTGATATTTTGCTCATACCAAGTTCTGTCTATATTTAGTCACTCTAGAGCCCACTGTGATAATTTTTCCCCACCATCTTTATCATGTACTAGAGAAGAGCCAAGATTCATGACTTGGACACTCCAGATTTAACTCTGATTTTTCATCCATGCTGTAGTCAAAATAAGTGTCCTCCAAGGATATTTTTGCTGAATTAATACCCACCATGGGGTATTTAGAAAACAAAACGTTAAGCTTCTGTGGAGTTTTGGGAATAGATCAGGATTCGATAATGTCATCTATCAGATTAGAGCCCCAATGACAAAATCCTGCTGGCTTAACAGAAATCAGCGATCAGACACATGTGTGCACATGCACACACAGTCAGGTGCACACATACTATCTCTCACTCCCTCCTCCCGGCTTGTGATACATTCCATCACCGTGACATTCCACTAGCAAAGCCTTCATCACTTGATGCAGTAGGTTTCTTGCCCTTGGACCAAAAAATGTGAGCCATCAAAATTCTCTTTTCTTTGCAACTCATCCATTCTGAGTTACTGCATCATTAGTAACACAAATCAGTTTGTCTTTACTTTAACTAAGGAAGTTTCAATCTATCTTGTTAGTATTAAAATACTAATAATAGCTGTTCCAGCCCCTTACCACATTTTTAAAAAGAAAAATTGGTCTTCTCTACGTGATTTGACTGGAACACAAATAAAAGTACCCTGGATGCTTTAGAATCCTTTAGTTTTGGGTCCTTTAAAGCATATGCTGATCAAATTGTTTTGATGCCAAAGATTGAGTTTTAACTATCATGGAGTCCATTAGCTCTTCTTGATCCTATTCCTAAAAAGTGTTTCTCTGCTCTCTTCTTCCATGTCTGTGTTTGAAGACTTTCAAATGAGAAATATTTCACACAGAGCTTGTTGGATAAGCATTCTGTCCGAAGTTCTAAATAGAAGAAACTCCTCGATTCTTTTTGTAGATCTCTAGAGCTGTCAACTTTCCTGTTCCCCTTCACAGTAATCTGTTACCCACTTGTGTAGCTGAATTCAGGCCACACTTGGCAGTTTAGAAACCACTCTAATTTGCTTCTATCTCTGAAAGAAATCTGTCAGAAGTACTACAATTTCTTGTGAGGAAACAGAAAGAAGACAGATGTCATGTATGTGCCTCCCACCGTCTGTGGCTCAAAACCCACTCGGCCTCCAAAATAACTTACCACGTGATTCCCACCAGGTTGGATAAAGACAAAGCAAAGCGATACCAAGTCTATAAAGGAGTGGAATGAAAAACTCCACACCACAGATCATGTGTGCCCTTTCTCCAAATCCAGATATTTCTATAAAGATCCATGTCGGAGGGCACAAACAACTTGCAAATTCCTGGCCTCCAGCTCATTGTCTCCCCTTCTCCTCCTCTTCTTTCTTGTCACTGTTCTTGGTTATTTTTTTCTTCTTTCTTTTCACCATCTTCAAGAATTCCAAATGAGCTCTACAGACATATGGACTGAAAAGTGATAAGCATGGTATACATTTAATTTAGTCTCTTTCCTAAAAAGTAGGAAAATGTTCTAAAGTCTCAGATATTATTTCCCTGGGAGGAAGACACTAAAACACATGAATTTAAGATTATGTATTACTCAAAACATGAATTATCTTGTGTGGTTTAAATAGACTTTCTCATGGACCACTGGAACATGAAGAGGCTGGCTGAGCACTCAGACAACAGAAAGTTCAACCTGAGAATAAGAGATTTGTATGTAGCAGTGAGAAACTCAAACTGGACCCTGATGATAGTAACAGATTAGGTTAATAGGTGGTCTAATGGGGTCAAAATAGAGTTATAGGTGCCAGGAAGGAAAGGTGATGAAATGAGTACATAATTACATAATTAAAACACAAGGATTCATCTCTTTCTGGATCTGTAAGTTTCTGACATAGTAGGAAGAGAGTAAGAAATTAATGTTTTGGGTAATTAGCAATGGTATTATCCAAATTAGGAAACCTCAAGAAGTAAAAAATGCTTCTTCCAAGTGCAGAAATTAGCATCACATTCTGCTGAAAGATACATTTCAAGTCCTTATACCCAGTACTTGTGACTGACATTTAGAAGCACTCTTCTTAGATACAATCAAGTGAGGATAAGGTCATAGTTGATTGTTGAACTTGTGTCTGGAAAGGAGAGGAAAAGAAACACCGGGAAGAAAGCTGTGTAGAACTGGAAACAGAGACTAGGGTCCTGCTTCAAGTCCCAAGGATCCCAGCAATCCCTTAGTATGGGCAGAGGCATGAGGCAGTCTTGGAGTCTTCTAGAGAAACCAGTCCAGTCTTCTAAATTTCTAATTACAGAAACTATCAGGCTATTGACTACAGTTGTTTCAGGATGGATATTAGCTATAAACCAACTTGAGGTTCTCAGTGCTGGGACATTACCATCTAAGTCAAAATAGTTCTCATACTTCAGGAGTGGGTGGATAAAATGGTGACACAATTAGCCATGTTATACACCAAAGGAATTTTAGCTTCTGCAGGAGGTGCAGGCTTTGGTTTGGAACACAGAGAACTGAATCACTAATGGTCACTGACCTAATTAGAAATGCAAGTGGAAGCTTAAAAGAAAGTTTTATAGGGAGAGGCTATAAAGGGGAAAGGCCAGGCCTTAGGCTTTGTCATTCACTGCTGCACTGCTAATCTTGGCTTAGCATAGAACTCTAATTTTTCAGAGCATTTCACATCAATTATCCCTATTTGATTTTAATAGCGACCCTGGGAGGTATAATTATCTTCAATTTATAGATAAGTAAAGTGAGGTTTTGAAAGACTAGGCAAGTTGTCCACAGTTACATAAAGAGCTCCATTCAGTAGAGCAAGAAGAAGAGCCTGGAACATTTCCTATTTAAAAAAAGGAATATATATATATATATATATATATATATATATATATATATTTGTGTGTCAGACAGCAGGAACTTGTGTGTGTCTGTGTGTGTGTGTGTGTGTGTGTGTGTGTGTGTGTGTGTAGGTCAGAGGTCAAGCTGCAAGAATCTGTTCTTTTCCTCCATCATGTGGATCCTGGGGATTGAATATAGATCATCATGTTTGATGGCAGACAGTTTTGCTCACTGAGCTATCTAACCAACATCATCGTTATCTTCTGAATTAATTTTAATTTTCATTGTTGTCATGCTGCCCCCTTGAAAATTGGGATTGAGAACATGATAAATTCTTCCTGAGTTGGTCAATACACAATGTAAAAGAATGAATAATGTAAGTCCTCAAGGGACAGAGAGAACAGTCATCTAAACCATATTTTTCTTTAAAACAAGAAAATAGAAGGACATTATACTACATTATCAAAATTTTCCTGAAAAGCAATTTTAAAAGGATCATGCACAGTTAACCTAGAGGCTAACTAGGAGGGTAAACTAAGGAGAAGCTTGATCTGGGACTTTGTGTTGACTATGAGGTCAATGGAAACTGATCCACAGGGGAGTGAAGGAGGCAGAAGCTGGTTAGGACTGGAGGACAAAAAGGGGGAGCACATTGTGAGTCTATGAAGGAAGCTTTGAGTCTGTTAACTCTAATGGAATAAATAAAATGAGAATGACTGTGTAGGGAATTTAATACTATTTAATAAATTATCTACAGCTTCTGTAGACTCATTGGATTTCACAGGAAGACATTATAATTTCATTATTTATTTTAAATCAGTAACCTTAATTCAATTGTAATTTGATTAAAATATGTATTTACTACAATTCCTAGACATGATAGGAATCGATGTGAGTGACAAAGAGAATGCTTCTACCCAGGATCATACTTTCCAGTTATCAAGAAACTTTGCCAGGGTGGTGTGGATTAGCTAAGACAAGAGTGTAGGCATCAGTAAAACTTTTGGCTTTCTCTAGAGAGGTAACTTAAAGTATAAGAAAGCAAAAGCAAACAGCCTCTATGGATCCTACTACAGAGCCATTTTTCATGTGATCTGGGATGGATTAACAGAGATGAATAGCTTATACCAGATGAACAATTGTCTGCCATCAAATTATGTCCATTAAACTACATTTTATGCTTCCTCATTATTGGATGAAAAAGGCCTGTTGAAATAGAAATAACACACTTAGACTGGCTATGGTTCCTGCTCTGATTCCCATTTTATCAGAGTGATAACTTATGAGGCTGAACTAATCATTCATTAATTAATACTTGAAACTCTGTTTAAGATAGAGCAAGCAAGGTGTTCTTTAGTAATTCACCATGTTATTTGTGGAAGTGCTGGGCTGCGTCTCCTAAAGTAGGCACCAGGCATAGCCACTGGGTATGCATTCAGTCATGTTGCCCTTGCAGTCAATTCTTTTCTCTGAAATCTTTGGCTATTATTGGGATCTTAGATAACTACAGAGCAATCAATTCCCAGGGTGTGGGTGAGAGGAGATGTGTGCTTGTAAATAACGTCTTTATCTGAAGAGAGAATGCCATATGTGGGGATGCTAAGAAACAAGTGGGAAAGAAATAAAAACAAATCTATAAAAAAAAAAGCTATGGAAAGGAAAGAAATTGAAAGGAAAAAAATAATGGAGAGAGGATATGAAGAAGGGTAAGATCTGGAGTAGATTTCATAGTGTTGATTCGACACCGTGCCAGGAACCCAGAGCAGTTGCTGATGTTCATGCTGGATTTGGGAAGTAAAAGAAGGAACACTGAATTTTGGATTTCCCATGAATCAAAAATGATGGTTTGACAGGAACAAAGTGATGAAGAGAGCCAGTGTGTTGGTTTGGATGAGAATAGCCTCTGTCAGCTCTTGTATTTAAATTCTTGGTACCTAGTTGATGGAACTGTCTGGTAAGAATTAGGGGGTATGGCTTTTTTGGAGGAGGTGTGTCAGTGGGGTAGGTTTTGAGATTTCAAAAGCCCATGCCTTTCCCATCTAACTCTGCCTGACTCTCGTGCTCCAGAGCGATACCTGCCTATCTGCTGCCATGCTCCTGGCCATAATGATCACAGATTAACCTTCTGGAACTGTGAAGCCCAAATTAAACACTTTCTTTATACGTTTCCTTGGCCATGGCTTTTTCACAGTAAGAGAAAAGTAACTAAGACAACCAGCTAGGGCATCATAACTGCTGTTCTTAGGCCAGTCACCAGCTGAGAAATGAGGGGTTTCAAGAGAGATGAGGCTGTTACATCATTTCTGTGATTACAGACTGCATGAGTACTTGCCAAAGCTGCAAGCACAGCACTCAACAGTCTCTTCCATCTAAGGGTTCCAAAGTGTTATCTACTCCTGAAAAGCCTCAGTGTCAGTAACAGAGAAGAGGAGAGAAGAGAAGTGTGAGGCCCCTACCCAGTCCCACAACCACCACCTCTTTGCATCTCCTCTTCAAACTACTAATCCTATCAAATATTTACTGTTCTGGAGAAATATTATTAGAAAAACACATTTAAAAAGAAACAACAACAGCAGATTCTTCTCTCATTCATACATCCTGACCACAGTTTCCCCTCCCTCCACTCCTACAAGCTCTTCCCCTCTTGCCCTCTCCCCTGGATCCACCTGCCCCTCTCCATTTACCTTTAGAAAAGATCAGGCCTCCAAGAGACAACAACCAAACATAGCAAAACAAGATGCAATAAGACAAGGTAAAAGATTCAAGGCTGAACAAGGCAACCTAATAGGAGGGAAAGAGTCCAAAAACAGGCAAGAGTAAGAGACACACTCACACCCACTGTTAGGAGTCCTACAAAGCTAATAGCCACAGAGCATGCACAGAGGACCTAGTGAAGATTCATATAGGCCCACTGAGAGAAGGGAATCAATGGAGACTTATAATTTAGACTCTTTCTCATCACATAATGGCTGACTGTAGATCTCTGAACCCACTCCCATCTGCTGCTGGAGGAAGCCTCTCTGATGACAACTGAACAAGCCACCAATCAATGAGTACAGTAGAATATTATTAGGAATAACTTCATTATTTTGTTCCAGTCATGTTCAGCTTTATCCTCATTCTCTGGATATCCAGCCTCCAGTCCCTGACTATCCAGGCAGTGTAGAGCATGGACTCTCTCTCACATTGTATGGGCCTCAAGTTAAACCAGGCATTAGTTGGTCACTTCTGCAAGTTCTTTCTAAGCATATCATGAAGGCAGGACAGATTGTAGGTCAAGGGTTTTGTGGTTTCATTGGTGTCAAAGTGTTTCTTTCTATAGCTTGAAGAGTATCTTCCAGCATGAAAAAGACTAGCATATAAGGGTAAAGTCTTCATGGAGGCACCAGCCAACCTCTGTACATTCCATGAGCTGTGTGGATGTTGTCCTTGCCAATGGGGGGGGGCACTGTCAGTTTTAGGAGAGTGACTCTGTCCTAATATCAGCCTGGGCTGTTTAGGGATCTTCATGGAATCCCTTCGGCCAACAACTCAACTAAATACAACCCAGTTCCACCACTGGAAGTCTTGCCTGACTATAAAAGATGGCTAGTTCAGACTCTGTATCTTCCATTACTAGAAGTCCTCACTAGGGCTACCCTCATAGATTCCAGGAAGTTTCCACAGCACTAGGTTTCCACATTGCACCTCCATTGCCCCACTATTTCAGCTGTCTCTTCCCAAATTCTCTCCCTCCATCCATTTCCTGACCCCCAAACTGATCTTTCCTGCCCCTATCCTCATCTGCCCAGTCTATACACAAAAATCTATTTTATTTTTCCATTTCATGGAGATCTATATGTCATCTCCCCCTCATGGCCTTCCTTTTTATCTAACGTCTTTGAGTTTATGGATTGAAAATTGATTATCACATAATTAACAGCTAATAACCACTTATAAGGGAATATATACCATATTTACCTTTCTGTGTCTGGGTTATGTCACTCAGGGTGATTTTTTTCTAGTTCCATTCATTTTTCTACAATGAAAATCTTAGGCCTATGCATGGTGATACGCATCTTTAATTCCAGAAGACAAAAGCAAGAGATCTGAGTTCAAAGCCAGCCTGGAACAAAGCAAGTTCTAGGTGAAGTAAAGCTTAGGTCCCAGTATGATGGTACACACTTTTAATCTCAGCATTCAGGAGACAGAGACATGTAGATCTCTGAGTTTAAGGTCTATCAACAGAGCAGTTCCAGGACAGCAAGCTTAGGCATTAGTGGAGTTGGAAAACAGAAAGCTGGTGACAATGTACTAGAACAATGGGGCCGTGTTCCACTTTCAGAAAGCAGCAGAACTTGGAAGCTTCTTCAGCCATATGGCTCTGTCTTTGGGGTCAAGGGGCTAAAGTCATAAAATGCTGATTCATGGGATAATCAAAAGGGAGTCTGGGGTAAATGATTGAATTGATTTGTAGTTCCTGGGAATGCAAAATAAAAGACTGGGCTTTGGTCTGCAAGAGAGAACTACTTCCAACAAAGCACTGTCTCCAGCAGAGAACTCTCTCTCTAGCAGACTAGAGCTGTCAGCTTGCACCCCATCGTTAACTCTTTTCTTTCTTTTCTTTCTTTGCTCCTAATACCCCTTCCTCAGGACCCTCTCCCAAGCTGAGGGAGGTCTTCTGCAGACAGGTATTATGAGTTTTGATTTGCATTTTCCTGATGGCCAAGGATGCTGAACATTTCTTTAAGTGTAAAAACACATTTTCAATAATTAAATAGAATTATTTCATCCTTGGTTGGCCTGAGGATATAAAGTGCGGTTTCTATTCCCAATCACTCACAGTACCTTGGGCAGAATGCAGTTTTCATGATTCCCTGATCAAAGACCCGAGGCCTCTAGGTCTTCTTTCTTCACTGATTTTTATTTCTTGCAGGGTCTATTAACCTTCTCTGAACTCTCATTCTATTAAAACTCCCTTAAGCTTTCTTCTGATTTCTTGTTTGGTTGTTCATCTGAGGAGGTGCTCTTGGGAAGTCTTTGCCCATCTTGAGTAGTCTCAGGTAATGGCCAGCTTGCTTCTCCAGTTCTAAGTCCAGTGGTTTTTAGTGGGGCTCTGACTTCTTTCCCCTGGTTAACCCCTTTCCTAGGCTTATTGGCCATTCCCATCTTCCTCTAAGTGCCCACTTAAGGCTCTGAGCATATTTTATCAGATTATTGCCATTTTTTTCATTGATTTGTGTAAGTGTTCTATGGTAAGTCCTATATCTTTTTTACACTTTGAGGGTTTCCCTATTCATGCTGTAAATAATGACTCTGTTAAAGTCTTTTGTTTTGATGAAGTTCAATTTATAATACTTTTAAAGCTTGGTGCCTTGTACAAAATCATTTTGACAACTTCAAGATAGCAAATAGTTTCTCATGTTTCTTTCTAGAAATGCTTGGTTTAGGTTTTACACTTAGGCCTAACATTAATTCCAAATTAATTTGTGGGTCAATCATAAAGGCTTTATGAAAGCCTTTCCTAAAATGGACACTTACTTGTTTCCTTACTATTTGCTGATATGAGTGTCCTTCCTTTACCAAATCTCACTGGGTTTTTTATTTAGAATCACATCACCATGTTCATGTGTTTGCATTAATATTTCGATGCTTCCTACTCTGTTGCGTTTATCTCTATGTCGGTCATTACCTGCATACCTCACTGATTTGAACTACAGCTGAGGGCTCTGCTTTGGAGTAATTTCTGTTGTTCTCTCCTCAAGAGCATCTGGATAACAGAAGCAGGTGTTTGATCAAAGAAAGACTTTGACCCTCAGAAGCCATCAGCTGCTGCTCTAAGGAGGCAAAGAAAAGCTTCTGTGAAGGAATCCCAGCTTGCTTTTTAGCAGCCAGCTACAAATGCAAGCATGGATGCACCAGATGCAGCTGGAGCTCTGCAGCCTCTCCCAGTGAAAGCTTTGCTTTCAGAAAAGCTTGTGAGCTGAGGTGGGGGTCTCAGTGCTGCCTGTAAGGGCTGATGGGGCAAGAAGAGTAAAGCTGGAAGGGACAGGTGGGCAGTTTTTTGTCACACAGCAAAACCCTAAGGTGAAGACTAGTATACCAGGCTCAGTAGGACTGGAGCAGAGTTCCTACGTAGAAGAATCCCAACACCAAAAAACTGGCCTCAACTTTCCAACTCTGCCTGCTTTCTCACTGCCTAGCAACTTCCAGACTTTCAATTTATATTCAATTCTAATTGCATTTTGAGAATTTCATACATGTATATAATGTATTAAAATTATATCACCCCATTGCTCTGTTCCCCTCCCACTCCTCATCCTCTCCTTTCCAACAAGCTCTCCTCCCACTTATGTATGAAGCAAGGATGGGGGTGTATAGGTCTTCAGCAGGCAGCTTCAGCAGCTATCTGTTTATGACTGCAAGGGTTATGTTATACCCAAAGGGCAGGATTACATAGCATTCCTCTCTAGACTTGGGCCTTAAAACTTCCTGCCCTTCTTCCTCCTACCCAGAAAACTATTCATAGCAGCCTATTCCTAAAGTGCAAGTGACCCTTGCTTTCCATCCATGTGACTGTGTCTTTAGTTTGCTGTCTCCCTGTCCCAGTGAGTTCCCATGCAGAGTACTGCAGAGAATCTCCCCCTAAGCCCCCCACGCAGAGCTTTAGGTGACATAGTTCTTTCTTAATGTCACCAGAGTAAGTGTTATTGTATTGTAGTCTACCCCGGTGAATATTTAAACATTACAAACCAGGGACAGGAAAAGGGCTGAGTTAACCAAAATCAACTTGTGCTTCCACTAGCATGTCCAGAAATGCTCTGGTGATAGTTGGGTGCATGATGTTTCCTGTACTTTTGGACCATGCGTTGTTTTTAATGCAAGACATTAATATTTATCAACAGGTATGACCACAGAAGTCATTTTCAACACCGTGTTTATGCTTTCGCAGCAAGTACTTTATGTACTGAGTCGTCTTCCCAGCCCCCTCAATTTTTAAACTTAAAATATTCCTGATGCATGCATTTTAAAGATCCTGTTCCTTAGAAGGAGGCGAGAGTGGTGCCCCTGACTTGTATAAACTTTGTGCTGATGGCTCTAGTCCGGACCCATATACTGGTTCAAGATGGACACTGTTCTGCCTGAACAGCCCCAGACTCTTTGCCTAGGACTTCCTGTACCCCCATTTGCACTTATAAAATCATACTTTTTTCTCATACATTCTTGGTCAGCCATCAATGCCCAGCTCCAGTCACCTAATTTGAGGAGGAATTTCCATGATTAGTTTGGCTTTTCCTCTTTTTTGCCTTCTTTGAAGGCATTAGTACTCATCAGAGACCCGATTGTGACATCTTTGGTACTTTCTGCCCACTCTAGCTATCACTTTAAGTGTTAACTTCTCATCCCCAGCTGCACTGCTATCTTCTGCCAGGCAGCATGGACTTCACACTATGTGCACTCCCTAACTGCTCAGTCATCCCGAACTCTAAAGAGCACAGGTGCTTACAGCTGGATCAATTGATTCTTCAGCCACTTTCATCCCAGCCTGTGGGTTTGCTCTTATTGTGGTAGTGCTGACTGTGGTTGCTGACTTGTTTAAATGATTTTAATTGAGGCAGGATCCAGTTGAAATGAAGGAATGTTTGTTCACAGAGATGTGAGCAGAAAATGGAGCCCCATCAAAATGCCTGTCATCACTCTGTAGAGATTATTTTCCCCATGTAGCATGTCTTGGATTGTCTGGTGTTCTTAAACCATGAAGAGAAATGTGACACTTTGGAAGTCCTAAGTGACTTTCTTCCTTTTAAAATTATTTCAGGCTTGGCTTCCCGGCAATTTGGAGGCCATTTCTGTTTCTGTTGGGATCATGCTTTGCATTTTTATAGGCTTTAAACATCTCTTTACATACAAGGTCTGTTCACCTCCTGCAATGACCCCATGATTTGAGCAAGGTGAATACAGTGCAGTCATCTGCATTAAACCATTCGGAAACTGAAGCAAAGTTAGCTGAAACAGCAAAACAGTGGCTTCGACTAAAATCTCCTTCCCATCAAACCAAGAGAGTCTACTATGTTCTGAACAGTATAGAATGTGAACTCCATTTGTGTGTGTATTTAACCAGATGAAGGGAGGCATTTGATTTATGAAACACTGAGATGTTCTTCTCCTAAGGAGTTTCCTAATGAAAATATAACCATATATTCAATACCTAGTTTGACTGTTACCTGTATACACACACACACACACACACACACACACAAAATGTCTTCTTGCTTTGCTTCCCAAATTGCCTTTCAGAGCTAGCACACTCTTAGTTTTCACAGATGCCATGCAAAATGCCACAGGCTGGAAGACATAAATGAAAATAGTACTGTCTCACAGTCATGGGGACTAAAATCCAAGATCAAAACAACTTGAATTTCTGGCTGCAGGGAGTCAGGGAGGGGGTTGATTCCTGGCTTACACATGTCTGTCTTTGCTGTATTTCCACATGGAAGAGGGTAAAGACAAAGGACAGAAAGCTCTATGGTGTCTCTTCCTACAAACACCAGGAACCAGATACTATCTCCTTGGGAATTAGAGCCTTAACATATGAATTTTCAAGGAACATGATGTCTAGCATTTCACATCTGTTGCCCTGAAGCCTATGCTGTTCTCATATGCAAAATATGTTCACTCTATCTCAGTACCCCCTCCCCCTAAAAACTGTAACTCATTCCAGCATCAACTCTGAAGACTTACGTCTCAGCTAACTAATGTATAATCCAGATATGGATGGGACAGTTTCAAAGGCTTTGAATTCTTTAGCTGTAGACCTGAAAAGCCAAATAAGGGATCTGATTCTGAGACACAGCAGTGTAACAGGTTTGGATAAACATTCCCTCAAAGCAACTACCAGAAGGAAGCAATTATAACAAGTCCAACCTCCAAATTCTATTAGCTCATGAGTGTTAAGTGTGACCTTTTTTTGGCTTTGTGTCCTGTCTTCAGACTGGTTGCAGTGGCAGTATCACACTTATGACTCCAGAAGACCTCCTGTCCCCTTAGATCTGTCCCCAAGGCTCCAGTTAAGACCTATCTATCCTACTAGAATCAAGATGGGAGCCACTGTTAACTGTTAGTCACTGTTGGAGTCCTGTCCTTCTGAAAGTAGGCCATGTTTACAGCCTGTCAAAGCCAAGAACTCTTGGTAGCCTGACTCCTTGTCCTTCCTTCCTTCCTTCCTTCCTTCCTTCCTTCCTTCCTTCCTTCCTCTCTCCCCCTCCCTCCCTTCCTTCTTTCCTTTCTTCCTTTCTTCCCTCCATCCTTCTATTCATCTATATTTCCTTCCTTCTATGTTTCCTTCCTTCCTTTTTCCTTCATTCCATGTTTTCTTTCTTTCCTTCTTTCTATCTTCTTCCTTCATTCTATCTTTTCTTCTTTCCTTCCTCCTTCTTCCATCCTTCTTTCCCCCTTTCCTCCCTTCCTTCCTCCCCATTCCTTTCCATTTCCACTAGCAGTATTTCTGTTCATATAACCCAGCACAGTATTTATTGGATGATTGCTCAAATTACTCCCCTGGCACAGATGAGTAAAGCTTAGCCCAGCTCTCCAGTGAGCTGTCCATCTTCTCAGACTGGGAGATACTGAATCCTATTTCAGAAAGTGGGTGTATGACTGTGAGGCACACACAGTGGCTGGTCCTGTCTCTGGAGTTGTTTTAGTGCATCCTCACCTTGTCAAAGCTCCTTTTAAAGCCATTCTCCTCATGGTCGTCAGAGCTAAAGGGGAAAATCTAATTGTTTTACATAGCTAGTGACCCTCCTTCAGTAAGATAATGACCAGTCCTGTTGTTTAAGACTCTCTCTTGCCTGCATCTCTCTAGTCTCACCACTTCTAAACTTGAACTACATTTTATACCAGATTCTATCTGTAAAGTCACTGAGGATGATGATTTGGCTGATACTAAACCATTGCTTTTAGGGAAAATTCAGGATTATAGTCCTAGGAGACTCGTCAATCAAACTTTTTCATGAGCCTTGGTGTGTGTGTGTGTGTGTGTGTGTGTGTGTGTGTGTGTGTGTGTGTGAAGGACATAAGCATTAGTTTGTAGTTTTCAAATGTATTTTAGCAAATAGGTGAATTTGCAAATACAGAATCCACTAAACAACAACTAAAGCAACTGTTCTTGTAACTACTTGTGCTCTGGTTCACAGCTCTCCACCTGTCTGAATCCACCTATGGGTGAGAATATCTGAAGGTGAGAAGTGCTCCCTAGGTACACCAGCAGTAAGAGCTTGTTCTGTTTCTGTAGAAATGAATCACCTCCCTCTGTGATTCTGTAGAAATGAATTAACCCCATGCTATGCCAGCCAAGTACTGGTCTAACCTAGTCTAGACTATAATACGGTCATCCTTTTCAAGCACTTAAATAAGATGTAGAGCTTCCTTATCAGACTTGATGGCTTGAATGCCTGGGAATCACCGATCATCACTTTGCTTCTAGTACTTAGAATTAAGGGAGAGACAGAACGTTATTTTTCATCTAAATGTAGCACAGAACACTTTGTGGACTGTATAGTGAGAGCTACCTGCAGAGATGGCAGGCTCAGCCTGTCGCCTCTGATTCTTACCTGTTGGAAATTTATTTTTCTAGATAAAGCAAGGACATATGTTTTGCACATGTGACTCTCACTCATCCAAACAGAAATCCCATAATGCAGGTAAAAATGCTTCTCCCATGGAGAAAGATAAGAGACAGGAAAGTAAGGGGCACACAGAAAGAGGGTGTGTGTTGTACCCACATTGGTTTGATCACAGAAGCCTGGCTATCATTGTTATGCCATGTTAGCTCTTAAAACATACACATTCCTGGGCAGGGCATCACATCTTCCCTCCTGCAACTCCATTCTCTTTATTTTTCTCTTAGTTACATAACAGATATGGGCTTGCAGTGTGCAAAGCAGTACTCCAGGGGCAACAAGCAATACAAAAGCCAGTCAGATGCTACCCTCCACAAGCTCAGTGACAATAGACCATCAGCCTGGGAAATAAGGAAGGCCTTGTGGAGAAGAAGACCGGCACTTGACTTGAGGAACAGTTATTAGGGGGAAAAGCATGGGTAAAGGGATCAGAAAGTGGGGTTTCAAAATGGGAGATTAGGTGCAAAGAAGATAGAGAATTGTGAGTTTTAGGTCAGCCTAATATCTTGGCGAAAACACCATAAAAGTGAAAATACAAAAAAAAAAAAAAATCAGAAGCAAACATTGAAATCAGGAAGGAGGAAGGAGAAAGGCTGGGTGTACAACTAGCTTAACATGTGCAAAGCCCTGATTTCAAACCTTAGTACTTCATTTGAAAATAAAGCGCAGAGAGCTGAATTCAAAAAGACACAGATGAGGCCAGGACATATTAGCCATGGATCGTATTGTGATAATAACCTCATTACCATAGTCAGTACTTTGCAGTTCATTAGAGACATCTGAAGGGCAGTTCAGTGGCTAAGGAGTGAGTAAAAATATTTGCAGGTATTATGGTTAGGACACCATAATAAAACTTCACACACTTAGGGGAGCTTAAACAAATTTTATTTGTTTGTTTGTTTGTTTGTTTGTTTATAACAGTTCCGCAAGCTGAAAGTTCAAGTAAAAGGTATTGAGTGGACTGGTTTCCTCTGGCTTCTCTTCTGAGCTGGACAGCCGATGCCTTTTTTCCCCATGTAGCCTTTGCTCTCTCTGTCCAAATATCTTTTTCTTAAGAGGATACAAATCAGGTGTCCTTTTGTTGCTCTCACTTTAACCCCCTCGCTTCCCACAGACTCTTCTCCCAAACTCAGTCATCGTCTGAAACATTGGGGTTAGAATGCATTTTCTGGGGACACACTTCAGCCTGTATCGCACGGTAAGATGGGACACGAGGAGGAACTTGGGTGGCAACTTAGGAGACTTTCCAGCAACCATGGCAGGCAGTGGCCTGAGGCAGAGGCAAGAAAATTCTATGATGAGCATTGATTGACTGTCTTTATTCCTCAGGAGGAAGATCTCAACACCAAGAGTTCTGCAAAGCATTCAGGGAGAAAAAAAAAAGGCAGCTAGATTAACTCACCAAGCTCCCTGGACCCGAAGTAGTCACTTCTCGCTGCCTCTCGGTAGAGGGAGGGTTGCTTCTGACAGCCCACCCACGCACAACAAAATGTCTCATTGCTCTGTGGGCTCTCTGCATTTGCATCACATCCCCTCATGCCTGGAATCTGAACCGCAGCCAGGACATTCCTGAGTGACAGCTCCCATGAACTAATTATTAATGTTCTTGGCACTGGGGCTGGGGTGGGCATTTATTCCCATTACCCAGGGCTGGTGATAGATGGGGCTTTGCACGGGCTGCATAATTTCTTCATTTCTCCATAAGTCTCTGCCTTCTGCTGGCATTTTAAGGAATGTATTTTTACAGAAGTTGGCACTATTCAGTAATTTTCCAGGAGGGCACATTGCCCAGGCCAGATGGACATATTTTTTTTCCTGATTCCAGCTGGTAAGTCCTGTTTGATAAGATCCTATCCTACCCTACTTGAACAAGGATGCACAATTTGCTCTCAAGTTGGGTAGTGAAAAATGACCCTAGTGGCAGGTTGTGACAGAGGGCTGAGGATGGGAGGGCCACCCTCAGAACTACAACTATTGCCAGAGTCAGGAGCTCCACAATAACACATTTGAGGAGTGCCATAGAGGGACATTTCTGTTTGAGCATACACTGTGGGACAGGCTGCCTCGAAGCCCTACAGAATTCCTCCTTTATTGCATGGATATCTCTGTTTCCCTTTGAATCTTTCCATGGTTGGACAGAGAAGCCTGGCATGGTCAGGACATCACTCCAATGTCCAATTTTACTGCATCATGGGATCCTTTGCTATCTGTCATAAAGTGCAAATGTCAGCTCAGGTCTTCCTTACAGGCTTCATCCTCAGCAGGAGTGTGCACACCAAGCAAACTAGTCACATAACATTTTAAACATGGTGCCCAGCACATGGCAAAGACCTCCTGGAAGATAGTTCTTGGCTTCTGTGTATGATTTCTCTTCTCTCATTTTTTGATAACCACACTTTAGAGGAACAGAGGCTAGATAGCACGTTAAAAAAAAATACCACTTTACCTTAAGAAGTAGTGCTTAGTGATGGCACGTGCCTTTAGTTCCAGCACTAAAGACGCAGAGGCAAGCAGACTAAGTTCAAGGCCAGCCTGATCTCCAGAGTGAGTTCCAGGACAGCCAGGGTTACACAGAGGAACCATGTCTGGAAAAAAACATTGAAAAAAGGGGGAAGTAATGGTACTATCCATGAATAAACACACCTGACTTCTCACTTCATTTCTTCCTATAATTGGATATAATTTTACATTTGTTGAACATTGATTATTTTTGTATCTGCTCCCCAACTGTTTCTCTTTCTGATCTGGAGTCTGTGTGTGTTGGCAGGAAAGTGGCCCCTCTCTGAATTCTCTCTACTCATACATCTCATGTTTTCTTTCTGGTGAGGATGCTACAGGTGCACTCTGTCTAGCCAGCTCTCTTGCTACAACCCTTCACTCCTTTCCTGCCTTTCACCTGCCAATGCTAACAACATGGTGGCAGCTTGACCATATTCACATTCATAGGGCAATTATCTAGACTTTTACTACAAGACAACAACAGAAAATTACTAACAGAATTGTCTTGTTCCCAGTTAGCAGATATAAAAAAATGAAATGAAGTCAAGACTAAGTAGTGTGTTTGAGATACAGCTCTGGGAATGAAAATCAGCTTGTGCTTTCTTCTGAAACCTATCAAGATTAAAAAAAAAAAAATTCTAAGAGGAAGGCTTGAAAAAGGCTACTCAACCAAAGCAAACAAATGTTAGTACCAGTCATAACAGGCAAAACAATAAATTAGACAACAAGAGGGAAACAGTCCAATAAGAAATGGGCAAAATATTTTTAATTAACTACTCAGTAGAGCAGTATAGAGATGGCAAGGGGTCACATGAAAGACACCGAACATCAATAAAGTGATTTATAGGGAAGTATAGGGATAAACAACTCTACACTGCTGGTTAAAACAAAATAGGTCTTCCTCCTTGAGAACATTTTGGATAACTTCTAAACTACCCATCAAACACTGGTAATTCCATTCCCAGGTGCATGTTCAGTAAAATGAAAACCTCTTTCTGTATGTTTATCTGTGCATCTCTCTGCACTGCCCCTGTCTATTTGACTCCTCCTTATGTCTCTTGTGCATACACACACACACACACATATACACATACAAACACACACACAAACACATACACAGAGGAAAGGAGAAAGAATAAATACTACTCATGACGTTATTTATAATCCTCAAAAGCGGGAACAATCCATTGCCCAGTGACTGATAGATAAACTAGTCAGTGCATAAATGGAACATGACTCAACAACAAATGGACAGAAGTGTTAACAGCAAGAGCAGTGTGGATGAATTTCAAACATCATGACACACGAGAGGCATCAAATTCTAAAGGCTGTGAGCTTTATAATGCCATTCACATCATATTCTGGATGAGACAAAATTAAAGGCACAGAAAGAAGGCTGATAACTGCCCAGGGTCGGGGTAGATGACCATGAAACATATCAAGGATGTTTGGGGGTAATAAATATTTTACATATTGCAAGTTGCCATGGATAACAAAGCTACATACACTTGTCAAGATTCATACAGATGCAACCCCTCACCAAAAGAATGAATTTTAATGTAGCAACCATGCTGTACCAGATACCTTTAAATTATAAACATAACAGCATTTGTGACAAATACACTATTTTATACTTATTTTCCACTGCCAGATCTCTCTCAAGGAGATCCTTTGTCCTAGATGTTGGGTAGTAGCTCAGAAATGTACAGAAAATTACTGTGGTCTTCACTCATAAAGGAAGCACAGTAAAGGCAGACTTGGGAAAATGATTCATGTTGTGAAGGAAGAGAGATGAGACGATCTTTTACCAAGGATGTCAGGAGCTGAGGCCTGAAGAGCAAGTAGCTAGTTAGGCGGAGATGTTCTCCAATGGGAAACAACAGCAGCTAGAATAGAGAGGCAGCAAGGGTCTAAGGGAAAAGCACGTGTCCTCCTCCCTCACAGCTGCAATCAGCTGGACATCTCCCGCCCAGCACCAACCCCTCAGAGAACTGAAGGAAGCCTGGTCCCCTGACCCACTTCTCTTGTAGCACAGACAGCTAAGAAATATTTGATAACTTTATCCTTCTTCACAGAAACAGAGCATGGAAAATGCAGAAAAAATAGAAATCAGACACCATTAGGTAGATACCACTGTGACACTGGTTCAAACCAAGAAGCCTTGATGGAGCGCAAAGGTTAATGCAGAGACCTGTGATAGGAAACGGGGCATTTGCATGGTCACAAGTACTTCTTCTTACAATGTGTTATCAAAAGAAAGTAGCAACAACAATGAAGGCACCTTGTGGACATCGCCTTCCCAAGAAAAAGCCTCACAGACCTGATGTGGACTTGTGAGTTGTAATCAGGCATCCTTGTGCCATTTCTATGGCAGTCCTGTCATTATAGATTACCATAGTCAGGGAGGATTAAAACACAGTCATTTCCTTTTCTAAGTCCTGCATCCTAGAATGTCAAGGTCAAGAAACAGTTGATCTGATGACTGGTGGGGTTGTGCTTCCTGCTTAGCCTGCAGATGGCCAGCTCCCTGCCATGTCCTCACACAGTGACAAGCAAGGAGGTAGGAAACCAGCTCCCGTGTCTCTTCCTGTAAGGGCACTGACTATTCTCAGATTTCCACCTCATTACAAATTTACTTTGCAAAATATTCAACCTCCCCAAACCATCAGATCGAGCATTAGAATTGCATTATAAGGGAGTAGCAGAGGGGAAAACACAATGGAGTCTCTAAAAATGCATAGCCTCACTCTCATCCTGATAGAAACGTGAAGCAGTTCTCGATCAAAAGGTGCTGCACACAGTAACAGATCTGCATATTTCAAAGACTCTCCAGCCTTAAATGAAAGAGAACAATTATCAGAGGTGAGAGATCAAAGAAACTATGTGGCAAACAGCAAGGTGGGCTCTGCTTAAATCCTGGACCAATAGAAAGATTGATGGTGAAACAGAAATAATTCCAATAGACCTTGTAATTGAATTGAATGTATCATGTCAATGACATTTCTCAATGTCCATTGCTGTACCTGAATCACGCAGTCTTAGCACTGCAAAAATTTTAATGATGGGTAAGACAAAATTCTCCATGATGTATTTGTCATCTTGATATTTTCCAAATCTTCTATGTGTTCTGAAAAGGATCTGGTACAAGAGCATCTCTTTGACAGTCAGCTGTCTTACTTATGCTCCTTCTCATTGGAGGACAAACCTGGTATTATCTTTCTGTGCTGAAGAATCATGAAATAAGTGTTTCAAACTCTCCAGTGGATTCCCAGTTCTAAAGGGTTTCAGACTCCCAGAGATATATGTAAAGGTTTACCACTGCCTCACTGGGTAGGTAGTATCCACTCCTTGAAATGTTAAATCTTACATTCAGTCTCACATGCTACAGAGTAGATGCCTGCTATACTTAAAACTCAGAGATGACTTCTCCCAGTGGAAGACTTTTTGGCTGAAGACTAGGAACTGTCACATTGAATCAAGATTCTGCACAATAGCCAGAAATTGGTGCTGTGGCTAACACTGGCTACTTCACAGTCAGTCTTCCATAACAATGATAAGACAGGCTTTCTTAAGTGTATCTGAGCTCTGTTCAGCTTGCTTGGACACTGGGATTTTGTTGTCTGTCTAAAGAATGGAAGGACAAGCAGAAAGAGATTTTTTCGATCAATAATCTCTAATACATAAAGCTTGCAGTGTTTTAAGATCTGATTGCACTTAGAGTACAGAGAAGGAAACTGGCTGGTCCCCAAAGAAAGTGAAGGATTCTCAACACTAGGGAGTTCTTAGACCAGTGACCTTATGTTGCGGTTAGGTTGAGGTTTAAAAATACAAGATGCAGACATGAGCTTTGCTGAGTAAACCAGCTCCTAAAAATATGAGAAACTTTGAAATATATATCCAGTTACTAGGTATCTTAAAATTAAATTTTTATTGGATATTTTATTTACATTTTAGATGTTATCCCCTTTCCCCATTTCCCTCCCACCCAGGACCCCCTTTTCTCATCCCCCTCCTCCTGCTTCTATTAGAATGTGCACCCACACACCCACCTACTCCCACTCCCCACCCTTGAATTTCCCCATACTAGGGCATCCAGCCATCATGGGACACCTATGCCCAACAAGGCCATCCTCCCCTACATGTACAGCTGGAGCTATGGGTCCCTCCTTATTTGTTCCCAGTTGGTGGTTTAGACCCTGGTAGCTCTGATTGGAAATGTCTGCAGTATATACAATGTTTTAGTTTTCTCATTAGTATAATAAAATATCAGATTAAAACAGTTTAACCAGGGGAGGGAGATAGCTTAGGGAGTGAAGTTCTTGCTGGGCCAGAGTAAAGACTCATGTTCAGTTTTCAGCATCTACTGAAAGAACCAGATGTGGTGATGCACACCTGTAATCCCAACACTAGGGAGGCAGACACAAGTGGCTGCCTAACCCACCAGCTTATCCCAGGAGGTCGTCCCCAAATCCCAACAAGCTTTGTCCCAAAAGTATCAAGGTTCATAGATTCTGAAAAGCACTACCCAAGGCTGATCTCTGACCTTAACACATATGTTCACGCCTGCCCACACTCATGCTCACACACAAAAAAAGGAGTGTTTTACACTCTGAATGTACTGTATTACGGCAGGGGAAGGCATAGGAGCAAGAGGCAGTTGGTCACATTTCAGTTACAGTTATGATGCAGAGAGAAACAAACACTGATGTCGGCTGGCTTTCTCTCCTTTAATTCTGTTTGGAACCCAGTCCATGGAAAGGTACTGCCCAAATAAAAGTGCATCTTCCCACCTCAATTAGCCCAGCCTAAAACCTCCCTCACAATCATTGGCCAGAGTTTCATCTCTTGTGTGATTCCAAAGCCTGTGAAATTGACAATAAATAAATACGTGTGTATAATCATTTTGTGTCTATTGATTTATTAGTATATGTTTGTTAATATCAAAATTTGTGAGTTATTAATAATGGGTATAATCTTATATTGTAACACTTAATGGGATGCTGCCCTAATAATGGAAATTTTTAAGTTTGAAGCCATAAAATATATTTTAAGCCTTGTTTATCTCCAGAAGTTAATCACATACATTCATGTGCTCTAGACCATTCATTGTAGGTTTCTACCCAAGAAAAAGAAAATCCTGTGGTCTTACAAGTTCTACACAAACATTCCTAGTATACTTATTCTTAATTTTTATTTATTCACTTTACATCCTGGTTACTGTCCTGTTCCTCTCCCACAGTCCATCCCCCCTTCTTCTCTGAGACAGTGGAGGCCCCCCCTGGGTACTGCAACCCAGACCCTGGTACATCAAGTCTCTGCAGGGATAGGGGCTTCCTCCCTATGGAGGTCAAACATGGCAGCTGAATTATTATTCATGGCTATTGTAAATAGTATTGTTTCCCTAATTTCTTTCTTGACCCATTTACCTTTTGTGTAAAGGATGGCTACTGATTTTTTTTTTTTTTACTTAAGTTTATATCCAGTCACTTTGCTGAAGGTGTTTATCAGCTTTAGAAATTCTTTGGAAAATTTTTGTGGTAGCTTATCTATACTATCATATCATTCCCAAATAGTCATACTTTGACTTCTTCCTTTCCAATTTGTAACCTCTGAATCTCCTTTAGTTGTCTTATTGCTCTAGCTAGAACTTCAATTACTAAATTGAATAGACAGGGAGAAAGTGAGCACCTTGGTTTTTTTCCTGATTTTAATGAAATTATTTTAAGTTTCTCTCCATTTAATTTGATGTTGACTATAAGCTTGCTGTATATTGCTTTTATTATGTTTAGGTATGTGCCTTGTAACCCTGATCTCTGTAAGACATTTAACACGAACTGGATTTTGTCAAAAGCTATTTCAGCATCTAATAAGATGATCATATAATTTTTTTCTTTGAGTTTGTTATATGGTGGATTACATTGATGGATTTTTACATATTGAACCATCCCTGCATTCCTGGGATGAAGCCTACTTGATCATGGTGGATGATGTTTTTAATGTGTTCCTGGATTCGGTATGTGAGAATTTTATTAAGCAGTTTTGCATCAATGTTCATAAGAGAAATTGATCTGAAATTCCCTTTCTTTGTTGAGTCTTTGTGTGGTTTAGGTATCGGGGTGACTGTGGCTTCATAGAATGATTCTGACAGTGCTCCTTCTGCTTCTATTTTGTGAAATAGTGTGAAGTGTGTTGGTATTAGGTCTTCTTTGAAGGTCTGGTAGCATTCTGCACTAAAACCATCTGGGCTTGGGATTTTTTTTTTTGGTTGGGAGACTTTTAAATGACTGCTTATATATCTTTAGGGTCTATAGGGCTATTTAAATAGTTTATCTGATCTTAATTTTTTATACTCTTTGCTAATGTTCTCAACTCTGAAAACATGGATTGATTGTCAAAACTCTTCCATATAATGCAATTTAGATTTGACTCAAGTGGGGGTCTAAGCTCACACTCTAGTAACAAAAATTACTCAGCAGAAATGATGGTGGTGAAAATACTTAACAGTACATCACTCCTTTGGTCTTTAGACTCTAAAAGCACAGCAGCCGGGAACTGTCCATAGTACTGAATTATCTCCAGCCAAAGAAGCATCTATGCTTGGACTAAAACTTACAGCTTTCTGCCTGGGATTCTGTCCATTTTGTTTTGCCTCCTGGTCAGTGTCTACTACCAACACTTGCATGTATTTTGCCTGGCTACAGTCAGACTCTTTTACTAGCTTCCTGCCCTCTGCTTAGCAGGACTCAATTTTTCCTCCCGTCTCTGCCTCACTGACAACCTAATGACCTGGGTCTGTTGGCTTTTGTATAAACACCTAAATTACTGTTCTTTAAAAATCAATACATATTAAATTAAAATTTTTCTAGCATGTCATCAAAGTTTATCTAAAATAAAAACTATATTTAACCCTGAAGTTGGAAGATCCTGGCACAATGTTTCATTGTAGAAGAAAAATGAAGTGTTCCAAATTTTAGAAATCTTGAGAAGTTCATCTTTGGTCATCCCCTTTGCAAAAAAAATCATCACAGAAGGTCTTGTTGACAGATCACATACCCATAGTGATTCAGAGTTGGTCACAAGTTTCTCTATCCAGCTGCTGCCTACAGCTTGTCAATGCTGTCTGTGTCCTGGGGGGGGGGGGGCTAGACTACATAGGGTCTGGGAAATATTAAAAGGAGGCTCCATTTCTGTGGTTACAAGATCCTTCATTCCTGTTAAGTAAGACCTTTTCAGGTGCAGACAGTTGGACAAAGAGTGTTCACATTCCTGTACATAACTCCTCCCCTAGGCTATATAAGGAAAACCAATAAATGCATTGGTGAACTTTGATGGAATAACACCTCAGTTAACTGTTGGAATCCTGGAAGGAGGGGGCAGACATTGCTTTACATTTACCCCAGAGAAACAATTTTAATAACATGCGTGCCCTCCCCTACTGATCCCAGAAAAGGAGCCCATGGTAGACCAAGGTAATGATTGCATCAGAGTCCAAGTTAGCAAACTAATGAGTTTTTTCATTTGGCTTCTTATAAGAGTACCAATGGAAGTTGCTTAAAGGATCTGTAGTGATTAAAAACACAGCTGTACCACCACCAAGCCCATCTCAGCATAAAAGCTGCAACCCTGGAGCTCTTTGCAGGACTTGCAGGCAGCTCAGCAGATCTCAAAAAACAAAACAAAACAAAACAAAACAACAACAACAACAAAAAAAAAAACCCTCTTCTCTGTGGAGTGGCTGTTTGGATTCTCCTCTTCCAGCAGTAGATTTTCACTGTTTCTATAAATCTGGGGAGGAGCATTGGAGAATATTTTAAATTTCTGCCTTTCCAGACTTTTTATTTACATCCTGAATTTTGTGATCCTCCTCTCCTACCTGGAGGAAATGTTTCAGTTCAGGGGAAACTTTCATAATAGTCAGTGGGTCTCAGGTTTTCTTTCTTGTAGAATTAAAGCAGACACTTAGTAATGTCAGCCACACAATGGGGCTGATTAGTTAATGGTGTATAAAAAACTTGAGAAAACTGTGAGATGATTAGTAGGTACCCAGTAGACAGTAGCTATAAAATAGGTAATGGCAGTGTGCAGCATATCTTCTTGCTTTTTTTTTTTTTTTGATGAAAATTCTGCTGTGTCAACCCAGTTCTGCAGGCAGATGAATCCAAGCAGCAATGTCTTTGAAAGCCCAGTACTAATGACTACAAGCCAAGAAAACAGAAACAAGGGCCGAGGTACATGGAGAAGACAATGATGCAAGTGTAGGGTGATGCTTGCCAGAGAAAAGTATTATATGACATAATAACATATAATAACATAAAGAGCTACTAATTGTCCAAACTTCTGAGGTCCAATGGAATACTGAATATCTCTGTATCTGTTGGTCTTTTCTCTCTCTCTCTCTCTCTCTCTCTCTCTCTCTCTCTCTCTCTCTCT
>JANHMN010000002.1:205233262-205246499 GCA_030674055.1 Rhabdomys pumilio | reverse complement strand
TGTGTGTGTGTGTGTGTGTGTGTGTGTGTGTGTGTGTGTGTGTGTGTGTTTACTGGGAATTGAACCTAGAGTAGAGCCTAATGCATGCTAGACAATCACTCTATGACTCCCCCAGCTTTTAAATTTTTTACGTTTAATTTTGAGGCAGGGTCTCAATTAGTTGTTCAGGCTGACTATAAATGTAAACTTACCACCATCCAACTTCAGCTTCCTGAGAAGATGAAATTTCAGGTCGATACCATTGAAGTCCAAGAGCCATTGGCTCTTGACACAGTCTGTTGGTAAAATGGATAAAGGAGGTGAGAGAAGTTATTCACTGTTTTTAATATCTTGTGATTAACGTTCTAGCTAGCTTAACATTAACTCCCTGGCCCCCTGTGATGAGTCCATGTGAGTACCAAATAGGTCCCAATTTATGCCTCAGTGGCAGCAAGGGAGATAGTGCATATTAAAGACAGAAGGCCCAAGGTATGGCTTTGAGGTAGAACACTTCTAGATAATTCATTCACAAGTCCACTGTGCCCAGGCTAATTACAAGAGCCACATCAGAACATGAACTCATCTCCAAAGTCAAAACAAAGCAAAACAAAACAAAACAAAACAAAACAAAAAAACAAAACACAGTAGCCAAGAGGCCTGAAGAAGGTACCAGTGGAATTCCTAGCAGAAAGGGAGACACAGTGTCAACCATCAGTAATTCCAGATACTCAAGCTTCTCCCTCACACCAACAGGTATCCTAAACCATATCAAATAAATGTTGATATGAAAACTAGGATTTAAGTGCTGGGAAAGTACTTAACAGATCAAACACTTAATGAGAACAAGATCTTTAGCTTTGAATAATTGCCCTTTAACTATTCTGTTTTGATATGTTAGGTGCTCTGCTAAGAAAACATTCCTGTATGATGTCTTTCTTCTTAGACTATTTTGATGTTGAGTGCATTAGATTCAGTGGCACTGGTAATTCTTAGCATTCTCGGCAGAAATGTGAAGGTTATTTGTTCACAATGTATCTGACTCACACACTGCAGTCTCAAAGTATTTGAAAGAACAAACACACAGCACTCTCAGAGGAAGACACACTCCCAGCTAATGACTGTTGGGTGAGAAACAACCTACATCCTAGGCATTAGGTAAATGAGATATGAACACACTGTAGTCAGATGAGGAATGCACAATTTCAAGAATTCATTAGCTTCTGCTAGACATGAGACAGGAAACAGTTATCTTGGGTGAAATTGGGCCAATAACAGAAAAATACATATAAAATCATCCTATTTTAAATACCTATGACTAAACACATGTATGTGGATATACACACTTAGAAATCTAAAAGGTAAGGAGGCATATGAAGAGTAAAGCCTGTTCCCTTGAGAGGTCAAACTGGGAGAAGGAGAGATTTATTTTATTCATACTGTTTATGATTTTTACAACAAACATTTATTACTTATGTAACTTAAAATGAACAAGAAAAATAAACATTGTGAATGAATCATGGATATTTGATGCCACAGCAGAAAAATGTAGGCAATAAGGTGTGAATAAATACTTAGTTTTGACAGTGAATTAGTCAGGTACCATCTTTCATTTAATCCTTCGTGAAGAAAAATATGAGTTCTTTTTAATCCCCATGAGAGCCATTAGAACCTCCAGCTTCTCAGCATTTCCTAAAATGACAGTGCTCTTGGCTGACTTGCTCAGCTATACATGATAACACTCCAGAATCATTCCCCAGCATTGGTACCTAGTTCTGTTTACAACACTAATGAACCAATAAAAACTTTGTAGCCAATATAGATCACCGAGGCATGCATTACCAAACTGGGGCAGTTGTCTTTCTTAATTCTGATTTTTTTTCCTACCCATGTCTGCCTCAAAGGAAAATAGTTTCATGTACTGCAAAAACCTTTTAAAAAACAATATAGTAGTTAAATATTCCACACCTTTTTGAATCCTGCCTAGCATGATAAATACCTAGATAAAGTCCATGGATATGAGAGATAGGTTATATCAAGTGTGTTCATTACTTACATATGCTTGTGACATCTTACATTAAAAAAGGACAAAGGTACCACTTCTCCCCAGAAAGGGATATGAATGGGAAGAAAAGGTATCTGGATGTATATTAGCATCCACATTAGATACATCAACATTTCCTAGGCACTGGAAAAATTAAACAAACAAAAAATGTTTTCAACAGCCCAGGGTAGCTGAGAGCTCAGCCTGTCACTTATTAGTTCTTATATGCTTACTTCTCATCCAACAGTCTTTCATTCTTTAGCCACTTATTATACAGAGTAAGCCAATGGGTGATGATGGCTGAGAGTTAAGCTTACATATCAGAGTCCTCTGGGAACACTTAGGAAGCCTCATATGGGTCGCTCAGAGGACTGAGAAGGATGAAGAGAGCTGAGAGCTATCTGAGAGCTGAATGCCAAAGAACCTTATAACTAACTCTTGGCATTTGCTACACTGAATGCTACTAAACAAAACAGCTATTTTAAAAAGTAACAACAGCCTATGAGAACTTGAAAGAGGAAATATTCATCCAGACTCAGTATCCCCTGAGCGCTGTCATTCACAGAAGTTTCTCTGAAGACAAAGATTGAGTTAAAGGAACATAGTTTTAACCCAGGAGCAGGTTTTCCCTTTCATGTACAGATCTGTAGATTGAGATTTAAAGAACCAAAAGTTCACTATATATTTATTCTTACCATCTTCTGCATGAAATTTAACATTTGTTTCTGTTATGAATTTAAGCTACAAATAATGGTATAGCTTTGATTGGGTGAGATTGAAGTTAGGATGATTTTGAGTTCCAGACGCCCTGGACTATTCAGTGACTTCAAGGCCAGCTCAGGTTACATAGCAAGTACCATGCCACAAACTACAAACTCAAAGACATTAAGTAACAATGAGGATTCAAAGGAGAACACATAATTATCACTGAGAAGGGGAAATGAATTATATATGAGGGTTGTGGATGGAGGGAGGAGACTGGGTGGAGGAGGGGTGGGGGTAGAAACAGGAAGTATGAGGTTGAGGGAAGACAGAGGGACAGAGTACTTGGAAAGACAACTAGATAGGGGCGGCATCTCTTCTAGAAACCTAGGAAAATGGAAATTCCCAGGAATCTATGAGGGTGACTCTAGCTAAGACTCCTAGCTATGGGGAATATGAATCCTGAATGAGCCATCTTCTGTAAACAGGAAAGAGTTCTAAGGGAGGGATTGGAACACCAACACAGCAATAAAAGCTTAGACAAATAATTTGTCCTGCCTACAAGATATTCAAGGGTAAAAGATAGAGCAGAATTTGAAGGAAGGACCAACCAATGACAGGCCAGCTGGAGACCCATGCCATGAGAAGGAGCCTACCCCTGACACATTTATACATTTATAAATGACACATTTATAAATGATGTTCTGCCATACTTATAGACAGAAGTCTAGTATAACTGTCATCCAAGAGGCTTCACCCAGGAACTGATGGAAACTGATGCAGAGACCCACTACCAAACATTAAGTGGAGCTTGGGCAACCCTATGGAAGAGGATGAGGAAGAATTAACAGAGCTCGAGGCATCAAGGACACCACAGGAAAACCTACAGAATGAACTTACCTTGCCCCATAGCAGGGTCATAGAGACAGAACTGCCAACCAGAGACCCTGCATGGGATGGATCTCGGCCCTCTACACATATATAACAGTTGTGCAGCTAGGTCTTCATGTGGGTTTCCTAAAGCAGGAGCATGGACTGTCTCTGACTACATTGCCTACATTTCCCTAACTTGGCTGTCTTGTCTAGCCTATATAGGAGAAGATGCCCTAATCCTACAGCACCTTGATATGTCAAGGGTGAAGGTGGGGGTTGGGGGAGGATGGCAAGAGAGAGGGACTAGAAGAAGAGGAGGAAGGGGAAGCTGTAATTGAGATGTAAAGTAAATAAATAACTTAATAAAAAAGAACTGATCTCAAAATATAAGCAGAAATGGAGAGAGAGAGAGAGAGAGAGAGAGAGAGAGTGGGGGGGGGGGGGGGAAAGGGCTGGGGAATGAAGGGAAAAAGAACAATAATAGTTTTTACAGTTGTGTTTAATATCATAGGCCTGTATGAAATCCTTGTGTTGTACCCTGGGACTCTGTAATAAGACTCTGAGAGATTTTCTATTCATACTCTATACAGACTCACTGTGAAGACTCTGAGAGACCAGAGACTTACCAGTTTATCACATGAGATCCCATACCTTGACCAGAATCATGTAACTAATCAAGGGCAAAGCCTCTGGTATACAAAAGTAACTTGGATAATCTCTGTTACTACCTGTTATTACCAGAAGACAATAACACAGCTTTAGTGTTCTGTAGATGTAAGATTTCATCTTCTAATGCATTGACACAAAAGGCTCACGACTCCTCCCACTTCTATGGTTCTATGAAATCTTGAATTTTAATGTTATTTTGCAAGGCACCCAAAGAATTCCCTAAGGACCAAACACAGTTGGGGTTTACTAAGGGTATACTAAGGGTTAATACAGTCAAGGAATTAAATAACCAAATAACTGACACACACACTGTGAAACCCAACCTGATCTCACTCAATTCTATCACTCTGGCACGTCCAGGAAAAGTTCTTTGCTCATTCCTGACACATGGATAAGTAAACATCATCAGTAATTAATGATGATAAGGCTAATATTAATGAACACATGAGCTTTTTAATGATCTGAGTTTTGTTTCCCCACACATCCAAAAGTGAGTTTCTTTCTCCATACTTGAATTTTTTCTACTATACATGAAAAGCATTTGCCTCAAGAGGTTGTCCTTAAGATTAAAGAAAGCAAACGTGTTGTACTTGGGACGCCATTGTGTGCACAGCAAACATGTGACATAACCAGCACATTAAGTGTTTAAGTGATTATTAGAAAGCCAACAAATCTGTAACACACAATGCTAAAGCAAAGACTGAAGGAAACTTCCTCTTCTTTCTATTTCCCACGTATCAGAAGTAGAGCCTTGGCAATAATTTTGGATTCATACCATCCTTGCTACAAAGACACGGCCGTGTTTACAATTGTTGCTGATGACCTTTGCCCTGTAACATCGTTTTATCACACACCATTTTCTGTCACTGAGCAGTGTGGAGGAAGTTTCTATGGGTATCTTGGGAAGTACAAATATTTCTGCATAAAGACCCTCCTTCCATTACTCCATTACTTCCTTCTGTTACTCAGCTCCTTTCTCCTTGGTATCGCCATGAAAATATGTACTATAACTACAGTCTGCTTCCAAGAGCTGCTCTGGCATTTGAACAAGATTCATATAGGATATGCTATTTTCGTAAAAATCATTTTCTAAAAACAGCATTATGAGAGAGGGGGGCCAAGGAGAACTAGCCGTTCTCTCTCATATTGACACAGTGAGGCATCTGTTTAAACTGCTCTGAGCTCAGGTATTCAAAATCAGTGGTACACATTTTTTTAATACTTGTGCTTTAAATGGCATCACAACTTTTTGCCTGCTGCCAAGTCTTGCTTGAATTAAACTGAGACACACCAAAGGATGGTACTGAATCTCTAAGTTCCTTGTGTGAGAATAGGTAGCTTCATGGGTTGCTATGGTGATTACTTTTAGCAATGAAATTGAATTGAGAACAGGATTGAAAATTGAATTTACATATACATTTCCATAGCTGACTTTGAATAACATATTAGCACTTAACTGTCTTTGGTACACAGCATCACAAGTAAAGTGAACCTAATAATGCCATGGGGATTTTTCATGCTAACTCACACCAACCCTCTAGTGGTAAGTGTGATTAGCATTATTTTACACATCAACCATATACTTTGCTCCAACTCACATGGCTGATGGTAGACCTAGGAGACCCAGGTCTTGAGTTTTCAGGGTCTTGTTGGTTTCAGCCTGTAGTTTCCTCATAGGCTAGTCATGGGGGCTGCACTTAAGCCACCCCTAAAGCTTCTTTGCATGTATGGTTGGTTGTTACTCTTAACTGTTGGCTGTTAACCTCAGTTTGGCACTATCAGCTGGAACACCCTGTGTGATTCTCCCATGGTGCCTTGGGCTTCCTCATAGCATAAAGAAGAGTTCTTAGGGGAAAACCAAACATCCTACATACAAGATGGGAGCATATCAATATCCTTGAAGTACTGAGAGAACCCAGTTCTTAGCACATGTTCATAGCTAAAGTAACATCAGATCATCATTTTCTATCCAAATAAATCTAATTTAATACATTTTAAATTGGCTATATAATATATTTATTGAACACTAAGATTTCTTATGTTATTGATTCTGTTTTTGTTGTCAGGTTTTGCCACTAGGTATAGAATATGACTTTATCAATACTAGAAGAAAGAAAACAACAAAGAAAATAATGAAGATAAAAGAAAAAATAAAGTACAAGATAAAACTAAAGTATAATTCAGTTAATATAATTGAAATGTATATTTTGAGGATGTAAAATAGTACAAATTAAAAGAAATTTATTATCTTATTTGGGAATGTGATGTGGAAGAGCAAGGAACAGCAAAGTTAAACTATACAATGGCTCTATGAACCCGAGAATTTTCTCTCCTTCTCCAAATAATAACAAATTATATTTGAAAGCTAAAACATGGAAGCTAAAGAGTATGGTAATTAGATATGAACAATTGCTCAAGAATAGACACCAGCCTTGAGTAGTGGCATAAGCCTGTATCCCCAACAATCAGGAGGCTGAGGCAGAAAAATTACAAGATCGGGTTCAGTCTAGCAATATAGTGTTTGAGGCTAGCCTGTGCTACATAGTGAGAATTTGTTCCAGAAAGGAAAAGGAAAAGAAGGGAGAGGAGGAAGAGGAGGGAGAGGAGGAAGAGGAGGAAGAGGGGAAAATAAAGCTTAAAAGCATATATAAGTAATTTGTAGTTTGTAAGTATATACACAAATATGCACACATAATAGTGGAATTAGGTAGTTTTACGGCAATGATTTGAGGATGAAATAATCTTTTGAAAAAACAAAATTTGATTCTTGGTATTATTTTGCAATAATAAAGTCTAAATGTATGAAGATCTTAACTAAAAATAAGACTAAAAAGTTACTAGAAGATATAAAGAATGCCTGAAAAGTTGCAGATGTGTGTTTAGAGGAGAATGTTAAACTTCTTGACCTTATCAACACTTAGGTTTTGTTTTGTGATATAACATGACTAATAATTAATGTTGTTAAGTCAATGAGTAAGGTATGAAGCAATATTCATAAACTACACAGGTATTAATACTGAAAATATGTGTTTTAAAAATGAATTTATCAACATGAAATAAATGATCATTTTATAAATTAATTTATCAGCATAAAGATAATCAGTTCTAAACATGTGTACGTAAGAGGAATACTAATAGAACTCAAAACACTGTATTTATCAGTATTTGTATATACACATGTACTTATACATGTATACATATACACATACGTATATGAACAATAATTAAATAATAAGATGTATTTGAAAAGTATGGGGGGTTGAGAAGAGTGGGAGGAAAGAGAGAAAGGGGAAAATTATGTAAATACAATACTCATATATAAAATTCTCAAAAAATCCAGTTTTTTAAAATGTTCAACAGATTAACTAGCACTTTACAATATGAAAATAAATATGACCTATAATTACATTGAAGGACATTTTTAACTCACTACAAACTTCGAAGTTTAAAATGAAATCAATAAAAAATTATTTTACCCAGCATACTAACAAAAACCACAATAACATTTTATAATTCAAAGTATTGCTGAGAACAAGAAAATGGATTGTCAGGAGCTAAGTCAACAGAGCCAGGGGGACACTGTGTATTATTTCTAAAGTCACAATTCATAGCTTTATCTACTCTAGAGAAAACTAAGAATAAAAACATGGCCCAACACAACCGCCTCTCTTCCTTTACATGACTTGCCTGCTTCCGACTGGATGATCACAATGCAGATTACAAGACCACCAGACACCCCAGAGAACATTACCTAAAAAATATAAAGGGCAAGGGATCCATGCAGGAGTGAGGCATGCACACTTCACTAACAGTGGACCATGGTAAGAATCACATGTGTACTACAGTGGCCTGAACAGCTTTATAAATAGATACACTCAAAAACACTAACAGGGGAAAAGAAAGATTGAATTCTTCAAACATGTAGTTTCAAGTAAACTACAGGAAATCAATGGAACACAAAATGGAACAGAGCGACAGACATAAAAACCACACAGTGGGGGACTTCGGTCCTAGCTTATCAGTAACCCTGGAAAGCCCCGCTAACGCTTGCTCAGATCTGTCTTTTGAAACAGACTCACACAAATCCAAGAAGATTATTACCCATGCAGATATCAAGGGACTCACCGTGATCTGATTCCCTCAGGTTCAGAAAAGCTACACAGGACAGATGGAGTCTCATCTGTGTGTGTTCCACACTGAGAGAGACCAAACGTCTTTATATACCTTGGATCTTGAGTTGCTAAACTTGGGTTGGCACTGTGGTCTTTCTCACTAGAAGAAATAAGGACAGAACAGATTATTTCAGACCTTGCTTCTTCTTAGGATGCTGCATTGTTTGGATCCTTAGATGTTGCTGAGAGCAACTGACAAGAGGGAAGAGCTGAATCAGCCAGCATCATCCAGTGTTACCTTTGATATAAGTCTTAAATGTAAATCCATTAAAAAACAGAGATGGAAGTCATGCATAGTGGTGCACAGCTGTAATTCTGGCATTTGGGGAGCAGAGACAATGGCTGGTGAAAAGTCCAGACATGAAATACTGCTTGGTGTGTTTGAGAAGCACCAAGGGAACCATTGATGAAGAAATTGAAATGGCAGGCTAAGGAGAGAGGAATGGAAAACAACACAACCAAAGGCTGAGGTGGCTTATATCACACAGGGACCCGGGGACCAAGTATGACATGATGTGAGAATTGAGTAAAGGATTTGGGTCAGAGGAATAACATGACCTTGTTTGATTGACAGCAGAGTCCACAGGAGTCCTGTTGATATCAACGGAGGGAGGGAAATCCTAACTGCTCCCTCCTGTTTGCCCCAGTTCTCTAAGCCCCTACCTTTTGTTTATCCAGTCGGTCCACAACTAACCTGCATAATACTGGGTCATAAGTGCAGCTTTCCTAATCCTCCAAAACAGCTTTTTGGCTGTTCAGCAGTTCACTGATTCCTAAAGCCCCCACTTTAGCCTAAATTTATAAGGAAAATTGGGTGGCTGACTTTTCTAGATGACAGTGATGACGGTAACCATTGTCACTTTGAATTTTTATCTCTATCATCAATATCTCCTGCTTATTGAAGACATGTAAAACATTGATTATTGCTATACTACCAGTAAAAAGTATTGTGGACTGGTTTTTGGGCATTCAGGAACCAAGAAAGTCACCTCACCTAATGTTCTTTCTCACAATCTGTCACAAAATCTGTCACTTTTCCTAGCCACTGGAAATCCAATCACCTCACTTGCTTTCCATCACCACACCATTAAATCACACCTTGCCAGTCATTTCCTAGCTTATGTTTCCTTCCAATAAAATGTTGATTCTATAAACCCAACACATAGAAAAGCCTTCATATAAAATTGTTCAAATGAGTGAATAAGTGGTTAAGTGATATGTTGATGCATGCCTGACATCTCTTTAATTTTAAAAAATGTATTAGTTATTTGAAAATTATTGTATATGTTTTGGCATCCTTACCCCTAACTCTTCCAAAAATCAACACACCTTTCTCTTCCATTTAATTGTGTCATTTTGCAAGGGCTAATTTGTACCATTCAAATTCTCTTCGATGTGCAGTCTGCCAGTGGAGCATGGTTGACTTACCACAGGTCATACTCTTACAGGAAACTGACCATTAACTGACCAAAACCTCCCAGCATCTAACAGTTACCAACAACTTCTCAGCTAGGGGTATGCCCTTGTGATCACGTTCGCATTTTGTACTGGAATTTTGTGTGGCTTGAGTTGCATGAGCCTTGTATGTGCTCTCATCATCATTGTGAGTCCATATGTATAGTTTCTCTGCTGTGTACAGGACCATTGCTTCTTTGTAGCCATCCACTGCACCAAGCCTTTGCATTCTTTCCATTCCTTCTTCCTAAATACTCACTGACCCTAGGGAGGATGGAGTGAAGTACATAACATTCCATTAAAGGATGAGCATTCTTTAGTCTCTTATTCTCTGAACCTTTTCCAGTTGTTTGTCTCTATGTCAATCACCATATACCGAAAACAGAAATTTCCCTGATGAGGGCTTAGAGATGTCTTAATCCATGTGTATAAGGGTAAGTAATTGGGAGTTTGTTTAATTTTATATTTATTTATCAGATTAATAATAGTAGGTTCTCTCCCAGGTCTAAGGCATATCTAGCCACAGGGTTGTTTTGACCCTGATAACAGTGCCAAGTGTGGGTTTCATACTGTGGACTAAGCTTTCAATCCAATCAGGAAGGGTTGTTTACTTCCATGACATTCATGCTACTGTTGCAACAGTAGTTATGTCTTGCTAGACTAGTAATTATTGTAGCTCATGGTATTCATGGCTGGGTAAGACTGGTGATCCCGTTTCTTCTCTAGTAGTATTCATAGCACCTTCCAACACTATGAAGGCAAGCAAGCAGGGAGCTTCCAGATAAGTACCAAATTGATTTAGCCATGTCCTATAACTCAAGAATGTGGTGTCTTTGGCAATAGGATCTTTCCATTAAGTTCTGAAGGGTAAACGAGAACATTAGCAATAGACTGAAGGTCTTTGAGACCTCACTACCCAAATACGCCTAAATAAGTAACCCATTATTGAGATTTGTTAGACTGGTACCTAATAAGGGCACTGTTGCCCATGCCTGACATCTTACTCATATGCTTTTTATCACTATGTCAAATTGCCTCTAAATTTACATCTATAAGCTGGGTCTTGTTTCATCCATTTGTGACCAAACGTATCAGTAACAAAAATGCCATTTATATACTTATTTATTTAGGCATGTTTCCACTATCCAGCTCATGCTAATATTGAACACAAGTTCCTTCTGCTTTCATTTCCCAAATTGCAGAGTTAAAGGCATATATATGTATCAGGCACAAAAATGTTTCCTAAAATGTAGACAATTCGTCTAAAAGTCACCATAAAGTCCTATAATATTTTTAGCATTCAAAGTCCCAGTGGACAATAGTCAAGACATGGGAGTCAGTCATCAGCACAACTAGCCACCGCTAGTGAACTGATCATTCCTGTGGTAGGGGACATGTTCCCTACTGAAGTTCCTTTTGAGGCATTCATTAATCCCTGATAAATAGCTTGGTTTATTTCTTCCACAGAAGTGAGGTAGAATAGAAAACCAGAAAGAATTGTGGGACATGAAAGGGGAAAGGAGTCCCTTACTTTTATCTGATTGAATCCTCTCACCAAATGAATAATAGTTATTTTAATACAATTAATGACATTTGCTGTGAAGGTTGATAACATAGAAATGATATTCTTTCCATATATAGATACTTTGTTAAGACAAACAATGAACCAGGATCATGGCCTAACTATATATGGCCTCAAGTAGGTATTATTTTCTTTTCTCACACATTTCTTGGAAGTCTCAGACTATTTACATTGCTTACAATGAAGACATGCCACCTTCCTACATCCCTGAGATCTTATGTGTTATATACAATCCTGTCTGGTCCCCAAGAACCACTTTATGATCTCTTTTAGGTTCTTAGCAACCCATGAGAACACGGTAGCCATTAAATCACTGAATGGTATACTTGATTTTTGTAAAGGCAATAAAGGGTGACTATAAGACTATACACACACACTGGTGTGTCTTACTTTCTTCCTTAGTCTTCTTCCTTCTCTTAACTCTCTTCAAATCCATACTAAAATATTTTCATTAAACTCCAACTCTCCTTCATACTTGCTACTCTGAAATTCTTTTCTGAGCGGAAGCCAAGAATCTTGATTTGGCCCGAGGTAAGATTGTTAATGGATTAGATGGCCTTCTCAGGCTACTGTAGAGGACAGAGTAAAGCTATTCCCCCTGTCTCCATCACTTTATTGCTGACAGGGGAACACCTTCTGTGCAGTCCATTTTGAAGTCTGCAGCTAAATTAAGAGATTTGGTCTTCCCAGGACGGAGCTGCCACACAAAGTCCCCTTCATGTTCACCATGCTTTGTTACCCATCGTCATTATCCTTGACATCCGATGGCCCAGGCCAGCCTTCCTTTTTGTCTACTTGCCCCTTTGTGGGTGGCTCACAAATTACACGTCCCTCCTGCGGTTCCTCCCTCCTTCACCTTCAGCCTTTTCTCTCAAACCTTTGCTGAGCTGCTTGCCCCTCTCCCTAGCTGGCCTGATCCCAGACTTGTCTTTGTTTCCACTCATCCCAAAAGGGACAAGTTTCCTCTTCCACCTTCCCACAAAACATGCATGAAGCTAAAACAAACCTCTGCATAGAAAATAGGCATTCGCTTTCAGAAGCAGCCAGAGAGACTCTGCTTGATCTTTTATGTTTTGTTTTTTAAATGTACCTACTGGCTCTAGTAGACAGAGAAAGAGATTTCATTGGCTGCTCTGATTCCCGCAGGCAAATGATTGATATTTCTCTCCTCTCTGATGTCTGTGACAAGGATGCTTTAAATATGAATCGAGTGTCATAACACTGGGTCTTTGATATGCTTGCCAAGGGCCATGTTTTGTGCTTACTTATTTCACACAGAAACCTATTGAAATAAGATTTATTATTCCTGTTTCATAGCTAAAGAAATAACCTGAGTGGGATTAAAGCCACCTGTCTGTGGTGTCTTGTTCCAAGTCTCGTTTTTTATCAGGTCATGAAAGAATGTCCGAAGTAAATTCATAACAAATTTATAACACCAAGCTGCAGGCCCTGGGCTTTCCTCTCTTCCTGCAGTCACTCTCCAGCCTGGCAGCCTAGTTTGGAAATATCCCAGTGCAAGCATCCTCATTAATGATTCACATTCAGATAGGTCTCAAACCATAACTTCTCTTGCATATTAAAAGGGAAATTTGAATAGTCAAGTGGAATACAAATGAAGAAGACAGCCTTCTAGTGATCAGATGGAAGCTTTTATAATACATTTTCTGAGGTTTTTAATTATGAAATATTTCAAGCAAGCAGACTTTCTGCTCTGAGAACACACACACACACACACACACACACACACACACACACACACACACA
>JANHMN010000002.1:205211618-205228705 GCA_030674055.1 Rhabdomys pumilio | reverse complement strand
CTGCTGCTGCTGCTGCTGCTGCTGCTGCTGCTGCTGCTGCTGCTGCTCTTTCTGCTGCTGCTGCTGCTGCTGCTCTTGCTGCTGCTTAGGGACCACACCACACTGAATGATTCTCCTTCACATAATTCAGAGACCCTGCTTAAGGTCTCTTTGCATTTTTCTTAGAAATGGCCCACAGATAGGACCAACAGAAGATATCTAAATGAGTAAGAGGCTGGTAGATTCTCAGACCCTGAACAGCACCCCCCTGTACTCCAGGTTACAGAGATGTAGGTTTAGGGGACTTCATCCTCTCAGACTAATAAATGTTTACTCTTACCATGCTGAGGTTGAACTGAGCCATTTTTTTCTCCACTGGCATTTTTTCACACTCATTTGACAAACTGCTTTGGGC
The DNA here is from genome assembly GCA_030674055.1 of Rhabdomys pumilio. Classification (NCBI taxonomy): domain Eukaryota; kingdom Metazoa; phylum Chordata; class Mammalia; order Rodentia; family Muridae; genus Rhabdomys; species Rhabdomys pumilio. Next base: position 205,228,311 of record JANHMN010000002.1, on the reverse strand, counting down.
AATACCTCAGATCTTTGGCCCTTCTGGTGTCACCCCTGCAGCAGGTAGAGCTGTATAAAACCCCAGGCCTGTTTCCTCTGAGTACGAATATGAATTCTATAGCCCAAGCATTGAAAAAGAATCCAGATGAAAGTCTAAAGAGCTTGTGACTGAAGAGCTAGGAAGACCTGAGTTTGAATACAAATTTCTGCTTCTTTTCCACAGAATACACATCAAGATGCTCAATAGCAATAAAGACACGAAGTATTATCTCTTGTGACATTTTGGATGAACTTGGAATACATAATTAAATGCATTAAGCCAGACAAAATCAACACCTGGTCTCATGTAGGATCTAAGAAAATGATCAGAAGTAGAAAGAGAAACCATGGGCAGAGGGACTCAGAAGACAGCAGAAATGAGGTGGAGAGGAAGAAATTAGCTAATGGGTACAAGTTACAGCCAGATTGGAAGAATAAGCTCTGGGGTGTTATCACAGATAACAGCAGTGCCTGATAGGATTCAGATGAGCCAGGAGGGAGAATTTTGAGTATTCATACTACAAAGAAAAGCCATGCATATATGTTTGAGAGGATGAAGTGGTGGAATTTTCTGATTTAATCATTACCCTCTGTATGAATATTTTTAAATATCATGGAATTCTCTACAAATATATACAAATACTATGTGGTAAGTAAAAATGACACCTAAACCTAACAAAATACCATTTGGGGAAAAAAAAAGGAGAGACTTATTTGAGGGGCTAATTCCTAGGGAAAGGGCCTCTTGCAACAGGGAGTTCACATGACTGTGACCTCTGCAAGTGTGGCAGGTGTTAGGCGAAGAACGAGTCATTTCTTTTTTGTTGGTTGTATGGGTTCACTGGGCCTCAGAGTGATATTTACATAAAGCTATACAGTAAGGATTAATAAAAACACAGCCTCTGCTCCCTACTACACACTCCATAACCTCTGGTAATTACTGTTCCACATTGAGGTCAACGCTTTTTAGCTTCTACCATGACAGATAATTGTAGAAACTGTAGTGTAGTGTTGGACTCACTGTATTTAACATAATGTCCTCCACTATCATCCCATCAGCAGCCAATGATAGGATTTCATTCTTCATTATGAAAGAATAACTATATATAGTATATAGTTATAATATATATATATATATATAATGCATGTATATATACATGAACAATATATACGTTCATACAATGGGTATTATTTTTAAAAAGACAAGTGACAGATGTTGGTGAAGATGGGCAGAGCAGGCCTGCTTATGTATTAGATGCTTGCTCCCCATCTAATAGTGCTGTTTGGAAAGGCATTGTCCCTTTCCAGAAGTAGAAATCAGTGCTGTGGGGAGGAAGAGGTCACTAGTGACAGTTTTTCGAAAGTTACAACCCAGCTTTTAGTTCAGGTCTCAGTCACTGTTGGTCCATGATGGTCCATCCTGGTCAATGGCAATGTGAATAGCCAGTTCCCCATGATGGTCCATTCTGGTCAATGGCGATGTGAACAACCAGTTCCAAGTGCTTCCACAAACCATTAACTGAGCTATTCAACTGTGTCTTCCTCATGATGATGGACTGAAACCATGATTCCCAATAAACATCCACTTCTTTAAGTTGTTTCTGACAGTATTGGAGTCACAGTGACAATAATACAGTGGGAACATGAATTTTCATACATGTATAAGGAAATACTATAGAAGTTCCTCAAGACACTAAAACTAGATCCACCATATGGCTAGCTGCCCCATTTCTAAGCAGAGATACCTACAGGTCCATGCTTATTGAACACACACATCCACAACACCCCTTACACACACACCACACACACACACACACACACACACACACACACACACCAGAGTAGATAACTCAGTGTTGGGAAGTAGGGTGTGGCAAGTTTTAGACTTCGTAGAACAGAGTTTAATCTGACACCAATTTTCTCTTTACATTTTTGATGTCATTCCCTTTCCCCACCTCCCCATTAGCCCCCCATCCCATCCCTCCTCCTCCTTTTTGGCTTTTATATGTTTAAATTACATGCAAGTATAAAGGTCAGTTCCAGGCTGAGAAACTAGCAATACAATAGATGCAAATAGTCAAGGAACAAGCAAGGCAATAAACACAAATAGTCAAAGAACAAGCAAGGCAATAAACAAAATTTCGTGAACACTCCCATGGTCACTGTTTCTAAGGGCTTATCAGGATGACCAAAATACCTGAGCCAACTCCCCTGTCCTATCTCAAAGTCATTTTCATGTCTGAAGCTTACTTTCTTGTTTTACCCTAAGATGTAGATTCCTTCCTGGAATTACTTCTTTTTTGTTAGCCTAAGATTTAGATTCCTTCCTGAAATTACTTTCTTGTTGTAGCCTAATGTCAGATTCCTGCCTGAAGCCCACTTCCCTGTCCTTGGCCAATGTCATATTCCTGCCAAGCCACCCATTTCCTTGTCCTTGGCCCATGTCAGATTCTTGCCAAACAGCCCCAAAAGCTCTCTGCCTTTCTCCCTTTTTTATTTCATAAATGAGACTAAGCCTGTCTTAGGTTGTTCTACCAAGAATGCCTTCCTTACCCATCATAGAATATGCATTATCAAAAGCAATGCACTTATGTCTTAGGTTGGTAAGGCTCTGTGCAGAATCTTACCCGTCCGTGGCTTGCCAGCCTGTTAAATTAATAACTCTGTCTGGGGGTCCATTTTCAGTTTCAAGTCATGTACTTGGGCTGCCAACATGTTGATGTTGTTAGAGATAAGCTTTAACATGATGGGCAGGAATAAAAGTATTCCCAGGACAAAAAAGGCTAGCATGATCAAGCTATATATGCCATTACTGAGGTTTAACCAAAATAAAAATACTGACCTCAAGCCATGGATAATTTTATCAGCATTATCTGCAGCATCAAAGCTCAGCAGAGCAGCATTCTTTAAATTCATAATCTCTCTATGCAGAGTTAAAACATCCAGAGAGGTGTTAGAATTATGCCAAATATCTAGCATTCTTAAGGAAGAACTGTGTGCTCCCAACTGAGGCTGAGAATGGACCAAATCTAAGTGCCTAATGGCACTAACCCCAATTGTCAACTTGATAGAACCTAGAATCATCTGGAAGCCTCTTGACATGCCTAAAAGAGATTATTTTGATTAGGTTAATTGATATGATAAAAAGACATGACCAGTATAGTGACGACATTCCCTGGGGTGGTGTCCTGCAAAGTATTAAAAAGAGAAGCTGAGATGCACATACTCATCAGTCTCCATTTCTAGACTGAAGATGGATTTGACTGTCTTCCAGCTCCTGGTGCCTTGAACTCCCTGCTGTGATGCTACCCTGGAAGTATGAGCCAACATGAACAGTTCTTCCTTAAGCTGCTTTTGTCTAGCATTTTATACTATCACTATCTAGCTAATACAGAAGAAAACAATACCAAGAAGTGAGCCATTGCTTTGATTAACCTGACTGTGTAATTCTAAAGCCTTTGGTTTGTTGACAGAATGTGAGGATTTAGTAGTTTTGAGCTACAAAATCTCCAGCATGTTGGAAATAGATTTCAGAGAAAGAATGTCGAGAGAAATATATATGGTGGAGGCACAATTTATCTTGCTTCTGAAGAGAACAAAAATGGTCAGAAACTGGGCTGTAGATCATTTGTATAATATTTTAGCCACAAATATGACTTCATTTTGCCTGTATCCTGAGAACTTGAATGAGGTATAATTTAAAGGCAATAAACTAATTTGTTTGGTTAAGGATATTATAAGGCAGAAGTGTTCTGGCTGCATCTTGGCCATTATTGCCTGTATACATTCAGGTCTCCAGCAAGAAAAAGAGCAAAAAGTTGGGCATGAAAATATGTATTTAAAAATGTGCAGTTTATTGAGGAAGAAAAAAGCTCAGGTGTACTAAAAGTTGTACCCAAGGCACAGGCTCAAGCAGAGGCTTAATTATCAAATAAAAATATTCTGATCTTTTCTGGAAATCAAGGTAAGACCTCCACCCATCAAAGACTCCAATTTATGGGATTGCAGAATTATTTAAGAGGACAGAACATGAACTGAGAGTGCTTGGAGGGGATTTTCTGCTTCTAAAATCTACCCATTCAGCTAAGTGTTTTCTTGGGATCCACACACAGAAGCTGCTGTATGTGTGGACCAAAGGGTCTAGAAAAAAAACACTGGCTGACAGAACTTTGCAGAAGCAGCCACATGCTCTTGGTTCTTAGGCGTGAAAGATGCAAGATTAAATGTGTCATGGGGTCTTGCATCAATATCTCAAAGGGTAGCAGAGGTTCCTATCATCCACAATGGATGACTCACAGCCAACTGTAATTCTGGTTCCAGGGAGTCCGAAGCTTTCTTCTGGCCTCCACAGGTACCTGTACATATATGGTACACATGCATATACTCATACACATAAAATTTAAAAAAGAATCTCATAACTGCACCTGTCTCTTCCCAACTATTATGTTCTGCGATTGTCTAGTGGAAATCATAGAGTAAATTCTGAACCTGGTTCAGGTATAATTAAAGAATAAGTACACAACATCGAATTCATGTTTTCCAGGTAGATTCTCTGAAATGTTTGTGCTTTACAGGAGTCAGGGCAAGAACAATAGCTTGCAACCCCAATGCAGAGATTGCCTGCCCTATTTAGTTTCAAAGTTCAGAGTCCTCAGCTGTTTCTGAGCCCCATAGCACATGGCTCCATAGCCCACAGAACCCTATACTCTGTCTATATCATTTTTCTTCCATTTTCTTGTTTCCTCTAACTTCTTCACAAAAATTCTCAATGGGAACTAAAGTATTCTGTCCTCAGTTACTGGTAGCTGAGCAGAAACAAGACTCAACACTAACATAAACAAGTATAGTATATTTATTACATTCCTGCACTTAAAGACTGAGATATATACCTCTCAGATTTTTGGGTTGAGTCTACTTCTATTTCTTATTAATTCCCCTGGAGTTGTTTCTTTTTTCTCATATAATTGGAACCTTGAGGCTGTACTTAATGTGTGTTGTCCCTTCCTGCAGTTTTTCTGTGTGAATACCATTCATGTTCACCATAGTGATCATATCCCCAGATAAGACAAAAAGAAACAAAAATAAATCAATTAATTAAAACTCACCATTTTCACTCCACAGCCTAGTCTTACTGAAATAAGTACCTGTTGAAATAACATACTTGAACAATCAAGTGATAGTAAGTGGGGGTATTTTTCTCTCTTCCCCCACTTAAACAAGAGTAATTTCCTGCAGCTTGAACTTGCAACAACACAATGAGACGCATTTTAGAGAAGCATTTAATCCAGGTAGCATTGTGGGATGCTCTCAGATTCATATCCTAGGGTCATGTCAACTTCCAGTGGCCCAGCTAGAATTCTTAAGAGTTTGGTATATGGTCTCAGGATAGCTAGAGCTCCAGGAGGAAAGATAAGATGACCTTCTTTACAGGTCACAGGTCAAGTCAGAGAGACTGGAGTGTGTAGAGTGTGGTGGTGATTTGGGGAGCAAGTGAAGCCATGCTGTCAGCATATCATACTCTATTTTGTTTAGCTTTACTTTGGGGGATACACTCTTAGCTTTTAGTTCAGCTAGACTCAAACTTAATTGGACCTCTGCCTTAGCCTCCAAAGTTCTGGGCTCACAGGCATGAGCCATTATACCTGCTCCCTCAAGTCATTTTAACAGAGAATAGGAAATGGGTATAACTCTATTGTTTAGCTGGACACTGAAAATATGGTGTGATGTCTTGTCTTAGTTATCAACTTGACTACACCTGGAATTGTAAGAATTTAGTGCAAAATTAAGGAAACTTAATTTTTAAACTGCCAAAGTATTACAAAGGGAATGTGGGGACCCCAAATTGGTGTTTAGATTTGGCTCCTTTGCAAAGAAAAGTCAGTTGGTCCTTCATGTCATACCTGATACAGAGTAGATTTCTAGTGGATCAAAGACCATTACAAAGATACAAATTTCCTAGAAGAGACTTTGGGATAGTTTTTAGAATTGTTTCATTTCAATCCAAAAGCAAAGCCAAAGATTAAGAACAAAAATTAGTTGATTTGGCAAAAAAAATTCTAGTTGACTCCTTTTCTTTCAAAATCAAAAGAAATTTAAGGCAAATGGCAACCTGGAAAATATTATAAGAGATTATGCACAGCAATAATTGTATAGAGAATGTATTTTATTATATAACACATAACCAAGCACATTTAATGCTAAAAAGCCAACAGATTTATCTTAAGTGAACAAAACTAGGAACAGGTAATTTTTCAGAAGAAATACGTAGCCAAAAGTACATGTAAAAATAAACTGTAATTTAGGGAAACAAAAAAAAAAAAAAAACTCAGCCTAAGCTATTATTATCTACCTATGAACAGTTAAAGATAAAACATAAATTATAGTACTGAACACTGATGTCTGAAGCATGGGTTTCATTCTCACATGGAAAGAGATGTAAATGAACACAACTTCTGTGGAGAGAAATTTGGCACCATGAACTAAAGCTTTAAAATATGCATTCCTGTGTAACAAATATTTACTGAAAACCTGCTTCTTGCCAACTTTCAAGGACCCAGGAAAAGAGCACATTTTTAAATATAAAATAAAAATTTTATATTAAATTGTTAATATAAAATAAAAGAATATATAAAAATATGTCATAGTCTCTGGCCAGATAATGACCAGTACAGAAAAGACTGATGTAAAATTTATTCATCAGTCTATTATGCATAATATCAAGGCAGTAGTGATAGCTTATGTATCTATTGAAAAGATAGTTGGTTCAGTGAAACAGTAGCACTACAGAAAGCATGTTTCAGGCTTCAACTGCTATGCTAGCATTTGAAAGTTTGATGGAACAAAGAAATACTTGTGCCATAGCTATGAAGCTAAGAAAAGTACAATGCAAACTCCTTAATGGATATCATATCTGGTAGCAATTGCCAGATATTTGTATAATTAAAAGTTTTTAATTTGTATTTTTCAGATTGTGTACATTGTTTTTCAGAACCAGCATTGCTATTCTTAAACATGAAAGCTAAATTTAGGCAACAATTTTCTGAAATATATATGTAAATGTTTGGTATGAATGTATGCGCATGTGTGTTTGTGTGCATGCATACATGATGTGTACATGGTTTACATAACACAGATGTAACCACTTGTCTAATACATAACCCATGGGAATATTGGTACAGATACTGAAGATAGATTTCAGTCTTGTGGTTCTATCTGTCAACTGAGTTCTAAAGATCAGGTCAGATTCTGAAACAAACTACCAAAACTACAGGTTAGACTAAGCCTTAAGTAGGTCTTATCACCTCCATTGTAAATGCCTGTAACTATACTACAGTGTATATTTCATCAAACATTACCTCGGGGTACAGAAAAATTCTGTGTGCTATTTAACAGTGACTGGAGCATTCTATATACTCGGAAATAAAAGGGTGTATCAAATCAGATATTTTAAATACTAGATCCTCTCTGTCACTACATTTAGTGCTATAGGAAGTGAGATTTAAGCATTCCAGGAATGCAAGAGAACAAAAGGTATTCTTGAGTCAGTCATCTCCATGTTCAGACAATGGAGTCAAGATTTATTTGTAATTGCATTCTCCATCTATATTCAGTGTTGTGCCTCAGTAATGAATTTAACTTTCCAGGCACTTTGTGTTAGTGGTATATAGAAGTCTTCTTTCAGTAGTGATGGGTGGAATATTTGGAAGCTTCCCTTCCCTTAATCATGGGAAATTGCCAAGGTTGAACAAAGTAAAAAGTTTATTTGGCAAAATGATTTAGAAGACCTGCCTCACTTTCTGGGTCCTTCTATACATTAAAAATAAAAAGCATCAGGTGTCCCCATTGACCTCACATTTGGAAACCCAAGAAATGGTCAGTATGAATTCCAGGAAATATAACAAAATAATTTCTGATTTCCACAGGAGCAATCCCACGATGGTGCTAGACGTGTGGACAGACAGTGCTCTCTTTGAGAGATAAAACAATTGTGTCTTAGTTAAGGTCTCTGTTTCTGTGATAAAACACCATTGTCAAAGCAAATTGTAGAGAAATGGGTTTATTTTACCTACACTTCCGGGTTACAGTCTGTCACTGAGAGAACTCAGGTCAGGAACTCAGACAGGACAGGGGAGATCTGGAGGCAGGAGCAGATTCAGGGTAATGAAGGAGAGCTGCTTGTTGATTTTCTCTCCACAGTTGACTCAGTCTGATTTCTTATCCAAGACCACTAGCCTAGTCATATCACTACTCACAATAGACTGGAACCTTCCACATCACTCATCAATGAAGAAAATGCTGTACAGGCGTATCTGCAGCCTAATCTGGTGGAGATATTTTCTCAATTGAGGTTCTTTCTCCTCTGACAATTCTAGCTTGTGTCAAGCAGATATAATACCACTCAGCACAAATTCCTCTGGGTCAAGATTGTCTTTAGCAAGTGTATTACTTAGTTTCTGTTTCTGTGGAAAAAATGCCATGACCAAGACAACTTATGGAAGAATTGGTTTATTTTGTCTTATGGTTCTAGGGAGTTAGAGTGTATGACAGCAGGGAACCATGGCAACAAGCAGTAAATGACAACTGACATAGAAAACTGAAAGCTTAACTCTTGGAACCACAAGCAAGAAACTGAAAGCAAATGACATGGTGTCTTTAAACTCTCAAATGCTGCCTCCAGAGATATACTTCCTCCAACAAGACTACGCCTCTTAAACCCTCCCAAACAGCTCCACCATCTGGGACCCAGGTGTTCAGATATATGAACCTATGAAGAACATTCTTGTTCAAACCACCACAGCAAGGAACCTGTAGCAGTATATTTCCCCCGCTACATTTTACAATAAACTTGGTAATTTGGGAGGAGCTAATGTGAGAGGAGTAAGAAAAGGAAGAGGAGAAGAAAGAGGAGGAGCTAAGAGGAAGAAGAGATTTAGGAGCAATGGAGGACCACACATGTATCGAGAGCAGTCCAGGGTAACAACTTATATCTAGGTTAGTTAATTGGGTAACACTTCCAATTGTGTGAGCATCTTGTTAATTGAGCATTGCCAAATATATAAAGCCTTTGGATAATTTTTAAGATTTAGAGTCTCATTTCTACCAGGTACCACATGAATTGCGAGCTGGTCTGGGTTCAGCCAAGCATTATGGAGACAACGTGGTAGGTTGGCAGAGCCATCTTCCATGCTGGCATCTCGTGGGTGGCAGGACCAGTGCTTTTGGCCAGCATGTGCAGCGGGAGCACACCACCGCTCGTGGCCTCAGGCCTTGCCTAGTCGGGAACATGGTGGCACTGTAACAACAAGCCAGATTGGGTGCTGACATTTTTAAAACTATAACTGCAACAGGAACCCTTATTAATTTGCTCAAATTTTGTAATGCCAGACACAGGTGGAAAGGTTCTTTCTATTAGGCTTATCCTATTTGGTTTATGAAAGTGAGAATCAAAATTCTAGTGCATTAGTCAATAAAAGAAGGTCAAAGGAAAATAACCAGAGCTAAACAGGATGATGGAGCATATCAGCCACCAGAACCATGACTGCAAATGTCTTTATGTTTCAGTGACACAAAGGTGTTTCTACTCCTAACTTCAGGTGGTATGTTCTATTGATACATATTTTAGCTGCACACTGACACATGAAAATGCAATTGTGCTAAGAGTTAGACCTTATGGCACTGACACATAGTGAAACTAAACCATCAAGTCTTCCTTTGTTCATCTCTTCATTCTCATCTCCTCTCAGAAGACAAATGTTGCCAATATTTTTATAAGCAACCAAATGTAATAATGGAGATAAGCATCTTGTTCCCTTGAAGAGTAGCATGTGATTTTAAATATGGTTTACAGCACAATTTATTTAGCCATTATCCCACTGATAACAGTTGTTTTCAACATTTTCATCACCGTGAACAACAAAGCAAAGAATATTAGCATACAAAACAAAGAGTTATTTCATTTTAAATTATACCTATTTTCATTATATAAACAAAAGATGAATGTGATGGCTATGCTTGGTTGTCATCTTGACTACCGATAGAATTAGCTAAAACCCAAGCTGCTGAGTACACCTGTGAAAGATTTTTTTTTTGATCCTTTGTGGTGGGCAGACCCACCTTAAATTGGGGCCACACCTTCGAGTGGCAACCTATATAAAGGGCAAGAAAAAAGAAAACTTTTGTTCTTTGCCCGCTTGCTTTCACTATTACTGGCAAGTTTATTCCTTCACTGGTATTAGAGGCTACTTTGGGACTTCAGATTATCCTGAAGACCACCTGAGACATCCAACTTTATGGACCAAACAACTATTGGATTCTTAGGCTTTCCCTCAAGAGAGAGCCATTGTTGAAATAGTAAGACCACAGCCTTAAAGCACTATAATAAAATCTGTTATATAGATGATTGTAGTGGGAGGTATTGGAAAAGCTGCCTGGCTGCTGGCTCTAAGATCCCTCACCAGAGTCTGGCACAGGCTTTCCACCTCTTTGGCACCAGCATGGGGCCCATGAGACGCTGGAATGGCTGCTGCCTCTACTGACCAGCTCCAAGGCCTCCATGGCTCTAGGCATTGTTCCTGGGCCAACTTTGCCACCCCTACAGACAATAACTGCTATCCTCGAGGTAGATATCACAATACTAAGTACCCAGTAGAAATAAGACTCTTAATGCTTAAAGTTAACTAATGGATTTATATATCAGCAAATGCTCAAGTGACAAGGTGCCCACACAATTTTTAGAAGGTTATCCCAATATTCCTAACCTTTAGATTTCATATCTACCAGTTTACTTGATACTACTTGTGTCCACATCGCAGCCATTTCGCCTCCCTCGCTCTCCCTCACTCTCTTTCTCTGCCTTCCTTTCTCTGTCTCCCTTAGCTCTGCTTCCCTTTTTCCTGTCCAATTATAGGCCTCCTGCTGCAAATAAATTGTGTAGGAAAATTTCTGCCACATTTCTCCCTTTCTGTTAGAATTTTTTAAAAAAGACAAACAACTTTTTCTCATAATACAAATTGAGCACGGCTATTAGCATTTTGTAATTGTAAGGTACAAGATAGACCTAATACTCAGTCCGATAATATTATTGTCAATAAAAAGACTATTGTCATATATCCCAACTTAAAAGACTATGGTGCTGCACCTGGCTAATGTCCTGGCTTTAGAATGAATATCTGAAACCCATCCTCTCAAATCTGTTCTCTCAATAAATAGTCTGGGTTGGCTATGAGACTATAAATCTTCAACCTCATCAGAAAACCAGAATGACTTAATTAACTGCAAATATGGGAAGCACAAAGCATAGCTTCCAAAACTTAGCCAATTTATGGAGACCGCTGATCATGTGGACAGTCCCTTATATTTCAAAATGTTAGGTAATCTTCAGCCTTCTGGCCCAGGATCATCTGACAAACAGGAATTATTAAGAACAAGTCTATACTGTCTAGGCAGAACTAAGCTGTCCTAACCAGTAATTTGTGTCCTTTTTTCTAGACAGTATTTAGTCTGTAGATGAAATGAGGTAATTCTTGCCTAGTGGTTGTCTCTCCACTACTGGAGTAACTCCATAGATGCTCAATTTCTTCTTAGAATCCAAGAAAGGGAAGCTGTCAGGAGCAGACAGGTCTCTAGTCAAATGATCCATAATAAAGAAATGTCTATAGCATCATATTTTGTGAACTTCTGACGTTGTTGAAAACAAACTATCTATGTAAAGTAATATGGACTGTTGTCCATTAATTATTCTCAGCTATTTCTAACTGAAATCTAGAAAACCCCTCACAATAAACTCAGAGTAATGAATTTGCTATTAGGCCCTTAACTTGCAAGCTAAACATCTTAGATCAGTTTAGAAAAAAAGTTAAGAAGGACAGGGTATAAGCCTTGTACTTACAAAATTTTTTATCAATAGATGAAATTTATACCAATGAAATCCTTGATTTTGTATCAAAATAAATTCTGTGCCAAAATAAGAAATTATGACTTCAGTTTAGTAACAATTATAAAGATTTTTACCAAAAGATTATGGCTATGTAATCAACTCTAACTATTCTTCCATGTTCCAATAAAGACCATTTCTAAATTCCCTAGAAAGACAGTCAGGCAGTGTCTTTTTTAATATTTCCCCCACTACTGATGATAACTGAAAGATTCAACCTTTCAATTCTCATTCTCTAGGGAACCCTGACTAATAGGAAAAAAAAGTATTAGCATTCTTTGTACATGTAAGTGATATTTTTTAAATGAAATTTACTTATTTATTCATGTTCCAACCCAATATCAGCCCTTTTCCTCTTCATGTAAGTACCCTTAGAAGGGGAAGTCTTCTCTGGGTGTCAACACTTTTATATGATATTCCAATGGGTCCTGTTATGAACAAGAAACATAAGCTCTTACTTTTGAACACATGGTTGTTAACACTGGGGCAAAGGTTGTGGGACATAAAGCCAACAGAGAACCTAGATAGGCATCTAGAAGAGAAACTGGGAGCAGGAAGGGACACACGAACTTATTCTCTTTCTTCCATAACTGGGATGCCCATGTTCTCCAGCCCTTGAAATGAAATCTTTTCCAGCGCTTACACAAACAGCCCTTTCACTTCTTAAACAAGTGGACTTGGTCTTGCCAGCCCTCCAGCTTGCAGACAGCCTATGGGGCTTTCAGTCTTTACATTTGCATGAAACTGGTTCTCTAATAAATCTATATCTATTTATAGATCTATCATTGAACCTATTGATTTGTTTCTCTGATGAACTCTAATACAGAAGAAATACCATTTCAAATATACTTGTATACTTATCAGTATAGTTGTCTTTAAACATTTTCAAAACATTTGTATTTTTTTATTTTTGCACAAATTTTGACTGACTCGAGTGTTTGTATTTAGCCTACATAACGTACAGTTCCACATTTTACATTAGCACTCAAAGGAAGGTTGGCTTAGAAACAATACTTTAACAGTCATTTCTGAGAGAAGGTAAGTCTTTTGAATATAATGGAGACACTTGATGGAAAGGAAAACAAATTTTAGTCTGGTGTGTTTTGCATCATAAGCACTGTAAATATAGAATTGTTATAAAGATATAAATAGAAATGGAGGGCTGATAAACTGTGTAAACATATTTTGTTTTGCAAAGGACTAACATTTATAATACCTAAAGACTTCACAAAATATTAGAAGCCTTCTTGTACATTCATCAGAAAAAAATAACAAAAAGGATATAAATGAGCAATCCATACAAGAGAAATTATAATAACCAGCAAACATATTTTAAAATATGTAACATTCCTATACATGGGGAAAAGGCAACATAAAATATTAATGTCTATCAGAAAAGATGAAAAAGAATAATAATAACTAAGGACAAAATGTCCATTTCTTAACAACTGGTAGTGAGTGAACAAATTCATCAAACTTTTTGGAGGAAAATTTGGCAGTTCACATCAAAACTCTGTCATAATTTTAACAATGCATGCATTTATATAATAATTAAAAATTTAATATTTTTAATGTCATAATTTATCCAAGGGAAATTGGTGAGGATGATTTATATTTTCAATATAAATTGGATTTATAAATTTCAATATTATTATCAAGAGTAAAGAAGTGACTGAGCAAGCAAGCAAGATGGTAGACACCTATCATCTCAGCACTATGGGGTGCTGAGAAGGAAGAAGGCAGAGTTCAAGAGCACTCTAGGCCACATAACAAGAGTCAAACTCAAAAGCAATATGGAGGTCTTAGGGAAGTGGTTAGATGAATCATGACATGTCTATGAAAATGGAACCCTGTGGCTACAGCCATGAGAACTTGCAGAAGCATTAAGACATGCATGGAAATATGCCCTTGTTCCCTGCTCCACTGCCATCTCTTGGACTCCTTACTCTAGATAAAGCCCTGTTCACTAGACTCTGTCTCAGGTTCTCACTGGGAAAAGCTGCCGTAACATGGATGTCATTTCCATGCTGAAGTATAAGTTCAGCATTTCTCTGTGTTCTCTTGTCAGCTTTAAGTCACAAACTAAAGAACGCCTGATGATAATTTTATAGGTAAAATACTAAGCTGTGAAAGACACTATCTAAACTTTGAGTCTCATTCTGGAGCCTGGTCATGGTGAGTAGCTTTATTTCAGGATATCATCCCTCCTTAACAGGGTATGATACTTATTTCTAAGCAACTGTCCACATGGTGTTGGTCCAGCTTATCCTCACTGCAGACCTCATTGTCATCCCACATGACATCTAGTACTTTCTTAAATGCATAGATACTCAATAACCTCTGTTGCAAATTGGCCCTATTAGCTAAAGCCAGCAGGCAAAGAAACAGAAAGGCTTTTATGTCCTATGCAAGTGGGAAGCTGTCTTTCAGAAAAATAATACACTGTGACCTATGAGAGGAGGAATTTGTCAAGCTCAAGCATAAAACATCTCTTTTCCTATTCATAGAGGAGCAGTGAAGCCCTGAAGGCATTAGAAGTCTCTCTAATGAGGCCATTTTCAGAGCAATATGAAGGGCATGGAGGCAGAATATTGTTTTCCTTAGCTGCTCTCCCAGGAGACTGCAGTTGCTAATCCGATGTCTGCAGAACCTGAGTCCTCCTTTCTCTGTTATGGTAATGGCTGGCTGGCTCTCTTGTCAGTAGCACTTAATATTTTATAGCCTATTATTCTTTAATTATTAGTGTTACAGCAATATTTACAAATATATATTGTGCTGGATAGTTTTATATCAACTTGACACAAGGTAATGAAGTCATCTGAGAGGAAGGAACCTCAATCAAGAAAATGCTTCTGTGGCTGGGGAGACGTCTCAGCAGTTAAGAAGAGCATTGGCTGTTCTTCCAGAGGTCCTGAGTTTAATTCCCAGCACCCACATGGTGGCTCCTAACCATCTATATAGGGATCTGGTGCCCTCTTCTGGCATGCAGGTTTAGTACTCGTACATTAAATTAATTAATTAATTAATTAAATTAAAAATAATTTTAAAAAAGAAAGAAGAAAAGTAAATGCTTCCGTATGATTGGGCAGCAGCAAGGCCATAGAGCATTTTCTTAATTAGTGATTGATGGGGAAGGGCCCAGCCTATTGTGGGTACTGTCATCTCTAGGCTGATGGTACTGGGTTCTATAAGAAAGTTAGGGTTAAGGTTAGGGTTAGGGCTAGGGCTAGGGCTAGGGCTAGGGTTAGGGTTAGGAGCAAATCAGTAAGCAGCACCCCTCCCTGAACTCTGAACTGGTTCCTGTCTCCAGGTTCCTATGCTCCTTGAGTTTCTATCCTGACTTCCTTCGATGATGCATAGTGATATGGATGTTAAGCCAAATAAACACCACCTCCCCCTAACTTGCTTTGGTCACGGTGTTTTTTCATGGGAGAGCTATCCCATACCTTCCCCAGACACTGCACTGCTCCCCTCAGTTGATGGCTTCCGGCTTGGATGATGGAGAAAAACTTGTCCTCCCTGGGAGTAGGCGCTGGCCACTAGCAATATGATCTTGCTCCTTTATAAATGACATGAATGGACTTGCTTTTTCAGTTTTGTTCGGGTGGGATTGGAAACAGTCATGATAATACTGAGATGTGAGTGTCATCAGGGCACATAATGTGAGCTTTCCAAATAATCAATCAATAAATAAATATTTTTAAAAAGAAAAGTCATTGAGCT
Organism: Rhabdomys pumilio; assembly: GCA_030674055.1. NCBI lineage: Eukaryota > Metazoa > Chordata > Mammalia > Rodentia > Muridae > Rhabdomys > Rhabdomys pumilio. The sequence continues at coordinate 205,212,636 of JANHMN010000002.1, read as the reverse complement.
TTAAGAGCTCAAAGAGCTTTTCTGTAGGAGCTTGAAAAATAAGAGTGTTGGGAGCAACGCAAACGATGGAGGTTTGGCTTCTAAAGTTTCAGAGGAAAATTTAAAGACTATTGGGGCCATTTGTCAGTTTGAATTAAGATGCCCTGGTTCTGTTAGCTAGAGCTGAAGAACTAGCCATAATTAACAAGAGACCACATAGAAGTAAAACATTTGCTTTACTGAGACATATGATGCTGATTACCAGGAGCTGAGAAATTAGTGATGATTAAGAAGAGACCCACATTGTTGATATGAAATCTGGGGAATGTTTCCTGGGAGTCAGCACACTGTGTTTCAGAGGTGGCCAGAGTTGTACTTCAGGCTGAGTCAAAGTTGGTAGTCTAAGAGTCACCGAGGTGGGACGGTTTTGAGGGCATGAAGGGGTTATGGAGAGCAACTGAAGCTCGGCACTGTGAGAGATCAGAAGAGGCCATTGGTGAAGATGCACCTCAGTAGCAGCTGAAGTAGAGCAGAACTGAAGCCATCTTTCAGAGACGCTGAGGCATCATGAAGCAAGCCTGTGAGAGGCTATTGATGATGCAGAAGATCTCAGCATTTTGGAGATGCTAGTACCATGGGATGACCACCAAGAGCAGCAGCAGCAGTGGTGTGGAGTCTGCTCAGATGTAGACAGGTGGTGTGTATGCTGCAGAAGGATGATCTAGAGAAGGGACCCAAGTCTTTTGGAGAGCCCAAGTTATCAATAGACCCCAGATACTTGAACAAACATTGTGCTACTTATACTGTCAGAGAAGTTTTGTTTTGCTTTGATCAGATTGTGACTTCATTCTGGTTCTTCCTTCTTAAAATTAAAAAAAAAAGTATTTAATTTAATTTTGATTTTTTTATAGGAGCCCACATTGAAAGACTTTGAATTTCTAAGAGAGATTTCTACATTTCTTTTTGGAAGAGTTTGATATGAACTTTCAATGTGTTTAAATTTGTAAAGACTGTGGGACTTTTAAAGTTAATGCTTTTC
>JANHMN010000002.1:205158568-205186417 GCA_030674055.1 Rhabdomys pumilio | reverse complement strand
TCTATCTATCTATCTATCTATCTATCTATCTATCTATCTATCTATCTATCTACCTATCTATCTACCTACCTTAGGGAGTGGCTAGATAGGGTTAGAGATGCACAGCAGAGTTCAGGCCCCAGGATCAGACTCCAGCTTCAGAAGGGAGGTAAAGGACTATGGAGGATGTAGAGACAAAGGTCAGGGTCAATCCCAGCAGATGAATGGGGAAACACATGCAGCAGCAATCTGAATAGGATGTGTCAACTCTTGGGACTAGTTGAGCTGGAGCCCTTCAGGACAGCAGGAAGTTCTTTGCCTCTAGGCTTCTTGATAGACACACTGGGTGATAGGGAGTATCATTATAGCAGTGTTAGAACCCCACCTCTTTATGGGATTTAGGTAAGGGTGCTATACCCTTTCCTAGGTTTGGTGTGTTTTGTACATTCTCTGGCTTGGCTTTTCTCATAGGATTTTGATACACTCACATGCTCATAAGGTTCCAACTTACTTTGACAAATTTATATGGTTGTAGCTTTTTTTTTTCTTTTTAGGAATCAGTTATTAATCAGTCTGTGTCTCACGGGTGGTTTTAGACAGATGTTATTGTTTATGCATCCAATAAAGAACAGGAACATCCAGCCTGAGTTTTCACTCAAAATTAAGTTAAAGATGTTTGTAAGACTGAGTTCTTCAAGGCAAGGCACAGCCTAAAAGCCACTGTGTTAAATAAGACATATAGCATATCATGACCTTAGCATTCTACCCAGAATTAACTGAGAACTGCTTAGGCAAGCATAAATAATGATTTTCTACTTAGCTTCATGTAAATTGAAGCAAACAAACAAAATTATGGCTAAAGAAAGCACAGGTAGAGAATTTGGAGAATCATAGGCATTAGCCATGAGCCATCATAATCTATAGAAATGTGTCTATCTGGAGCTAAATGATAGCATCTTGTAGAAATTGAGTTGTTACTGACTATAGCATTTATCACATAGACAAAAGTCTGTATAATAGAAATGGCTATCAATTTTTTATTATTCCTCCCATGATGATATCAAAACTCATTCTTCTCTCTTAATCCAGATGGCCTTAGTGACAATCTTGATGAGTAGAATTTGGTGGAGCTGATATTCCAAGACTTGTGGTATAGTCATAAAAAGCCTTGTGGTGTCTTTCATTCATCCTGTCAGAGAGCTTGTTTTCAGAAGCCCAAACTTTGTGGAAGAACCCCAATGACCTAGAATAGGATGCTGTGTGGTTATTTGATCCTATAGCTTAGACCAGACTCAGTCATCTAGCCACCCCAGTGAAGATATCAGATGCTTTGATGATGCTATATTGAGTCCTTCAGGTCAGTTGTTTTGACTAGATAAATACTAGCATGTGACTTCAGCCAGCAACACACACCCTAGACACCTGATTGATCAATCTTGCCTAAGCTCCTAACTTGAGAATACAGAAGACACTGGAAATTTGATTTAAGACACCAGGATAAATTGATTCTTACATGGTGATAGAGAACATCAGAATTAAATCTGATGGGATGCCGGGCTCCACTGTGTGGGATTTCTGAACATCGTTTGACTCATTCAGAGTCAACCAACTTCAGAAAGCTTCCTTTCCAACTCTAGTCCCATCCTTTATTACATAGGAATAAGGTTACAATACTTTACCTCTCTTCTGAAAAGTATCTGTTAGCCTCAACTGTGTCATTGAGTTCTCCTTTTGAAAAGTGATGTTTGTGGGGTCTTTTTGTTTGTTTGTTCATTTGTTTGTTCGTTTTCTGTGTTACAAAGTTTTTAGGTTGCGTTTATATACTTAACAGACTGGACTCCGAGAAACTGGTTCCAATTTCCCTTCTGTGACTCATTTAATTAAAAACTAAGAGGTACCCAAGAAGACGCGGCCTGTCTCACAGCTGCTCTTCCTACTGGTTGCTTCCTGGGTTGACTCATTTACCTTAACATACAAATAAAATAGGACTTTCTGTTAGCCAGTGCCGGGTGTACTTGAACCTAAGCAAAAGAACCCTCCCCACTTCCCCAACCATTAACAGGAATATAGAGATTTTTTTTCCACTTTCTCAGGCTGTTGGTATTTTTAATTTCTGAACAAAGTCCATCCTTGGAAACAGATGATTTTTTTCCAGCTTATCTTCACCCTCTTGCTATAACTTGAAATTGAAGAAACATAAACAATAGCAACAAGAACAAGATCAAGAGTGATTAGCTGTGAGAAAGAGATTCATGTCCATCTAAACCCCATATGGAGAATGTTGTTCTACCCACAGGGCAGAGCTGAGGTTTCAGAAGTTTTTTGTTGTTTTTTGTTAGTTCGTTTGTTTTGTTTTGAAATTATTTTATTTATTTACTTTCCAGTTTTTGCCCCATCCTTCCTGAGCCCCTATCCCATAGTTCCTCATGCCATTCCTCCTCCACTGTGCCTCTGAGAGGGTGCTCTCTCTACCAAGGCCTCCTCCTTCCCTGGGGCCTCAAGTCTCTGAAGGATTAAGTGCATCTTCTCCCACTGAGGCCAGACCAGGCAGACCTCTCTTATATATGTGCCAGGGCCCTTGACTGGCCAGTGCATGATCCTGGTTGGTGACTCAGTCTCTGAGAGCTTCCTGTGGTCCAGGTCAGTTAAGACTGCTGGTCTTCCTATGGGGTCACCCTCCTCTTCAGCATCTTCAATCCTTCTCCTAATTCAACCATAAGGGTCTCCAACTTCAGTCTAATGGTTGGGTGTAAGTATCTGTGTCTGTCTCAGTCAACAGCTGGTAGGGCCTCTCAGAGGACAGCCATGCCAGGCTCCTCTCTGTACACACATCATAGCATCAGTAATAGTGTCAAGCTTTGTTGTCCCCACCCCATGAGATGGATCCTAAGTTGAGCCACTCATTGGACTACCTCTCTTTTAGTCTCTTCTAAGGTTTTGTCCCTGCAGTTCTTTTAGACAGAAACAATTCTGGGTCAGGAATTTATACTGTGGGTTAGTAACCCTGTCCCTCTACTTGAGGCCCTCTCTATCCACTGGAAGTGGACTCTTTGAGTTCCCTCTCTCCAGTGTTGGGCACTTTGGCTAAGGTCACCCCATTGAGTCCTGAGAGTCTCTTACCTCCTGGGTCTCTGGTACTTTCTAGAGGGACCCCCCACTTCCCACCCCTTGAGGCTGCTTATTTCCATTCATTCTCCTGACCCTCTGGGCTTCTCTCCTGTGTCCCCCCAATATCTGATCCTTTTCCCCTTTTCCCCTCCTGCTTCCCTCACCCAGAGGTCCCTCTGCTTCCCATGATTATTTTTTTCCCCTCCTAACTGGGATTGAAGATTCTCACTTGGGTCTTTCTGCTTGTTATACTTCTTACTGTCTTTTGAGTTGTATCCTAAGTATTCTGTACTTTCTGGCTAGTAACTACTTATCAGTGAATACATACCATGCATGTCCTTTTGTGTCTGAGTTACCTCATTCAGGATGGTATTTTCTAGTTCCATCCATTTGCCTACAAAATATATGATATACTCATTTTTAATAACCAAATGGTATTCCATTGTGTAAGTAAACCACGTTTTTTTTTTAATTCATTCTTTATTTGAGGGACATCTGGGTTGTTTCCAGATTCTGGCTATTACAAATAAGGCTGCTATGAACATAGTGTCCTTGTGGTATGGTGGGGCATCTTTTGGGTATATGCCCAAGAGTATTATAGCTGGGTCCTCAGGTAGAACTATTTCCAAATTTCTGAGGAACCACCAGATTGATTTCCAGAGTGGTTGTACCAATTTGCAATCCCACCAGAAGTTTTAAGAACTCAGCCAGTTAATGACTAACAAAGCACAGATCTCCAGCTAGAATTTTGAGATTTCGTCACTACTTTTTGATATATCCCAAACCATTGACAAAAATACTGAGCATTAAGATTTAAGTGTGTGTGTGTGTGTGTGTGTGTGTGTGTGTGTGTGAGAGAGAGAGAGAGAGAGAGAGTATATGTGTTACTAACCTATGAATAATGATTTTTACAATGATTTTCAGATGAAGCTCAAAACACATAGCTGTGTCAACTCTGGATGAATAGTTAAATGAATGCATAGGAGAGAATTCTGCCCACATGTATCCCAGTGGTAACATTTATTATATTGTGTGGTCAATCTATTCTACTCCCATGTCTGTCCCCTTAGGCTTTTAAAAGTATCTCATCAATTTGTTGTTACCTTAAGTATTCTATCAGCAGCACATGACCTTTGAAAGTTAGGAATGTGAAGGTAGAAATCCATCATAAGCCTTTATTCTTCAGGGCCTCAGCTGGTGGAAAAGATACAGGTCAGAGCTCAGTATCCTAGAAAAGGGTATCATGTATATCTCTCCATCATGAAACTCATAACTTCTGTAACTCCAGGGAAAAGTTGATCTATTATCATTCAATCTTATGTTTAAATATTGGCACATGCTCTACACTAGACTTTCATGATCATATAAAGAAGAATATTCAGGGTCACATCCCTGAGCTGCTAAAGGCTGGCACTCTTCCTGCCCTACCTCTCTAGGGAATTCTCCTAAATGCTTTCTTTCATCTAATCCACAATGGTCTACATGGTCTCAGATATATGTTCCTCATATGGGCCTTTTCACTCAATTATTGAATTTTATTCAAGTACCTGTCTTAGTTTACTCATGTTATCGTAATTGAATACTATAGGCTGGTAACTGACAGACAACAGAAATTTAGTGCTCATAGCTCTAGATCACATTAAAGAACAAGTTAGATAGATAGATTTGGTCTCAGGGGACAATCCATTTCCTAGTTCACAGAAGGTACTAATTTCCGTACCTTCTTATTGCTCTACCTTTTTATAAGGTAGAACAGGCGAACCTTCCTGGACCTTCCATAAGGGCACTAGCCCCATTTGTAAGTGCTTCATTCTTATGACCAAAGCATTTCCTAAAGGACTCACCTCCTAACATTGCCGCCTCAGAAGTTAAGATTTCTACAAGATGATGGAAGGAGGGTCAAGGCCAAACACTAAGTCTGATGCAGTTGTCACAGGGAATACTTAACAGCTTCAATAGGAACAGGACAGATTATTTCCTGATTGAAGTGGGGAGGGGTGAATATAAAAAAAATGATTGCAGAGGAGAAAACAGAGTATTGACAGCAGCATTTTGCGAGGCAGGCAAAGAGAGCAGATGGTGCCCAGGAGCAGAGAATCATGGGGTTAAATGAAGTAAGTCGGGTAGGAACCTGTGAATGCAAAAAAGGAAGTTCTGAGGCATGATGGGATATATACCTAAAGAGGAAAGTGGAGACAGAACATTAGGAACAGAGCCCAGAGTTCCTCCTGTAGGCAATCCAAATCCACCATGTATTCTTCATCAAGAAGACAGGGTTGTTATATTGGGTTTGAGTAAGTTACCTCAGATAACAAAACAGAAGCAACGAATCAGTCAGGGAAAATGTAACATGAAGGGAGGACTCCTTTTCGTTGTTGTTAATTTATTATTTACTCATTTTACATCCTGATGGCAACCCCTTCCCTCCTCTCCTCTCAGTCCCAACCTTACAATTCCATCCTCCCATTTTCCTCAGAGAAAGGGAAGTCCCCCCTCTTCTGGGTACCACCTCACCCTGGAACACCCAGTCCCAGAAGGACTAAGCACAATCCTTTTGCATTGAGGCACAGACAGGCAATCCAGCAAGGGGAAGGGAATCCAATGGCAGGCAAAAAAGTCAGAGACAAACCCTGCTCTAATTGTCAGGGGATCCACATCAAGACCAAACTGCACATCTGCTATAAACACAGCTGCATGTTCCTTGATTGGTAGTTCAGTCTCTGTGAACTCCATGTGCCCAGATTAATTGACTCTGTAAGTCTTCTTGTGGTGTTCTTGATCCCTCCAGCTCACTCAATACCTATCCCCGACTCTCCCACAAGACCACCAGGACTCTGCCTGATGTTCGGCAGTGGATCTCTGCATCTGTTTCCATCCACTACTGGGTGAAGAGACTAGAGAGACAGTTATGCGAGGCTCCTGTCTGCAAGCATAACAGTAAGTTAGTAGTGTCAGCAGCTTCTAACTGATGAGGCTTTAATGGCTGCGGCTACAGCAACACCACCACAAAAGACATCCTAGCAAGGTATCTGCAGAAGCTGTTTTACCTTCTTGCTTTTCTCTCCCTTGGGAATAAAGTTGCCATGTATATCTTAATATAGACTATAGCAGAGAAATCTTAAAATAGAGTCTCTGTTGTGCCCTCGCACACATAGTTATAAAATTATAGCATTGCATAACCTTCTAAAATTTCAAATCTTGCTCCTAAGTACATGATCTACTTCTAGAGCCTAGAGCATGATCTAAGCTATGGGCCTCTTTAAAATGAGTTCTGGGTCTGACCCACTGGTCCTATATTTCTTTTGTAGCTTCTAAGTTTGTGTCTGGGTTTGGCCCATCAATCTGGTCCACTTTAACTGATTCCAACCTTGAATTTGTGGAAGCAACTTCTCTGTTGTGAACTCTGAGCTTTAATCTTCTAGCATCTTGTCTGCCAATCAGGCAAATTTTCCTCAGGTATTTGTTTGTTTTTTTGTTTGTTTGGTTGGTTGTTTTGTTAGGAAAAATGCAATCCTTCTCCAATAACTAATAAATTCTTCATAAACTTTATTAAAACTAAAGATAGCGCATGACTTTTCTAGCTATGTAGTAAGGAATAGCAGGAAAAAAAAAAAGCATGACTGTATTTCAGGGTGCTGACACAGAGTGATTTTGAAATCCCAGGGGCTCTCTAAGAAGCAGCGTGACAGGTTTCACTCGGTAGAAAGATGTGAAGTATGCTAGGCCTGTAGATAGCCTAGAGTGTTACTGTAGAGTGGTAATGACCTCTGGAAACATCCTTGACACCATCAGAAGCAACTTTCCCCAGAGCCTTTGCTATCCAACAATGACTTAACATTGAATATGAATCCTCCAGTCTCCAAGGCATCCTGTGTCATTCACTATCCAATCTTCCTGTGGAAGATACACAAGCATCACTGCATTGTTAGGTGAGGCAGAGCAGACTGGATACAGCCCTCTAGAGACTTATGGATGCAGTCAGTTCTCAGTACAGGAGGGGATGACTACAAAGCACTGGAAAGAAATAAACTATTCTCGTGACCTCTGTTACCATTCAAATGGGCAGGGATGCCAAGAAGTTTTCTTAATCTTATTCCTAATAAATGTGAAAGCCTGTTCTATTTCATCACAGCACATCACAGTCCCCCATTGTGGTATCTTTGTTTCTGTGGTCTTAGCATCTAACGCTCATCTTATCCCAGTGTGAGATTCAATAAAACCAGAATGTCTGAACAAGAAAATGGCAGAAAATCTCATGCTCTATTACTTACGTATGTTGTCTTGCCAAGTGGATGAAAAGCAAAACAAGAATGAGATCCAAGAACGTTTTTAAGTAAATTCCATCCATTGCACCAAGCATATCTCATAAAACTTTAAATATAATGAAGGCATGGGGGGAAGAATAGCAGGCGACGTGATAAGTGAGATATGAGGTCTTATAACTGAAGTCTTAAGTGAATTCCAATGCCCCAAGCTCCCCTGAGCGTCTAGTTCATCACCCGGCAATCATCACACTCTACAGATTATGGAGTTCTATTAATCTTAAAGGCTGAAGGCCTCCATTTCTAGAACTCAAAAACATTCCATGTGCAAATTAATGATGGAACATGTTCTCAAAAAATAAATGAATAAGTAAACAAACAAACAAACAAATAAATAAATAAATGCAACAGTAACCAGTTCCATTGTGAGGGCATAATAGATTAACTTCACACAAACCTACATGGTACGACCCACTACATACCTGGGCCACACTGCATATACCATCAGTGTCACCCATTGTTCCAAGGGACACAAAGAAGAAAACAGCACAAGATTAAGCCAAGTAGAAGAGAAAGTGGTGCTTTCGAGAGACAGTAAGCACAAGACATGTGGTCGTTATAAGCATAACACAGCACAGGGTGTGACAGTAGAAAGAGCACATATCAAGGTAATGGTAAAAGTGTAGTACAGTGAATGTGAAGTGAATGCTTAAGCCAGCATTGTCAGCACAAGCACTACGTGCTGGACATGATTGTATACGCCACGCTTCTATATAAGCGGACCCCTTGCTGTGTGCAGATCCACATCACAAAGCACGCAAGTGATGTGTCGTACTTTGATGTTATAAGAATAGTAGGTTTAATTTTTTTTCCATTCTAATCTTATAAGGCTACTGTTAAATATGGGGTCACATATTTAACCAAACCATTGTTGTGGAAAGCATGGCTATATTCACATCTGGAATTTTGATAAGGCCTCCCTAGAACAGGTCCCACAAGTCCCGTCTTTCACCATGCTGAGGCCAGTTTCCTGTTGTTTGGGCTGCACTGACTGTCACAGGGTTCAGAATAAATTCAGGTGAGTTGGCAAGGCACTTTTCCAAAAGTATAGGCTTCAGTAAGATGGGGTCCATGTGATGAAGAGTCTGTGGCCTGTCATGTCTCAATGATATAAATATGTCACTCACATTGTGGGAAACAAACAGGAAACCAGAACAAATAAAGATCAATGTTTTTAAAATCAGCACCAAGATACACGACATAAATTATTTCATAAAATATCCTAACATGCAACTTCTATAATCTAATAATATTAGTAGCAAATATCAGAAAATTCAATGAACTTAAACGTTTTCACTTAAATGTTAATTAAGACATTTTTTTTCATTTTTAAAGTTGTTTTTTTAATAGACTTTATGTCTAGAAAGGTACTTAGGGACCAGTTCTTCTATTCTGATTTCTTTGCAATCTAGCTAACAGAAAGCATGTGGTTTAGACACAACAGGCTGATGACATTGTGATCACAAATAAAGGACCCTAAACACAACTACCTGGCTAGTGGTATTTTTAATAGCCCACTAAGGGATCTACTAATACTTTGGGAAATTATTAAAATGCAGAGTATATTTATTCATCAATATCTATAATAGTATGAATACAAGATGACTCAAATTTCAAAAAGAAAAGAATGCACAATGCATCCTATGATGTGTCATTGATCAATACATATCACCATCATCTATGGAAAGGAGGCTATGACACAGGCTAACTGAAGAGGTAGGGTATAAGACATTTGGCAAGCAAATGAGTTTTACTTCCATTAAATATAAATTCTCCATACACAGTATACATTAGGACTACATAGAAGCAAAGCAATATAAAAATAATAGATACCTGATAGATAATGATAGACAGACAAATAGAAAGACAGACATTCTTCCTTTGTTCCTTTGTGTTGCCAAACTATTGACATTGTTTATATAACTGGAAAAAAGAAAAGCTAACCAAAAACGCAGGTGCTCACAGCTACCTCCAGTGTTTGGAGCTGTGATTGGAGTCAGCAAAGGGCAGTTGCAGTTGGGGACTTAGAAATTGCATGCCTGTGTAGTCGAAGGAAGGATTCGCTGGAAGGCTAGACACAGATGCTGGCAAAGCATCCTCTCTGTATTTAGCAAAACTTTACTCTGTTCCTTTCCTGCTTACTACAGACAAAAACTGGCTAAGGAAACTACAATGCCAAAAAACCCTCACAAAACAGCACCAACAAAAGGACAAAGTAGGCAAACAAATAAATAAAAAAAATATGTATTTGTTGAACTTGATTGCATTTTTTATGAAAATTTCCCAGAGCACACACAGTCCCTGAGAGGTACCCTTCTGGCTGGCTGAGTCCTACACAGCAGACTGCCAGCCTCCTCATTATTTTCTGATATGTTTCTCAGACTAACAGAACAGTAAATTCAAAGCCAGCAGCTGCTAATGTCCTTCCAGCCTAACAAATTATCTAAGAAAAACAGGACAGAAGGAAATCTGCCTGGTGTTTTGTACCTTTTCTGCAAAGATGGGGCTATTGGAGCTGCTGTTTCCACAGTGCAAGGTTAGGGCATTCTGGGAAACAGCAGCCTTATTGTTGTCAGGTCCTGTCTGTGGCTGATGCTTTTCTTGCATAGTCTACAGACTGACTCTTGTTTTTATTTCCATTGCAAGGTGAATGAAGTTACGTCCAGCTCTTCTGTTGTCCGCACAAACAGGCACCATGGAGGGGTCTTCTTTTTCCATTTTAAATCTGCTCAGAGTAAGGAAGTCATTACTACTTTAGGTTTTCTCATATCAAAAAGAACTGGCTCTTCCAAAGCAATTCTTTATTCGGCATTTCATTTGCTTTCTAGAAAGGGAGGTTGTCCTTTCTAGGAAAGGCCACTGCCATGAAGAGGCTACTGTGGTGACTTGTCCTTAGAATAATGGAGAGGGTTATGGGATGGGAATTGGGGTAGACTGATCTATCTCCTGCTCAAACCTCAGAATGCTTTTCATGTTGTTCATATGGTGGAGGGGGTGGGCGGAGAGTCCTACGTATTAAGAATATTTAAAATTTTAAACTAGTGGAAATACTTAACACTTTCTTCACTCTATGTGACCAAGAGCCCTGGTTTAGTATTCGTAATCAGGTTTGGAAAATAGTTTGCTTAGGAAGAATTCCAAGTTAGAAACTGTTAGAACCAAGCTGGGAAGTGGGAGAGTCTTCTCTTCAACAGTAAAACAAATGAAGGCTCTGAGCTGGGGAACACCTGTCAATCAACACTTAACCTCTGATGATCTGGTGATGGGAACTTTATTGCCTTTTATGGTCTGCCGGGCCTTTGATCAGCACTGACTGATGCATATGGTTTTTTTTCCCCTTTTCACGTTATTATCCTTATTACACAAATGCTAGAAAATCGGATGAGTAAAAAGAAAAGGAAAGCTTTCTTTTTCTGTGTCCTCTCTTAGGCTGTCAGCTGTGTCAAGAGCAAGCTGTCTCCTTCCCGGCCTCAGGCTGTCAGAAACTCACTGCTGTGAATGATGAGCACGAACGCTGTACATTCTACGAGAAACACATGGCCACAGAAGTAGCTGCTGATGCTTTCGTGAAGAGTGGAAGGATCACGTGGTCTGAATCAGTGGTGGGAATTACAAGGCTTTCCCGTGAAGCAAACTGTCTTGATGCTTGGCAGAGGGTGCCTGCTATTGAGTAAGGGGCATTCTTGTTATAACTCTTGTTATGGACCCAGGAGAAGGAGAGAAGAAGTGCAAGTCTGTTTGGGATGCATTGTGGACAGCAGCCTGAGTGTTCTCAACCTGATTATTATTTTAAAAAAAAAAAAAAAAAAGGATGTTTCTGGATTACAGATACTGCCATGTTTTGACAGCTGGGGCCCAATGAGCTAGCAGAAACTAAAAGCTCTTCAGTCTCTCTATAGATGATGCCCATCAATGTGTCAGAAAACCCTTAAACAATGAGGGTACGAAGCCCAGGATCAAAGCCCCCAAGATTCACCATGTCCTGCAACACAAACATTGCCTTGTTCTGAAGAAAGAATGCAATAAGAAAATTGGGAGGAGGCTGCAGGATACGTTAAAGTTTTGGATGAGAGAATGACAGAAGGCAAAGGAAAACTCAAAGGACAAATTGCCAAGAGACAGAGTGGGTCCTTTCTGGGAGCTTCCAAGTCTGAGTCCAGTCACATAGGTCTTTAAGAGGAACAAATACATGATCAGACATTGGTTAAAAAATAATAATAATAAGGAAAGTGCATCATTGCTGTCTCAAATCTGGCTTTATCAAATTTTTTTATTAACCATATTCATACATTTTCCCTTTTTAAAGAAATAATATTATACTGTAAAGACACAGATTGGCAATATATATACTTGATATGTTGTGACAAAAACAGCCACATCTTTTTTAAAACAATGTTTTAAGTCTGTCTCTTGTAATAAGTAATTTCCCCTTAATAGTTTAAGGTATCTTCTGAGTAACAAAATTAACTTGTTCGTTCCCCACCCCTCCCTCCCAATTTTAAGACATGGTACAGAATTTCAAGGTTTTATTTAGGACTTCTGGTCCAAGATTCTAAGTGAAGCGTTGCACCACAGTGTGACTGATTAGGTTAAGCATTTATGTCTATACACATATTTGTTTAGTGTCCATACACTTGAATATTCTTTCTTTGTTTCTCAGAGACAGTTATAACTACATAGACGAGGCCTGCCTTCAATTATGATGTTCTCACCTTCCTGAGTGTTGTGATCACCAATGTGTTCTAGTATAATGCTTTTCCATTTTCTTTTTAATAATTAGTCTAGCATTCCATAAGACAAAAGCATATTTTACTTATATTAATTAAAGGCAATGGAATTATTCAATTTCTATATATTTGTGTTATGAAAGTAACTTCCCATATTGTACAGAAAATTAACAAACATAAGATGAACTTCAAAGAGCCTTCTCAACTAAAAACACTTGTATGTTAAAAGCCAAAGATTTAAAGTGGTGAAGACAACATCTCAAACATCACAAATATCTGTGCCTTGATTGATTCTATAGGGATATTCAAAACCTGTCAGAAACTGTAGAGATGATAAAATATAAGATGGACATCTTGACCTTGCCAAAAGTAAATGAGTGGATGCTAGTTTCAAACTATGGAAGATACACAAAGGGAGAATACCTAGAGAAAAGAATTTCCCATAGAAATAGGTCATGCTTAGATGCGATTCTGATGCTGTTAGAAGCAGGAAGTGGAAAGTATTCTGAAGATCAAGTATGTGGTCCAGCACAAGCTAGGCCCTGATCATCCCTGCCTTTTAAGTGCTGTGGTGCCCAGGCATGACCATTAATGTTTCATTGGATAAGGTGTGTTGGTTTAGTTTACTGCAATTAGTTATTCCCTGGGAATGTACTTCAGGCTCATGTTTGCATTTCTCCCAGCTCTGATGTTTCAAGTCCTATCCAGGCTCACTTTGAACTTCACTCCCATGACAGGCACACCAAAAACCAAGGATACCCAATTGTATTCTTCACAATGGTATGCCAGGCAAGGAGTTATTAAGAATGAGGTTCAAACAACTTATCCTGGAGGCATATATACCTTTAACAAGGGTAACAAATATTTTCCAGAATATGTCTTCCATTTTCCAGGCTACCAACAACACACGCAGTGAATTTCCACTGAAAGCAGCAGCCGGTCCGTGAAACTGAAGATCACAGCAAGGCAAATACAATTACGCCGACTCTACAGAATACCTTTGAAAAATCAACTCAATAAAAGTCCAGGGCCCTTATTTCAATCATTGTAACAGGTATATGTGGCTCACAGCATCGAGGTGAATGAATAATCCCACTTCTTTGTTTCTTTAAAACAAATTAAATTTGGATCTTGGGTTTCACTCAGTAAGCCCAAGACAGCATTCAAAATTCATCCTCATTCCCCAGTCCTGGTTAGACCATATAATATGCAGGATTTTTTTTAAAGGAAAATAAAAAAGACACTAGGGATTGTCCATCATAAATGTCTTTCCCCTGGCCAAAAGATGTGCCACATTGCCTCCACCTCTGCCTGCAAAGGCATCCATGTAGCTGTCTCCTCTGTCGGTCAATCCCACTGCCCAAGAAGAGTTTGAGGGGTCAGGTCTTCTGTGTGGTCTAGATTACTGCCTTTCCACCATGGAGGTAAGAAGGCCAACTGTCTGAGAAAAATGAATTGATCGGGAGGTCTTCTTGTTTCCTGTCCCTCATTGACAAGGCTTGAACAAGATGAAAAAAAAAAAAAGATTCAGCATGTGAAATGATTAAGATGAAGATAGATAAAAATACAGCACTCAGAAATATGAATATGAATTTTCATGATGTTGATGGCCCCAATTCTGTACAAGCTTTATGCATATAACTAACTGTATTTGCAATAACTTTAAAATGCAGGGGCTACGTCATGTCCAGAAGAACGCTTAGTTGCATAACTGCTTCTCTTTGGTTCTTTCATTCTTTCTGTCCCATCTTCTGAGATGTTGCCTGAGCCTTAGAGACGTCATAGCTGTCCCCGGTGGGACCTAATGGGTGTGAAGCTATCACAATTGGGGTTGAGAACTCCACTATCACTTAGTCTCAGCATTTTTCTTTCAAGTACTGCCTGCTGCAGTAAGACGTTTCTCATATGAAGGCTAAATGTAGCACCAGTTTACCGATCTAGATGTTAATATCTAGAAGACAGGTGAAGAACATCATTGCTTAACATGATAATAGCAAGTTTTCCCCACGTTCATATGATCTCCCGGCTAAGGGGTCGTGACCATAGTTACAGAGCCAGGCATAAATTGTTTCCTGTGACTAGAGCCTCAAACCCAATCTAACGAGGTTAGTTACTCATATAACATTCATGCCCCTATTACACCAAAGTACATCTTGCCTTCTAGGTCATTATGAATTTATTATGTATGCTTTGGGGGGGGATGGGGTGTCACTTTACTCAGTGTTATAACCAAAGACAAGTTGCTCCAGCTCTACTGAGTAACTCCTCACCCAGTTTCACACAAGTAACTCTAATTAAGCTCAGTGGGCCACACATAGAAAGAAGACATCAGAGTAAGAAAGGACACATTGAAAAGGAAGATGCTAGTGGAAGAAGTGAGGAATGGACGAAGGGGGGGTCAGGGGTGAAAATGACCAAAATACACTATGTAAATATATAAAGCCACCAAACAATAAAAATGGAAAATATAAATACAAGAAAACTTCTAAAGAGATCTTTCAGAGTAAAAATTCTTCACAATAGCCAAAATCTTGTGAATAACTTAAGACATTTAATGTCTTACATACATGTGCATTTACAAACACACCATGTATACCAAAACACTGTCCAATGTAAATGTTAACATTAACCTCTTACATAAGAATTTCTGAGGCCTCTGGAGTATTGTACAAAAATGACGCATCAGATAGGGATGCTGGACATAAATACCCTTAGTCACCAGCATGAAGGAAACATTACCGTGATCAATCAAAGGGGAAATTAATTCACCAGAGTTTCCAAGCTTTTAATCATCTGCATTTCAAATTCTATTTATTTGTTTTAAATGATCTCCCTGATCCATCGTCTTCTCCATGGCTCTGCCAGGAGCCAGGAAGACGAACCCACTGGGCTCTGCAGCCTTGCTCTGCTCACACACAGTTGAGTGATGGAATGTCTGACAAAGCCCACATCAGAGCCCACAACCCCACACTTTAGTTTTCTCAAAAGGATTCTCTTCTTCAAATTAGAATATGTAATAAGCAAATGTCTTTTCAAATCATGTTGAATTGACAAGACAGTGATTTCATACTCTGAATGTATCTTTGTTTGGGTTTCTCTGCTGCTTGGTATTTTCTTCACATTCTCTCTAGCTCTCTGTTCTGCGTGTGGATCTGTGCACAGCAGCGGTGTGTGGAGATTCTTTCACAGAGACAGCCCGTCCAAAGCACACCTGCCATGAATGGAAAGTGCAGGGGCAGCCCCTTGTGACTTGCCCTCTTCATCAGCATCTCTTGACTTTTGTTCACAGTCTGTTTCAGCATTTTATTATCTGCCAAAAAGGCAGGGAGGTAGGCTGGGCACAGAATTCCAAAATTAATTAAATGTCTGTCTTCCTCTTCTGTCAACACATTGAGTCTCATCAATGATTTGTGTTCTTGGAGGGAACATCTGGTATCTCACGAATATTTCTTCTTCAAAATTATCCCATATATATGTATTGGAATGATGAGAGAGAGAGAAGCAAAGAAAGAAGCGTTGTCAGATAATCGATGAAGTGGCCCTCTCAAACCAAAGCAAAGAGCAACATAAAATATGCTCTATCAACAAAACTGTTTCAGATGGACCTTGTTAAAACACAGAAAAGGAGCAAGCTCCCCTGGCCACCAGGAACCTCTTGTCTGCAACTCCAACTCTCCAAGAGAGAGCAAAGTTCTAGGCGTGGAGGGTGGAGAGAGACATTGATGGACCCACTCACGTGTGCCCCACTACAGCTGCAGCAAATGCCACCTGTACGTGTTACAGAGCTAGCAAATTATTCTTTCCTCTGTCATCTTCCTACTTTTCCAAAGAAAAAGGAAGGGATGGAGGAAACATAACATCATAGTTTAGATCTGTAATGTCTCCTATTAATATGTATGCTGAAGGTGTGGCTCCCTACTTGGTGAAAAAATTTATTGGTGAGGCTTAGTGGGAGGGTTTATATCATTGTTTTGTTGAGAGTATGCTTCTTTAAAAGGTATGGGGCTCTGATTTGTTCCCTGGCTATGAGTTCTCGTCTTAGGGCTTTTATTGCTGTGAAAGGATACATGACCACAACAACTCTTATAAAAGAAAGCTCCTAATAGTGCCACTTCCTAAGGGTCTATGGGAGCCATTTTCATTCACACCACCATAGTTGCTCAGCCATGCATGCTTACCATGATATGCCGCCTTGTTCAAAGCAAGAGAGATATCACCCACAATGTACTGATGTCTCTGAAATTGCACCAAAGTAAACCTTTTCTCTTCATAAGCTGATCATGTTAGGTGTTTGTTATAGTAAGGCAAAGCTGAAGAAAGTGCCCATGCTGCAACTCAGGCACCATCTTGGAGTCCATCCTCAGTGTTATCTCTAATAACCTCCTGCATCATACCCATCATCCTAATAACCCTTAGGGACAATTGTTTTGTTCTAGTGTACCCATGTGGAAATGGACTTCAGAGGTTCAGACCATGCCAGGGTAACTCAGACAATAAGGAACAGGCTAAGAATAGGCCGTATATTAAACTTGTTTTCCTGAAGTGGGAATCTCTGAAGAAAGTGGGAAGAGGAGGAGGTTTTATTTAGAGGGTGATTCCAAGAAACGGAGAGAAGGCAGCAAGAATTTAAAAAAAAGGAAGGGGAGGATGTGGCACAGGTTTCTAGGTACAGATGAAAGTTCCTGCAACGTGGCACTTGTCAAGACTCTGGGATTTGCCCACTGACAAACTTAGATGACCCACCCCTGTGGTCAAGGGGTAGGTCACTGGACAGGTTGTCATCTGCAGGCTCTGTGTCCACACCCTCTTCCACATGGGATCACACACTGGGAGCTACGCACAGCTCAGCCTGCTACATCAAACTCTGCATCCAAGACATGCACTTGCTGAGTTCAAGTCAGAATGTCAGAGGGTCAAACCAAACTCTAGGAGTGAAGCCCCTGGCCCAGGTTTGAGCTAGCCCTCCAGGGGACTCTAATGGACCTTGGAGGTTGAGAACTAACAAAGGGGGTATCAGAATCTCACACCAACAACAGGAAACCTGGGAACCTGTATGACAATCAAACATATTTGTAATATGAAGGAAAAAAAGAAGAAAAACATGGAGGGAAGAAGCTCACTGGACTAAATTAGAGGAAAGTCACTGGCCTGAAAATGTAACCAGCAGATCAATAGTGGGTAGGAGTAGTACAGGCTGCTCTTACAGAGGACCTATGTTCAGTTCCCAGCATCCATGCTGGGCAGCTCCCAATCACCTGTAACTCCTGCTTCCAGGAGAATTTATGCTTTTGGACTTCACACATCCATGCATATGATAATCTAAAAAAGAAAGGTAATCTTTAGGACTGTTGCACCCATGAGCTTACAGCCACTGTGGGTGTCTGCAAAAGATAGACAAGATCAAGCCAGAAGGTCGACATTCTAACACAGAGAAGAGAGGGGCTCATGACCCCAACTGAAGGGCTATTGACAGTTGATGGCTGCTGGGGGCGGAGGTGGGGGGAGGCACAGTCAGTTTTTATTAAGGATGTGTCTCCTGGCAGGTTGACCACAGTTCTGAAGATAGCTCCACACTCATGAATATTTGGAAAGCATAAATTGGACTCAGTCAGTTATATTTTTAAAAAGCAAAGAGGATATGGAGTTAGAAGAGGGTTGGAAAGCATGGGGTGTGTCTGAGGGAAGAGAGAGGAGTAGGGTTAGTATGATTGAAATATGTTGTGTGTATATATGAAGTTCAGAAAGAAAAAAATAATTTTTAAAAAGTGTCTCATTTTGATGTATTTTTCTAGAACAGAAGTAGTTCAGTGAGGGCACTTTGTCCTTTCACCGCCACTGGGACATCTGGACAGAATAAAGAAGAGTCAGTGGGTTGAGGAGGTGGCTTAGTTAATAAAGCGCTTGCCACACAAACATGAGAACCTGAATTCAATGCCGGCTACCACACAACAGCTGGGCATAGCAGTGTATGTCTGTAAGCCCAGCACTGTAGAGGTAGAGACAGGAGCATCTCTGGGGCCTGATACCTACTTTAATTGAACCAGCAAGCCCAAGATTCAGTGAATATCCTGCCTCAAAAAATAGAGAGATTGAAAAAGATTTCTGACATAGACTTCTGTCCCCCAAAGGAGTGCACACACATGTTTGCTCATACACATATATGTGTACATACTCATACACACACACACACACACACACACACACACGGGATTCATATATGTATATGGAAATAGATTACTTCTTTATCATCTCTAAACTACTGAAGGAAACCTCTTGTTTGGTTATGATTGCAGGTCGATACATCCAAGTAACAGACTGTGCCTATGGCTTTGTGGCCAATAAGATACAATATGTGCAGGTTACTTTGAAGTACTTGCCAAATTACTTTAGTCTTCCCATTTCAGGTATTTATAAACATATATATATATATATATATATATATATATATATATATATATATATCTTCCATATATATGGAAGACAGAGGAGACAAAGTGGAAGGAAAGAAAGAGAGCAGAAAAGGGGAGGGAAAGGGTGGAAAGTTAAAACATGAAAGAGCTAAGCTGTCCCTTGACATTTAAGGAATAGAGAGGGCCTAGGGTGGGGTGTGGCAATGCAGGACTGTAATGCGAGCAATCTGGAGGCAGAGAGGACAGTCTTGAGTTCAAGGTTAGTCTAGACAACATAGTGGAAGGGGGTGGGGAAGGAAGGAAAGGAAGGAAGGGAGGGAGGGAGGGAGGGAGGGAGGGAAGGAGGAAAGAGGAGAGAGAGAGAAGAGGAGGAGGAGAAGGAGGAGGAGGAGGGGAGGAGGAGGAGGAGGAGGGGAGGAGGAGGAGGGGAGGAGGAGGAGGGGAGAAGGAGGAGGAAGAAGAGGACGAGGAGGAGGTATGTAAAGGAAAAAGAATCAGGAAAAATTGAGTGAAGGAGGTGGTGAT
Source organism: Rhabdomys pumilio (assembly GCA_030674055.1). Lineage (NCBI taxonomy): Eukaryota > Metazoa > Chordata > Mammalia > Rodentia > Muridae > Rhabdomys > Rhabdomys pumilio. The sequence goes on along the minus strand of JANHMN010000002.1, from coordinate 205,167,346 downwards.
GAAGTAGAGAGAGGAGTCAACCCAGTGAAAAGAGTTCATAGAGAATCTGTTCACATTATCACATAGTGTCTCAATAATGTGAACCATTACTGAACACATGCAGAAATGCATTCCCCTCCATCAGCAATTGTATGGCATGCCTGCTTAGACCCAGACAGGCTGTGAAGCAAAGGTAAGAAAGTGATAAACATGAACCTTTTCCCAAACTCACTTCCAGTTCATCCAATACACAATTATAAACTCTTTCTCCACATGCAAGCACTGCCAGTACTTATCCAACCAAAGATGGGGTCCTAAGACACAAAGTATATCAGTTGGTCTGGCTATGAAACAGTTAAATGATGATGGGTGGGGGAGGAGATATCAAGTTCCCTTCCAAAGTGGCAGGAACCTATACAGCAGGGCTCCAGGAGGGAGACTCCTTTGAATAACAGAGTGGAAGCCACTTTCCCTACTTGAGGAACTGAACCTGTGGCAGTAAGGTGTTAAGCTTGAACCATTGTAATGCGCAAGTGACTAAAACAGAAAGTGTGCAGGACATGGAGTGCTCCCTCAGAAGAGTTTAAAAGGTTCCAGGCAAGTTTGAGGTTCTGGAAACCACCCAGATGGGTTTCAACTTTTAAAAAGATGCATATTCCTTCTAAGAGGGAGTATCAATACAGACTCAGAAACCATAAATGTTTCCAATCAAATACTGGATGGTTTTGCAAGAAAAAAAAAAATGCCAGCAGCTGTCAAGCCCTTCACTCTTCAGTCCTTTATGCTCTCTTGTTTTCACCCAGGGCATCTGATTTTGTGGGAGGAGGAAAATGGTTTCAGAAAGCCTGCATGCAAATATATATGCAAATATAATTCTTTGGTCGGTGACCAGCCTGTGGTGCCCCCTAGAGTTAAATGTGTTTATTACAAATCCAGTGGTTTCCAATGGAGGCTGCAGAGAAGAATCACCTAAAGAGAGTCAACACCTACTGCAGTCAGACCAAGCACCTGCAGAAGGAGAGTTAATTGGTGTTTAATTGGTGTTTAATTGGTGTTTAATTGATGCTCTCCCTCTGTTTATTTGTTCTTCCCAAAATTCTTTTATTGTTCTAAGGCTTTTGTATTTCCCTATAATTTTACATACTTTTAAAATTACATTTAATTTGTGTGCGTGTGCATCTGCATGTGGGGTGTGTGTGTGTGTGTGTGTGTGTGTGTGTGTGTGTGTGTGTGTGCGCGCGCGCGCGCATGCATGTGGTTTGTATGTGAAATCGAAAAGAAAATCTGCAGCAGTCTAAGATCAATTGGCTAGGCAGAAAATGCATTTTTCCATTTATCCATGCTAGCCTCCCACGTATGATTCTAGAAGCAATTTAGTAACTTATTTTAAAAAAAAATTCTGGGGTTTTGACTGTAACCCAGTTTGGGGGAGAATTATCAAGTTAACATTATTGATTCTCTGATCCATAAAACAGTACCTGTCTCCTCTGGTTTAGCTCTTGAGTTTCTCGCAGCAATTCTTTGCATTTCTCATTGTTTAGACCTTGGAAAAACTAGACTCCCCCTGCCCCACAGGCTGATAAGCATGTTTTTTTTTTTTTTTAAAAAAAAAAAAGTATAGCTTTGGGAAAACAAAGCAGCTTCTTAAACAATCAGATATGTATCTGAACATGACCCAGTCACCGTCTCCTAGAGCAATGGTTCTCAGCCTGTGGGCCAAGAACCCTTTGGCAAACTTCTATCTCCAAAAATATTTAGATTATGATTCACAGCAAAATTAAAGTTATGAAGTAGCAACAAAAAAAACTTTACGATTAGGAGTCACTACAACGTGAGGAACTGTATTAAAGGGTCATAATTTTAGGAAGGTTGAGAACCACTGTCCTAGACTGTCCTAGGGTATCTTAGTTCCCATTGCTGTGATAAAACATTATAACCAAAAGCAAGTTGGGGAGGAAAAGGTTTATTTGGCTTACACTTCCACACCCCAGGCTATCACAGACAGATGTCAGGACAGGAACCCAAACAGGGAAGGATCTTAATGCAGAGGCTGTGGAAGAGTCCTGCTTAGGGGCTTGTTCTCTCTCCAAGGTTTGCTCAGCCTGCCATCTTATAGAACACTAACTCAGGTGTGTCCCCACCCATAATAAACTGGGCCCTCCCACATCAAGAATTAAGTAAATACCCTACTGGCTTGCCTGCAGCCCAGCCTTCTGAAGGCATTTTCTCAATTGAGGGTCACTCCTCTCCGCTGACTATAGCTTGTGTCAGGTTGACATAAAATCCTGCCAGCACATAGGGAAATAAAAGCCTGTCTGCCATCAGAGCTGAGAAGCATTTGGGTGATCTCTGGAGCCTTTGTTGTCTCTCTGCCCTCTGTCATCACCCCATGAACACATCAGTCCTGTGAAAATACTTGACTTTGATAGTCAGGAAACCAAATTTAAGAGAAACTGCAATTCTAAAATATAAAGGAAAATCTGGTTTTGCTGTGGGTAGTGGTGATGGCCAGCATGCAAGAGGCTAAGGCTATACAGTGAGTTTGAGACCAGCCTGTGCTGCGTATAAATCCTATGGAGGAGGTGATGGAGAAGAGCCAGTCATTATTTGTTGGGCTAAGAGCTTTTTGTGCATATTTTTTTTTCTTTTTCTTTTTGAGTAATAGCACAATATCACTGACTGGATACATGTTCCTTGACTATTTGCATCTGTTGTATTGCTAGTTCCTCAACCTAGAACTGACCTTAATACTTGCATGTAATTAAAATGGTATAAAAGCAAAAAGGAGGAGGGAGGGTGAGATAGGGGGTTTCTAGGGAGGGGGAATGGGGAAAGGGGATAGCATTTGAAATGTAAATAAATAAAATATTCAATTAAAAATAAAGAAAAAAAGGAGAAAATAAAGAAAAGATGATTTTTTAGCTCTCATTCCTGGGGGTATCAGTGGTGATCTTCCTGTTAGCAGAGTCTCAGGGTGGTACAAGGGCCAGAAAAAGGAAATGTGCATACATATGTCTCTCCTGGTCGTGTGTGTGTGTGTGTGTGTGTGTGTGTGTGTGTGTGTGCGCGCGCGCGCGCGCACGCGCGCATGCGCGCGCGCGCTTTTAAAGCTGCCTGCATTCCATGGAAATGCTATTGGGGTCACTGTATCTCTTCATAATCTCCTGCCAGAGACCTCTCCTATACACACCACTCTCAGGTGCTGCTTCCACATTCTTCATCACTCACAGTGAAGATTAATGGAGACTTGGGTGCACTCAATGCACACAGAGAGATCACAGCATCTTAACTTTAAAAAGCAATTTGGCATGCACTAAGAGAGATGGTTTGGGGGCCTCTGTCCTGCAGAAGGGATGGCAGAAAAAAAAATGTTTCTTCTCAAAAAAGAAAGGATGAGGAGTTGGAGGAAGAAGCAAGAAGAATCATGGGAAAGTGCAGGCTAGAGCAAGTGTCATGGAAGGTAGCCAGGATCAAAGAGAAATGGTATTCCTGTGACACCCCTGAAGTACAGACGTCACCTCTGTAGACCTCTGGATATCCCCAAAAGCTCCCATAGACAAAGCACATTGCTCACCCATGCAGAGGTCAGTCAGCTTCTAGTGAAAGTAAAACAAAGAAACAAACAAAAAAAAAAACACAGAAAAACAAACAAACATACAAAACAAACAAACAAACAAACAAAACCAGGTGGGTCTCTGGCTTTCTTGGACAGAGCTGAGAGTAGGAGGATGTCACTGCAGAAACCCAGAGACAATCTGTTGGAGCAGATCTTGGAACTAGGCCACCTAAAGCTCCCTGATCAAGTTAGTTTACTAGGATGCCTGGGAAGTGGGGTGGGATGGAAGAGACTGCAGTGTAGCGGCCATGTTAGGCCACTATATTTCCCTGTCCCTCTGACATTCCACAGAGACAGTACTGAACTTTCTCATCTGCCAGTGGATAGAAAAGGGGTATGAATCATTTGGAGCAAGAGTGAGATACTAAGTCAGCCAGCACGAGACATAGGGATTCCCTCCAGAAAAGCAGAGAAACTAAAATCTGGAGGGGAAAATATAATAGCAAGCTTGAGTCAACACAGCAAAGGGGATTTGTATGCAAAACAGGAACTAATAAAGGTCAGAAGAAGCAGGTCTGCTCCAGAATCAGATCTCCATATGGAAATGATGTTACCTTCCACAGTGCTCGGAGAGAGGGAATCAAGATGGACAAGTTATACTGGAGCACACTGTCATCAATACACAGAAGAGAAAGACACCTTTTAGAGATTGCAAGGCTCATTAGAAAAGAGGACTCTGTAAACTCAGCCTACAATGATCTGTGATGTGACAGCTGAATAGGCACATGTCTATGGAATAATGTGGTTTCTAACAACACATTCCCCATGGAGTAAACTCTTGGTTTCTATCATAGAGCTCTCTGTGATGATAGGGAATTGAGATGTCTGGCTGTAGAGCATGGCTACCATGCAGTGAAACATTGCTCTGAGATACAGTCTATGGATTTGGCCAAGGAGATAATTAGTTTGTGGGCGGTGGGGTATGATTAGTGAGGCATCCCTGCCCACTCTCAGAGTAATTTGCAGGCTACTTAAGGCAGTCTCCTTTTCACATAAAGAGCAACCAAAGTCAGGGTAGAATCTCCTTTGGGGAAAGCCAGATCTCATTTGCAGCTGATGTATGCAAATCTCTTACGTTTCCACAGAACTGAAGTCTCAAGTTTAGGTTTTATGTGTTCATGGCGCCATCTGCTGGTAAAATGTAGCTTTCATCTTATGAGCTCTCAAATATCAATTCTCCAACTCTTTGATCTTTTTACACTGAAAAATTATTGAGGATTCTGAATACCTTTTGCATGAAGCATATATATCAATATCAGTGGTACTTGTAATTATTAACTTGGAAAATGTTATTTGTTTATGTGTGAGAGTAACAATAAATTAATTCCATATGAATGTAAATAATTTAAATAAGAATATTGTTCACCAAATTATAAAATTAGTATGTGGCTTGAGGTTATATATCATTATATATAACTATATATACTTAATATAGAATTAATAGTTCCATGAATTGAATAAATGGATATATATATATATATATATATATATATATATATTTCCTGCATTGTGACTTTCACTAAATACAATTTTATCTCCAGTCCCTCGTTTATAAACAGAAATAGTACAATGTGGACATGAAAAAGATCTTGGACTCTATATATAGATAGAGAGTCCACTACATACATTTCTGGTAGCTGTGGAGATCAAAAGTGTATATCCAAGCCTCTAGAACTGAAGTTATGGATGATTGTAAACTGCCATGTGGATGCTGGGAACCAAACATTGATTCTTTGTAAGAGCAATGAGGGCTCTTGACTCCCAAGCTATCACTTCAACCATTCAGTTGCCTTAATCAAAATATATGAAGAAAATCTAAGCTTTTCAGGTAACTGAGGGTATTTTTATTGTATTTGAAATTTGACAAGATGAATTTCTGGAGTTTAGGTACACTATAAATCTGCAAACATACCACTAAACTTCCACTTATCTGTTAGGTTAAAGTCTTTAGGCTTAGAATGGATTTACATCAGTGTGTGATTTTGTGGCATTGTCTCTCCACGGATATTTTTAAGGGGTGTGGATAGGGTGAGAATGAACTTCTCACCCTGTCCTGAATTACATAGATCCCCCACATTCTAGCATGCCAGCTTACATCACACACTAGGAAAAATTCCCACGTTATGACTTTCACTAAATGCAGTTTCTTCTTCTGTCCCTTGTTTACAGACAGAAATAGCACAATGTGTGCAGGAAGAGGGCCTTGGCATCTCTCTGATGATCCAGTCACACAAACAACACCCTGATCGACAGAATCCAAGTGTCACTAAAAGCTTTTATAGCAAAGAAGCTGAAAATGATGAGTTTGTCTCGTTAACCTCTCAGACAGATTTCTGCTGCTTCTAGGTACTGCAGAATTTTGTTCCTGAAAGATTGCCCTAACAATGGTCAGCTTGTTTCCTGCCTTTTCTCCAAAAACACAGATGATGTTCCTGGACAACACAGTGAGAGATTCAAGTCAACCGTGACAACAGCCTTCTGTAAAGCCAGACAGAGTGGCAGGGATGGTGGGAGTCACGGAGTGTTTACACTCAGCAAACCTGACAAACCTGACTGCAATTCAGAAACTTCCTCTGGGGGTTCCTAGCATGGCACAGGAGGGACACCAATAATCCTCCAGCATCGTTCCTAAGGCCTCACCTTCTAGCCTTCTTGACAGTGCTTCTGTGAGCCGGTGTCCTAGTTAAAGTTACAATGGCTGTGATGAAACACCATGACCAAAAGCAAACTGGGGAGGAATGGATGTGTTTAGTCTACACTTCCATATTGTAGTCCATCACTGAAGGAAGTCAGGACAGGAACCCAAACAGGAAAGGAACCTTGAGGCAGGAGCTGATGCAGAGGCCATGGAAGGTGCTGCTTACTGGCTTGCTTTCTAAGGCTGTTCAACCTGCTTTCTTAGAGAACCCAGAACAACCATCCCAGGAACCCACTCACAAAAGCTGGGCCTTCCCCCATCAATCACTAATTGAGAAAACACTATGTCCATATCTTATGGAAGCATTTTCTTAATTGAGGTTCCCTCCTCTTAGATGATTTTAGCTTAGTAAAGTTGACATAAAACTATCCAGCAGAGCCAATAATTCTCAAGATTACTCTTGCATTAAAAACATGGGTTAAAACATTTAAGTCTGAGATGTATTTTGATTTTGCACATCTAAGACCAGAGATCTTCATTCAGTATGTTTAGGATAAACTCTGTGGTGGTTTTAGACCGTATATTGTGGGGAAATTTGCTCCATTTACTTTACCCTGAGAGATTCTAAAGCAATTGGTCAATTACTAATTCCAGTGTGACAAGTGCTATTTTAAGCCATCAGATTTCAATCCCATAGTTCAGACATGCCTAGAAGGCAATTTCTAAGGTGAACATCTGCTCTCCGTGCCTAATTTATAACTGTCCCCTGGCACAAGCAGACAGAGAGGGGTTGTAATGTCTTCCAAAACTTCGAAGCAAAAGGAAACGTTGTCCTCCTAGTGATAGAAAAATTCATCCCTGCTTCTCTAGTTAGTGGTTCCATTATTACCACTTTGTTGCACTTAGTCCCTTCCTGTTGGCTGGATGCAATTTGCATACATAAAGAGGAGCAAGAAGCTTATCTTTCTCTGTGATTCTTTTAGGCTGCTCCAGTGTTACATTTTGAGCATCTGAGTTTTTGAAGGTCCCTGGTGTTACTATTGATCTGGTGTTATATACGGGTCGCTGCTGTTATATAGGACTCATTCCTGTTATTGATCTGCTTGTTACATTTTCAGCCAGAGCAATTTGATTTTAAGATTTATCATCCTTCCGTGTATTTTTATATTAGTAAAAACACGTTTTTATTGCTGTTTATCTTAAGATACTTTCTGGGTATTTCTATTGATTCTGTTTCTTCTAGATGAACTTGAAAATTAAATCAATATTGACTTTTCTTTTTGCTTTAGACTGGGCTATGCTGGTTTTTTTAAAAATAAAAATATTTATTCATTTTCACTTTATGGGCCTGGGTGTTTTGCCTCAAAGTATTTCTATGCACCATGTGCATGCTGTGACCTCAGAGGCCAGAATTCCCTGGAACTGGAGTTCTCTAGTTCCAAGAGAGTTCCGGATTCTGAACCTACTACGTCCTCTGGAAGAGAAGCAGTGTTCTTTAACTTCTGAGCTGTCTATCCAGCCCTGCCAGACTTTTTAGTCTGCTGGTTGCTTCTTGTTATTTGGCACCCTTTCCTTCCGTACCCTAATCTTGCAGGAACTATTCATGACATACTAATAAGTCTACTTTTTTGTCATCTAGACTGCCTGTCAGTCTCTTTTTTTTTCTCCAAAGGGACAGACTTTCGTGCATGGTTCTCAGTCCTCTGTTTTCTCTATCATGTAATCTTGGTTGTCAACATGACCAGCTTGAGAAATGCCCAGAAAAGTAGTGAATCACAGTTGGAGTATGTTCATGAGGAAGTTTCCAGAGAGTGTTAGTAGTTGGGGAGGGTCAACCACTGAGTGGGAAAAACCCACCCTGGGTGTGGGCAGCACCAGCCAATAGGCTGGGAGCCCAGAATGAGCAGAAACATGGAGTATGTGCAAAGCTTGTGTGTGTACAAGCATGCAATACTTATTGAGTGGATGCCTTTTGGCCAGAAGCTGTTGGTTTGCTGTTGCTCTTGTCTACAGACATCCAGTCCAAGATTCTTCAGCTTTGACTATGGGTGGGGATAGCATCTAGCCCGGGCCAGGGAAGCGGGGTAAGGGGAGCTCCCGCTTGTTCCAGAGGTTATTGTTTTGGCTTGGTGGTGGCTGTGGCTGGGAGCACAGAGAGGCCTTCTACTGGAGAATTAAGCTGAGGCTCTGTAGTTGAATACCTTCTCCGTGGCTTCCCACAGCGGATCTTGATGAAAGAGATAGTCCATGATTCTAAACAGTTTGTTGATTGTTCATGGTGGAAAATGGGTGCATAAAGTACCATACCCACTTCTCAGAGTAGAGCTGAGATTAAATACTTTTTGCAGGGAGGAATGTCTGGGAAGGAAAGCTTATTGGCTAAGCCCTCTGGGCCTCTAGCAAGCTCTCATTAGCAAGGAGAACTGTTTTGGACCTATGTGACCAAAGCACATGTTCCTTTTATGGGGAACATGGCACATGTTCCAGATCAGGAATCTAGCAGGAAGCAGGGAGCAGGGAGCAGGGAGCAGGGAGCAGGGAGCAG
>JANHMN010000002.1:205144837-205158558 GCA_030674055.1 Rhabdomys pumilio | reverse complement strand
AGCAGGGAGGAGCAGGGAGGAGCAGGGAGGAGCAGGGAGGAGCAGGGAGGAGCAGGGAGGAGCAGGGAGTCACCTAAGTCTCGGGTGTGGGCCCTGCATGTCTCCAGGTCTCAACCTGCTCTACCTTAACAAGTTTCCTGGCATGGTTTTACATCCAACAGTTTCCTCTTGTAATTACATAGATAGATTGATAGATAAATAGATGATAGATAGACAGACAGACCAACAAGAGATAGGTAGGTAGGTAGGTAGGTAGGTAGGTAGGCAGGCAGGCAGGCAGACAGACAGACAGACAGACAGACAGATGGATGGATAATATTCTGGTCAACCCTAATTCTCTCTTTAGCCTTAAAATAAGGGCATTGAAAAAAAAGTTTATTTCCCTATGTTCTGAATCCAAAGTAAATGGTGTCTTCAGCAGTAGGGTCTTACTACCTATCTGTAGTAGAGCAAGAGGAATATCAGTAGTCTGTGTTGTTGTTTTGGATGTCCTGGGCCTCCCCACCCAACAACTTGAAGGGTACTATCCTGTGCCTGGAACTGAGATTTCCATTTGATACCTGTCTTCTGGGAGCAACATTGTCCACCCCTACAGGACTCAGATTTCCTTTTAAATGCATATTTTTAATTAGTATTAAATTAAGTAGTTTGTAAAAACTAGTAGACCTCCAAAAAGCTACTTTGCCTATTCTTAGTTTCATGTCTCCAATCTCTAATTTTCTATTTAGTTTTTTTTGTTGTTGTTCTAAACATTTTTCCTACAATTTCTAGAATAATGTTTAACCTTTTTTTTTTTTTTTTACCATTTGTAGCATTTATTTGGGTTTTTGAGTTGAATTTTGAATTCAAATTATCTAGTTAATCATATTTTCAAATGCATTATGAAGACAAAAATAAAATTTTTCATTTCCAGTTTATCATATTTCAACTCTGTTAAAGAGACCCAATGGATGTATCACTTATTTATTCCATGATCATGTGAATTAGGCTTTTTGGTCTTGGATACTTTGAAACTAAAATAAATAAGTTAATAAATAAATAAATAAATAAATAAAACAAATAAATACCATATCTACCTTAAAATAGTACTTCCTCTTTTTTATTTTATTTATTTATTTTTATTGGATATTTTATTTACATTTCAGATGTCAATCCCTTTCCCCATTTCCCTTCCCCAGAAAAACCCCTATCCCGTGCCCCCCCCTTTTCCATTTGGCTTTTATACAATTTTTTAAATGTTAATCAGCATTTAATTTAATTTAAAACTACAATAAGTTCATTTTTTTAAAGGAATGAAACTTTTTATTTGACATTATAAAATAATCTTCAACTAAGGCAGTTTATTTTATATTTTAGTATGTTTTATAGTATTTTATAGTTACATTAAAAAGTACGAAAGTCCATACATCTATCTCCTATTTGCTTCTTGTTTTTATTCCCTCGCTCACTGTTGGACAGTCAGGTTTTCTTAGTCATGGCTATTGTGAACAACGCTACAATGATCATGATCATACAGCTACTTAATAAAGATTCTGATTACCATTCTTTTGGATCTAGATGTTGTGTGCCCAAATCATATGACAAGTCTGGTTTAAAGTTATAGAGAGTTCCCATACTGTTTTCCATAGTAGCTGGACCAGTTTACATTTCTGCCAACACTGTGCTCATGTTGCACAGTCTTGTCAGTGCTTCCTACCTTCTCCTATTTGATAACGGTCATCTTAATGAGTGCAAAATGACATCTCACTGAAATCTTATTCTTCACTTGCCTGGTGGCTAATGACGGTGAGATTTCATATATCTCATGGTGGTTTGAAGAGGTATGGCACCCACAGACTCATGTGTTTGAGTGTTTGTCCATAGGGAGTGATATGATTAGGAGGTGTGGCCTTATTGGAGTAGATGTAGCCTTGTTGGAGGTAGTGTGTCACTGTGGAGGCAGGCTTTGAGATCTTACCTATGTTCAAGCTCTACCCAATGTGGCACACAGTCTCTTTCTGTTGCCTGTGGATCAAGATGTAAAACTCTCAGTTTCTTCTCCAGCACTATGTCTGCCTGCACACCACCATGCTTCTCACCATGATGATAATAAACTAAACCCCATAAACGGTAAGCCAGCCTCAACTAAACATTTTTTTATGAGTTGCGCTGGTCATGGTGTCTCTTCACAGCATTAAAACCTTAACTAAGACACACCTGTTTTTTGGTAAAATCTCTATTAATGTTCTTTGACATTTTTAACCCTGATATTTGGAGATTTTGTTGCTAATGTGTTCCCCACTTGTTGTCTATACTGACCCCACCCCAGAGACGTAGTTTGTAAATATTTCCTACAGTATTTAGATTTTTTTTAACTCTGATGATTGGTCATTTTTCTGCATAGGTTTTAGTCTGATGTCAACCCACTTGTTTAGGTTTTATCTTATTGTCTGGACTTTTACTGTCATATCCAAGAAATCACTGGCAAGACTGATGCTAGCAAATGCTGCGAGTTTTATAATTTCAGCATTTAATTAATATATTTATTTCAATTTTGCTCATGACATAAGGCTAGCCCAAATTTAATGTTTTGAGTAAGGATACCAATGTTTCCTCATGCCATCTGTTGGAGACAATCCCTTTCCCAATATTGTCTTAGTATCCTCTTTATTTGACCGTACAGTCATGAGTAGAATTCCAGGCTCTCTGTTACTTTATGATATAGATATTGGCCTGTGGTCTCTACACCAGGTCTTCTGTCTGCTGACACAGTCCACTTGCCCCACATCTTCCCACATCAATTAATGCAATCAAGACAATTGTCTATAGGCATTTCACATGAGAATCTAGATCCTGACAAATCAACAATTAATACTAACCATCACACAGGTCTTTTAAGATATCCTGGTTCTTCAGTATTTGGCATTAGTAGTTTTTATGTTTTCGAAATATTATCTACTTTTTCTGGATAGTCCAATTCATTGGTGTATTGGTTCAGTGTTCTCTTGACATTTTTATTTCCATAATCTGTTGTATATTCTCTCACCTTTGACTGTATGGACTTGAGTCTTCTCTCTTACTGTCTTAGTCTAGATAAGAATTTGGCATTTTTTCAAAGGAAGCCTTATTTTGTTGATTTTTCTATTATCTTTTTATTTTCTAGTTTGTATATTTTTGTTATGAACCTGACTTTCCTCCTCTTTTCAACTTGGGGCTTATTTTATTCTTCTAGCTTCCTGAAGTAAAATTTAGGTTGATAATTTAAGATTTTTCTTCTCTAACATAGGCAATTACCATTTCTTGCCTGCTAACACTTCTCAAGTTTCTTCAGATTTATATTATGACCTAACATGATCCATTCTGAAAAATATCTTGTGTGTGCAAAAGAATGTATATTCTGTTACTAATGGTTGTTTTGTGTATTTCTGTGATGGACATTTCTGAGTAGCCCAAACTAGAAATAGAAAGTAAGTATTGGCTTTTGTTTCTAAATCCTGACTGGCTTCTTGCAACTTTGTCTGCAGCATTTTAAAATATCTATATTTTCTTTTTATTTTATTATGGGGAGTGTTTGGTGTGTGCATGTAACTGCGGGTGGAGGAACTATCTAGGTCTGAAGTTAAAGTCAGTTGTGAAACTCCCAACATGGTGCTGGGAATCAAACTCTGAACTTGCAGAAGAGAAGCATGTGCTCTTAACTGCTGAGCCATTTTCATATGCATTTTTCTTTCTCTTCTCCTTCCTTCCTTCCTTTCTTCTTTCCTTTCTTCCTTCTTCCCTTCCTTCCTTTGTTCCTTCTTTTTAAAACTTTTATGAGCTAGAGAGATGGCTCCACACTTAAAAGTGATTGCTACCTTTGCAAAGGACCCAGGTTCTGCTCCCAGGATGCTCACTAGGCAGTTATAACAGCATGTAACTTTACTTCTAGGGGACTAGATTCCCTCTTCTGGCCTCCACAAGCATTGTATGCATAGCCTGTACATACAGACAAGCAGGCACACACATAAACAAGGGTATAAAAATAAACAACTTCTTAAAGTTTTGCTCTCCAACTTATTATCAAGAGTAAAATTTCTGCCTAGCTGGGCGGCTGTGGCGCACGCCTTTAATCCCAGCACTTGGGAGTGAGAGGCAGGCGGATTTCTGAGTTCAAGGCCAGCCTGGTCTACCAAGTGAGTTCCAGGATAGCCAGGGCTACACAGAGAAACCCTGTCTCAAAAAAAAAAAAAAAAAAAAAAAAAAGTTCTGCCTAATTACAGTTTCCTGCTGAATTTTATACATAAAGAGGTTAAGGTTTTTCAGTGTCTAACTGACTGGATATGTAAAAGTGTGAGCCACCAGGCAGGAAAGAGGAATCCATCTTTACTTTCTAGGTGTGGCCCTTTACACAGGCATTATAACAACTATGCAAGTTGGCGCAGCAAGTGGAGCCCAGCAAGAGGCTTCTGATCCTTTGACTCTGCAAGACCCATACTGGTTACATCAGTCTTCTTTCTCCCCAACTTTGGGTCACCACCTGTGCCCACATCACCATACACCTCATGAGGTTAGACTCAAAAGAACCACTGGACCAACTACACATTGTCTAATTGTCTCCTCAGCCTTCTCATGTAGCTGCCATGAGGATATTCTGATTCGATTCTAGGCAGAATCCCTGCTCTGTCTTCAAATCATTTATTCTTTATTGTGTCTAGGGGAAGGAGTGTCCTTTCTCCAACTGTTCTTTATCTGTTGCCAAGTTTAAGAAAGTATTAATAATACTTAATACTTTATTAAAATACACAAACAGTATGTTTGTGTTTATTGTTATCTATGATGCTCTTTTCTATCAATTTACATGTATTTCCTCACTTTACATTCACAGTCATTTCTACCATTGTTATTATCATATTCACCATATTTTCCTTACTAACAAGGAAACTGTACCATATAAAGCTTAAGTAATTATCCTATATGGCTGGTAAGTGGGGATCCAGAATCAATCCTAGGATCTTGTAGTGGTTTGAATAGGTTTGGCCCATATCGACTCATGGGTTTGAACGTTTGACCCACAGGGAGTGACACTATTGGGAGGTGTGTCCTTGATAGAATAGGTATGGCCTTGTTGGAGAAAATGTGTCACTGTTGGGCTGGGCTTTGTAGTTCTATGCTTAACCTTTGCCTAGGGTGTAGTCTTCTCCTGGTTTCCTAAGGAACAAGATGTAGAACTCTCAACTCCTTCTCTACTTTATTAAAATACTTTATAGCATGCCTACCTGGATGTTCCCATGCTTCCCGCCTTGGTGATAAAGAACTGAACCTCTGAACCTGTATGCTAATCCTAATTAAATGTTGATCCTTACAAGGGTTGCCTTGGCCATGGTGTCTCTTCACAGCAATGGAAACCCTAGCTAGACAGATCTAGACCTAGAACCAGGGAAATGGCAGTCTTGACTACTCTTATGGTACTCTGGCCTGTTGACTAAGGGAGAAACAAAGGAAGTCATAATTCACAGAGTATGCCCAGGGCAGACAGTGTAGATGTCCATGATAGCACTTGGTTGCAAAGGAAGATGGGAAATGTGTTAATAGAGACCCTGATACAGGGACTTTGGCAGAAGTACTTTGTCTAAAAAGTGGTCCCAGAATACTGAAGTAGGTGAGCAGGGAAAGAGGGCTACTGGGATGCTTGCTGCACTGTGTGTTGAGATTCAAGTCTCATAGAAACTCTCTGAGGAACCTTATGGAACATAGTCTACTATTACTCCATCCAAGGAAGGAATGTTTGAGACATTCATCCAGTCAACTGCCAATTATCTGACATTGACTAAGTATTGGCCCCAGGGAAGTTACCTCTGCCTGTCTAGATCGTGTTGCCTGTAGCTTGTTTCCTACAGCTTCAAAGAAGACAGAACACTGGGACTATACACACTTGGTGCACGGACACTCTAGATGCTTTACTGTATGGAGCTTTGAGAAGAGCTGGGAAGTGGCATAGAGCATCACAGACTTGTGTGACATCTTCAGTGGTCAGTGCACTGCCAAGATGCAGAAACTTACTACCAGCAGAAGATAGAAAACGTCAGAAATAGAATCAGTTGGTAGTCTCTGTCAAATGCTCTTCCATTTTTATCTTTAATTTTTTTTCTCAAGGAAATTGGTAATAGGGGCTCTAAAGTCAGTATGATTTAAAACTTAGGGCCAGGGCTACACACAATATTTCTGCTAACTATGTCTACAAGAAAAGACTTCACATCAGCCAGAAACCTGTTAAGCCACAGTTTATCTTCACATGAACACTTTGACCAGAGATGCAGTTGATAGACCATGTGTCTCTTCGAGTCCCTTCTAGTCTCTTCTAGTCTATTCACTTTTATGAACAAAGTGCTGTTTAAGTGCTGTCCTCAAAAGGGAGAAAGGAAAGTTAGTTTTGCATAAGAAAAAAACACTCGTAAACTTAGTAGTTTACAGTGATATTTTGCAATGAACTTGCAAATTGGCAGTTGCTGCTGGGACTGATGATCTTTGTTCCACCAAGCATCCATGAACAAGAAATAGGCAAAGCGTTGACTTTTCTATAGTCTCCCTGGATCATATAGATGATGATGATGATGATGATGATGATGATGATGATGATGATGATGATGATGATAAAGATATTACTGAAGGTGCTCAAAGCTGACAATCAGCTGGGAGGTCAATGAGACCAGAAGCCAGAAAACTGATCTTTCTATGTATCTGGGACCAGGATTCCCAAGGTCTGTGTTTCCACAATGTCCAGGTGGGGTTGTGGGACCACGGATGTTAGTTATAATGGATAATCCTACCACAATCCACAACTGTTATCCCAGAACTGTATAGGGAGAGGCAGGAAGATCAGAACTTCAAGATCACCCTCAGGTACATAAGAAATTCAAGATCATCCTAGGCTACATGAGAATCTGTCTCAAAAGAAAATAAGAGGAGCTGGAGAGATGGCTCAGTGGTTAAGAGCACTTATGCTCTTCCAGAGGTCCTGAGTTCAATCTCCAGCAACCACACCGTGGCTCACAACCATCTGTAATGGGATTTGATTCCCTTTTCTGGTACATGGGAGGAGAGAGCATTCATATACATAACATAAATATATAAATATCTTAAAAAGAGACAGTCTTGTTTTAAAAAAGATTGTGTACTTTGATGTAACTATGCTTAGATAATGCAATTTGTCATAGAGACCATGGGCATGAGATTTATATATTCTTTCTCACTTCCTCCTCCTCCTCCTCCTCCTCCTCCTCCTCCTCCTCCTCCTCCTCCTCCCCTTCTTCTCTTTATCATTGATTGTGTTTCTCATTTAACCTACTTGAATCTACACACTCCCTGCTGCCTAAAGTCTGACCTTGAAAAAGACCGCTTATCTCTCCATATCCCAAGCCGACTATGAGACACCTTGGGAGGTGTCTGGCTTTATTTAGTGCTTTTTAATGAAGTCTTCAGAGTTCTGAGAGCTATAAATCATGTACTGAAAGGTTGGGCTTTGTGCTTAATGGTCAGGCTAAGACAAAATGCTTTCCTCTTGGGTTCCAGCAAGTTATTAGCGAGCACCAGAGATTTCACTACTCAGCAGTTTCCAAAGTTTTCCCTCTAATAACTCTTACATTCTGTTAGTAAACTTTATGACATCTTCCCTGCCCTGCCCTGTCTCAAAATAAAGAGGTCTACAGTCTCCTTCTCTGATTACTTTGAAGTAATCAATTTTTTAAAGAGTGTGCTCATTAAGATGTTTTTCCTTTAATGACAGCAATCTGCACAGTGTCTGTCACTTTAGACCGCCTGTCTTAGGTGTTAATCTGCTTACTGAGCATGAATCTCATATGATTTTGACCTAGCAACAACAGATGCACTAGTTACTTCTATGGGTGTGACAGAAACAAAGGAGCAGAGATTTTATTTCAGTTCCCAGTTAGAGATGTAGTCCACGTGATGGGAGGACAGCATGGTGGTACTCAGATCCATAATAACAGTATATGACACTGCTTGCTTGAGCTGAAGATAAATCCAGCTATAATTTTGAAAGCATACCCTCCTGGGACCCACATGTTTCAACAATGTCCTACCCTCTAAAAGTTTTGCAGCCTTCCAAAAGAATGCTGTCAGTTAATAGCATGTGTTCCACCACAAGTGTATAGGGAACATTTCACTTATAAACCAAAGCATCCTACTTCTAATCTTTATAGGCTCATAGCCATCTCCTAATGTAAAATGCATTTGTTTCACACATTCTGCCTTCAAAGGCCATCGTAGTTTTAGTATTTTCAGCACTGTTCAAAAGTCAAAAAATGTCCTATGAAACTAGTAAGACTCTTAGCTGTGAGTGCTGTAAAGTCAGAAAGGAAGCCACAAACTTCAATATCTAATAGCGCAGAACAATCATGCCATATGGTCTCCTGGGGTCTCGGAGGAGGAGAAGGATTCTGCCAGGAATTAAATTAGAATCTGTTCATGTTATATGCCAGCAAAGGATCTACGTGCATTCTGTCCATGTCTTGAGATTTAACTAGGGACGGATTTGAAAGTAATAGTCTAAGTTATTTAGTGGAGACAGTGCAGAATACACACTGTGGCCCAGTTGTAGCTGAGACATAATTGTAGTGAGAGAGAGTGCTGAATTGAAATAAAAAGATGTAGAGATGATTTAAGTGAGTTTAAGGTTAGAGTCCGAGGGAAGGAAACAGCAATGAGAACTAGACCAAAACAGAAAACATAGCAGGGCAAACAGCAAATACTGCAGGTCCATGTGTGACATGTGTGGCTTATGATGATGTCACTGATGACATCATCTGTACTCCAGCACACTGGACTAGCTCTAGTGCCTCCTTGTGAGGCTGGGTCCACTCAGTAGCTGTAGCTTTCTTAACTCAGCAGGCATCCCACGTTCCTGGCATCTCCAAGATCTTGGCTGTCTTCTACAACTTAGATTTAATCTTCCCAGCTTCACTCAATGACTCCATCCATGCAAGGAATCTGATGCTGCTATACATTGATTGTGTCACCTGACCTTTGTGCAAGCTTCCACAGTACCTACACTTTTGTGCCCTGCATCCCTGCAGAGCACCAATAAAAACGACACCAAGTCCTGCTGCCAGTTTGAATACAACCTGGCCCCCATTCCTCACAACTTCTGTACCCTCAGTATATGTAGGCATCTAAACCTGAGGAAACATATCCCTTGGAAGTTGTTCCTAAACAGGGGATGCTTGCGTTTGCACTCACTCTCTGTTCAAGTTCCTTCCTTTCTTGTTTACTGCCATATGTTTTTCAGTGGATGGGGTCCTCAGGGCACTTTCTTATTGTCCCGGTACAGAGTATAAGGTTTCTCTTTAATTTCACTAATCTAATAGTCAACATTCCATTGTCTGTGGCCACTTTGTCCCCGGCTTTAAATTCGCCTACATTTCTTTCCTCGTTAAACTTCAGTCTTCACATCTTTCAGACCTACTTTCTTTCACCGTGAATATGGCTGAGAGCAGACGTAGTAACCACATCATAGCCTGAATGCTAGAATGTCTCACAATTCCCTCTGAGAAGCAAACAAGTGTGTTATTTTGTGCTGTTCCCCACCCAAAATTTCAGGAAATGGGTAGGATGCAGCGAGATCCACTGAATATCAGTGGCCTCCAATCCAGACCCCAGTGGAATACTTGTCCTCTGAAACGTTGAGAGCAGTCTTTACTTTCCTCATTTCCCCCTATTAAAGTCTCTTTACAGCACCCCAGAGCCTCCCTGCCCTAAGCTCTAAATTCGTTTCACATTCCTTCCACAAACCAGTGCCAGATGCTTAGGAACCACACAGTCAGATGTATCACAGCAAACGATAACAGTACCTATTTTCTGTATTAGCTTCTCTCTCTCTCTCTCTCTCTCTCTCTCTCTCTCTCTCTCTCTCTCTCTCTCACACACACACACACACACACACACACACAAATACACACACACTTCATTTTTGTGCCAAAAAACCCTGACAGAGAAACTTACAGAATGGAGTATTTATTTCAACTCATTCCTTAAGGTGACGTTGACAATTGGCATTGAGCTTATAGATGCCCACCATACTGACTATATGGTGGGGGGAACATACTGTCTATATGGTGGGGGAAGAGTATCGGGCAGTAGCCCCATGGTAGAAAGGGTGTTTTGGCAGCTTGAATGAGAATAGCTCCATAAGCACATGCATTTGAATGTTTCCTTGTTGGTGAACTGTTTCAGAAGGATTAGGAGGAGTGGCCTTGTTGGAGGTGGTCTGCCACCAGGGGTAGACTTTGAGGTTTTAATGGCCCATGCCAGGCCCATTCTCTCTCCCTTTCTCCCTCTCTCCCTCTCTCCCTCTCTCCCTCTCTCCCTCTCTCCCTCTCTCCCTCTCTCCCTCCCTCTCTCCCTCTCTCCCTCCCTCCCTCCCTCCCTCCCTCCCTCTCTCCCTCTCTCCCTCTCTCCTTCTCTCCTTCTCTCCTTCTCTCCCTCTCTGCTGTATGCTTGTGGATCAGATGTGAGCTCAGCTACTAGTCCAGCACCATATCTTCCTGCCTACTACCCTGCTTCTCACCATGATGATAATGGACTCACTCACTGAAACTGTAAGCAAACCTCCAATTAAATGCTTTCTTTTATAAGTTCAATAGGGTTTATCTTCACAGTAATAAAAGAGCAAGTAATATTAAGTATGTAGCTTTGCTTGCTCACATCCTGCCAGACCAGCAAACAGAGAGTAAAGCACAGGCTGGAGTCACAGACATACTAAAATCCCAAAGGTCTGATGCTCACCAAGTTCCCACTTCCCTCATTTCTTAATGGTTCCAAAATGTCCTAAAATAGTCCCACCTACCGGAGATTAATGAGCTCTAGGCAACAATTACCAATCCAACCATAGAGCAAGCTTATTAGTTAGAATCAAATGGCTGCAAGTACCAGTGTCTCAGAAACACCTGCCATAAATCTCAAAGAAGAAGGCCATCCATCAAACCTACCCGTCCTTGTGTTATTTTAATGCCACATAGCAAATTCAAACAAGTCCCTGACACAGTTGTATTAAATCAAGGGAGAATGAGAAACAGAGATGGCACTTGGAGGGCATAACCAAGGGCTTGAGAAACACCAGGCGACATACCCATCTCTTCATTTATTTGCTCACAGAACAGGTGGGTAATGTCTAGAACCAACTCAAAGTATGGGTACCTTCCCATATATGGGACTTTGGGAATAGTGAAAGGCTTCTCAAATCTGAATACTGCCCTCACTTCTCCCTGGGCTTTGTAGCTCCTTCCTTTGTCAGAAAGTCACTGTGCAATGGGCGCCTCTGAAATGCGTTCTCTAGATCAAGAACCACAGCTCTAGTGCCCTCCGCTTCTGCTCCTAGAAATGGGATCCAAGTGGAAAATCTTAGCAGCTATCACTATGTGGATACCAGAGCTGCTCAGAGGAAGCTGGAGCCACTGAAGAGCAGGGCATTTGCTTGAGTCTTGGACATGAGGAGACTTTTACAGCTGTATAACCTTCTTCCTGGTTAAACCAGAGCCTGCACCTAGGGGTAATTTAATGTCTCCCTCAATTGCAAGTATATATTTGTATTTAAGATCAACTGTTTCAAAAACCAATAAGAAACTTTTTGTTGTTTTTGTTTTGTCTTCAGATCTTTCTGTGTATCCCAAGTGTACTCCAAGCTCGCCTTGAATTTGTAAACTTCTTACTTCCATCTCTAGGGTGCTGGGTGTGCACCACTACATCTGGCCTTCAACTTTAAAGAAAGAAGCAAATATTCACCTGGAACCAGTTTCTCTCTCTCTCTCTCTCTCTCTCTCTCTCTCTCTCTCTCTCTCTCTCTTTTTTTTTTTTTTTTTTTTAAAATCCCAATTTCAAGTCTGTTTTATCCTTCCTGTTATATTTGGGCTTGACCTTTAAGTAAAGACCCTGCTTAACCTGGATACCATTTTCTTCAG
Organism: Rhabdomys pumilio; assembly: GCA_030674055.1. Classification (NCBI taxonomy): domain Eukaryota; kingdom Metazoa; phylum Chordata; class Mammalia; order Rodentia; family Muridae; genus Rhabdomys; species Rhabdomys pumilio. Next base: position 205,146,628 of record JANHMN010000002.1, on the reverse strand, counting down.
CTTCTTGACTTGAGAAAATGTTCTCTTTCTGTTGAGTTCTAAGGCATTAAGCAAATGTTTGCCTAACCTTTGCTTCAAGCATAAGCTCGCCTTTTAATAAAGTACACCCAAAAGGCAGCACTACAAGTCTGCCGTAGCTCTGAGCAATGTTCCTACCAGGCAGCGGAGGAATTAAAGAACTGTCTTGTTTGCATAGTAAGCCCTGTGTGATGAGTCTGGCAGTGAGGGCAGGCTGGGACTGGCAAGAAGCTATGAATATAAACTAGAGATGAGCCCTGGTCCATCTTGAGCTTGCAGGTAGTTGACTATAGGCAGCTTGGCATGCTTGCTACTGCCATGGGAATAGCCTGGGCTAAAGCTGAGTCTCTGGAAAAAAAATGTAGAGCTTTGCTTTTATCTTATTTGACAGAGGTAGAGTACTATGAAGTGGGAATTTGAGGGGGAATTACCACCTCCTTGCTATTGTACCATCTGGATCTTTTCCCAGATGGGGAACAACTCCAAGAATTATTGATCAATCTGAAGCACCCATTGACAAGATTCTACAAGCAGATGATTCAGAGCCTGGAAGACATACAGCTGTGTTACCACTTGTACCTCTGAAGGTTAAGCTTTCTGCAGGCTCAGAGCCCTGTGGTGGACCTGCTTGTTAGAGGTTCGGAAATCATGCTGTTAGTCTTTGTTTTCTCAATAAATAGACCCTGAAAATTAAAAATGTAGAGAAATCATCAGTAGGAGAGCAGACAAGCAAGGCAGAGGGGACAGAGGGTGGGTTTGACAACAAGATGGCCATCATGTGTTCAACCTCAGTTAAGGACATCTAAGAGACTGTGGGAACTACTACACAAGCAAGCTAGCTAGCCAGCCCCTCCCAGGGTGGGCATGACCCTGTGTTATATGCCCACTCCCACCACTCATAATTGGCTACTTACTCCCTGGTGGTGTTTAATTCCTGGCATTTCCAGGCTGCCTTGAAAAGGTAAACTTGAATGGCCTGGTGGACCATTAGTTACACACACAGTGGTGTGAACTGGGTATCCATAGCAACTACTATTCTCTCTATCCTTTTAAATTTTCCGCACAACATCAGGAGGATCAGTCATTGATCTTTATGGCTAGTCGAATTCTGTTCTATAGATCAAATGACCTAGATTCAGGCCATTAGGACCTGGGAAATCCCATCTCAGGCTAAGCCAAGTTCTCTAGCCTATCCTTCTCTACAGAAGCCCTGGATTGAGGGATGAAGGCTTTTGAATGTTCACCTAATTGTCAAGGTGCTACTTTACAACCCACTTGATTCTTTCACCCGATGGATGTCTTCTTTATCTGCCTCACTCTTCAAGTCTCAGGACAGAAGTCAGTAAATGTAGGACAGACAGAGCCCTAACCCATCTTCCAACTTTTATATGCTCTATAGCCATGCTCCACAGCCCCTATTTCTCAGGGTTCATTCTGGAAAACAATACAATGTTACATGAGGACATGAGGCATTAATTTGTTAACATTTAAATTCAACAGCAAATTTAAAGTATTATGCAAACTTTATTCAAGCTATGAACAGTAACAACCTAGAGGAAAGCTTGAGTCAGTTATATCCAGCCTTTATCCTATATGCTTTGAGTATAGGAAAAAGCAACACATTTCAAAATAGACATTAGGTCTCCTCTCCCTCTCCCTCTCCCTCTCCCTCTCCCTCTCCCTCTCCCTCTCCCTCTCCCTCTCCCTCTCCCTCTCCCTCTCCCTCTCCCTCTCCCTCTCCCTCTCCCTCTCCCCCTCCCCCTCCCCCTCCCC
>JANHMN010000002.1:205133675-205144437 GCA_030674055.1 Rhabdomys pumilio | reverse complement strand
CCCTCTCCCTCTCTCTCTCCCTCTCCCTCTTTCTCTCCCTCTTCCTCTCCCTCCCTTCCTCTCCCCTCCCCCTTCCTCTCTTTGTCTTTGAAGGTATCTTTCTGTGTAGTCCAGGATGTCTTGAGTTCAAGCTCCTCCTGCCTCAACCTCCCTAGTGATAAGACTATGGGTGTATCACCATGCCCAGCTACAGATCTCTTTTGAATCTGCACTCCTCAAATATAAGAACTGGTTGATACATTTCTTCCTTTCCCAGAACTGAAGCCTGTGCTGCAGAGTATATTGCATGGTTTATACTAATATTTAAATAATTTCTCTCTCTAAGCAAAAAGCAGCGTCAACATTGAACCAGTGTGCAATGTTTAAATTTTAATTGTGTCCACAAATGCAGAGACCCTCTAAATGTAATGGTGTGTGTAGGAAGATCTTCAGAGAAAGGTTAGACAGGATGACAATAGCAAAGAAAGGGGTATAAAGAAAAACAGAGATACAAACCTGGAAGAGACAGCTGGCGCTATTGAAGACGACAATGCACACATTACAGAGGGGCAAGGATGTGCTATTTTTATTTGAAAAATAAGAAGACATTGCAATCGTTTTCAGGAAGAAGCCGTAAAGCAAAGAGGACATGATAGCTGTTTGAAAGGCAATTAAGCTATCTCCTGGAGGAGATGGGAAATAGATTCCAAAGAAATACGAGGAACGCTTTTGACCCCATCATGTGTTGGTACTTCACCAGCCAGGAGCCCTTGTGGAGCTGATGTGTTAGGGATGGTGCCGGGAGAGATGTCAAACTGGTAGCAAAGCAGCAAGGGGAAGGTGTTGGGAACAATAGAGAAAAGGGTTCGTGGGTGTTCTTCCATGTGTCGCTAATGGCAGGTGGCAGTTCTGTCTGTGTCACAAGCTGTGTATACGATAAGCGTGCTACAGTGAATTTGCAGAATCCTGTTTTTCATGTTTCCAGCTCTACCTAATGACTCGTTACAAAAGAAGGACTTACAAAACAAATACCTACCTGGATAATTGGTTCAGCCTGCCTGACATTCGTCATTCTTTCTGAATTCACCGACTGATTATTAATGTCACCTTTTAGCATAGGTTACTTCCACCTCAGTGATGCTCACACAGGGGTTCAGAGTACCCACTGATAGGATGCTCTCTTTAGTAACACCAACTATAGAGATTTAGCAGCATTCCTGGTTGTTTCTCCTCAACGTTAGTAGTCCTCTCAAGCCATGCCTGAAAGTTTCCAAATGCTGCCGGCAGTGATGAGTCAGAATAACCCTTGATTAAGAACTATGTTGTTCTCTGAAGTAAAAAACAAACAAACAAACAAACAAAAATCCAAAGGGATGGTTTTCACTAACCATATTTCAGCAGTGTCAGGAGTAAGCTTATAAACAGTCACAAAGCTAGTCATCTGGCTTCAGTTCTCAGCCTCCCACCCCCACTTTATGACTCAAATGACAGGGGACACAATGTTGTCTTGTGGAGCCACCCCACAGTGCCATCCAAGACACCAGGAGCTGTGTTAATTGTTCTCCAGACAAGCTTCCACTCTGAGCACAAGGTGTTATTGCTGCTTTCTAGAAATGAATTAAACCAACTAAAACAAATTATAAACTCTGCAGGGCTCCATATCAAAAAGAAACAGGCAAGATGGGTTTGAAAGAGAACTGTTAGCTTTCCCTTAACGTGGATTTTGAAATCTGTCAAATTTATTTTAAGGTCTGCAGCAAAGGCATGTTAATTCCCTCTTATCTGTGCCAGGTGTCAAGCAGATTTGAATATCATGCATTGATAGGAAGAGAAGCAATGGAGGCTCCATGAGTAACTATGCTGGATGCTTCCATGACAACCATACCTGGTCTCCTTTGGAAATGTCGCTCTGTGTGCTGAATCCAAACTAACCACTAGAGGTCACCCTAGCTTTATCATAAAGTTTCGAGGTCTACAGAAGTGTATCAAAGAGAGAATCCAAGGCTAGATCAGCTGCTGAAGCTCCAGGGGGCGCAAGAGGACTTTCTGAATATTCTGAGATCCAGATCCCGGAAGGATGAAGATGAAGCAAAGTGAAGCTGGGCCCTCTCGGCAGCTGCAGCAGATGAGGACAGTGTGGTGGGCAGATGCCTCCATTTATGAGCTTTCTGGGTTCTACTGTTTGTTTCCAATCTCTAGCATCCACAACCTGCTGGAACCATCTTTGCCTTATTGCAGAACTGAGCGGTAATGATGCTTACCGCCTACAATCCCTAGCCTATGTCTGCCACCTAACAAAGTACTGGAGATTGGGTTTTTTATGAAGAACGGTTACTTGGCTCACTGCTTCAAAGGTAGAAAGTTTAAGAGCATGTTGTTGGCATCTGGTGAGAACTTTTCTTGCTCTGTGGTGACTTGGTAAAAGGGGTGAGGCAAGACAGAATAAGCATGTGCTACAGAGCCTGCCTTCACAATAAAGCCACTCCTGAGCTGATCCATTAATGAGCAGAGCCCTCACGACTCAATGTTCTCCCAGCGGCAAACATTTTAACTGTCCTTACCATGAGACAGTGTGCATTATGTTTCCAACACATGAAATCAGGAAATTTGTTCAGACCATACCAAAGAGTGACAGGCACATAAAGACAGCCCAATTTTCTTGCCTGAGAGCTGGGTGGCTCTGTGGTGATTTAGCATACTCGAGCATAAGAGTCCTTTGTGAGGTCAGGCCAAAGCTAGCCACCAAGACTATACCTGAGGTGGCATTCTGGCTGAGTTCCTTCTTTCCTTTCAGTGGAAAGCCCGTCTGTTCCATGCTTTCCACTTCCCCTGATAGGTATTCTTTGATAAATCACTGAGCATAAGTTTCCATCATTGGGTCTATTTCTGAACAAGCTAACCCAACATATCAGTATATCATCAGTGCTCATACATGTTGATTCTGTTACCCCTGGCCATCACCCTAGCTGCTGTGGCACTGGGGTTTGTAAATTTAATCCCTTTAGAGTGGTTCCACAATTTCTATGGTATTTTTCTGCAGAACTGGTAAATGTCTACTCCTGTGTTCCAGCAGGTCCAACTGATGCCTCTTCTATCTATTGTCCAAAGAGTATGTAAGGCCATTCTTGTGGTTACCTTGTGGATTCTTCTTTCTTCTACCCTTTCAAACCCCCTAACACTAGACAGGAGAGAAAAAAAAAGGATAGAGGGGAAAGCAAGTGACATTATTGTTATACTACTTTCAGCTGACTTCTGAGCATCAAGTTCCTTGGTGCCAAGTTTGACCATCATCATCAGGATATATAATTTCTTATTATTATTATTTCTTCTTTGTGCATGACTACTTAACAAATCACAACCAACGGCAACCAACCAACAACCAACAGCAACCTACCCAGCCTCTCAGGCCCTGATGCTCCTTTCCGGGAACCAAAGGCCTGTGTAATGTATCCACCTGTAGGGGGCGCTAACAGTAAGATTTAAAGCCCAGAGAAGAATTGGGAATATAGCTCAGAGGGAGGGCACTTGATTACCATCCATGAGACCCTGGCTTGATACTTAGCACAATAATAATACTATCCAGGGAAATATTTAGAAGTTAAGTTTCAAAGTCCCTTAAATCATTTTGGAGTGAGAGAAGGCAAAGGAGAGAATGTTCAAAGAGAGTAAATCACAGGTGGTCAAAGACCCAATGATGTGGACACCCATGGGCCATAGCTTGGATATTTTGCCTTCAGTGGATAAAAATCAAAACACTCGTCTTGGCACTGATTTTCCCAGATCAACTTAGCATTGAAAAAAAAACCTTAACATTCCAATCCTGACTGATTCTCTTGGCTAGAATAAATTCACATGCTGAAGCAAAAGGGAAGGAGGGAGGAAAGGCAAGAAATGGGAGGTGGTGAGGCACGTAACTGCAACCTCTCACCTCTCTCTCTCCTCTCTCTCTCCTCACTCCTCGCTCCTCAAACGCGCTGACTTTAGCATGGCACACACTTGAGAAAAAATGATTAAAACGATTGCTCACGTGTGACAGAAAAGTAATTTCCATTTAGAAAAATATTTAAATCGGGAGTTGGGAGCCTTCTCTGTCTTAGTTAATAATGGGCTAGATTACATGGAGAGTAGATTATATAAAGCCTATGGATCAATATACCATTTTCCTGATTAAATTGCTGGTGTACTGTGGGATTTGTAGGGGATACAGCTGGGGAGGTGTCTGGAGACCTGAAATTGCATTTCAAGGGTAAATAAGGAGTAGTGTGAGCTGGGGTAATTTCTTTTTACCTTTCTTCCCCCAGATTTTTAGATAGATGAGGTTGACTGCTGGAGAAACGAGTTTCTTCATGGCGCTCACTCCTTCTCTATCTCCACTTAGAGCGGCCATGCTCCCTCCTCCCGAGATTTGCTTAAATACCACACGAGCACACTTACGTCTCTGTCTCCCTGTATTGAATTTGATCCAGGAGGGTAAAGTCAACAAGCATGAACAGCAGCGACAGGCCACATTTATCTAAGGTCAGGAGTGGGTGATGCTTACAGTTATCTTTCTCTTCCACTTACGAAATACGCTGGAGCTTAAAACTTAACTGTTCAGAAAGGCCGCTTCTGAGTGTAATCACATTTTTCCTTGTGAACAATGAACGAAGTCACAAAGAACGTCTTCCTAGCTGCCGTCTGAGTAGTGGGTGGGACAAAGGCACCTGCTGTCACTTCAGCATTTTCAGTAAAAGATTATTTCCAAGGGTGAATTTAAAAAAGAAAAAAAAAAAAAAGGTCACATACTATATTTGAGGGTGGACAGAAACTCACCGTGTAGCTTAGGTTGCTCTTGAACTCATGGCAATCCTCCTGCCTCAGCCTCCCTCTTAAGCTTGCCATGCTCAGCTAAAGGTCAGCATTTGTTGACTCTGATAGTTAATTCAGGTAGTCATTTGCCACATCACACAGGAGGTGTGGTCTCATGAATTCATGGTCAGAAAGTTAAGGATAAGCTTATGATTTTAACATCTGATGGGCATTCTGATCCCTGATTTACTTCAGGCAGGGTTTTTTAAATTAATTATTTTATTTATTTACATCTCGATGCTGCTCCCCTCCCAGTACCCCACCCTGCAGAATTTTCCCCCTCATCACTCCCCTTCACCTCTGAGAGGCCCGTGCTTCCCTCCTTCTTGGGACATCAAGTCTCTACAGGTTTAGGCACACCCTCTCCCACTGAGGCCAGACAAGGCAGTCCTCTGCTACATGGCGGTGGGGACCTCAGACCAGCCCATGTATGGTCTTTTGTTGATGGCTTAGTGGAACTCCCAGGGGTCCAGGTTAGTTGACACTGCTCTTCCTATGGGGTTGTCATGCCCTTCAGTTCCTTCAGTCCTTCCCCTAACTCTTCCAGAGGGGTCCCTAACCTCAGTCCAATGCTTGGCTCTGAGTATCTGCATCCATCTCAGACAGTTGCTGGTAGAGCATCTCAGAGAGGAACCATGCTAGGATCCTGTCTGTATGCACAACATAACATCAGTAATAGTGTCAGGGTTTTGTGCCTGCCCATGGGATGGATCACTGTTCATCCATTCCATCTGTCTCTGCTCCATTTTTGTCCCTGCTTTTCTTTTAGACAGGAAAGATTCTGGGTCAAAAAATTTGAAGGTAGGTTAGCGACTGCATCTCTTCACTGGGGCCCTGTCTCTTCAAGTTCCATCTCTCTACTGTTGGGCATTTCAGCCAAGGCCATCCCCACTGAGTCCTGGGTACCTTTTACATTCCAGGTCTCTGGGACTTTCTAGTGGTTCCCACAACCCACACCCCCTGCGGCTGCATATTTCCATTCATTCTCCTGGCCCTCTAGGCTTCTCTCCTGTCTGCCCCCATACCTGATCCTGCCCACCTTTTCCCCTCCCCTTCTCCTTTCCCACCCAGCTCCCTCCTTCCTGCTGCCTCTGGTGATTATTTTGTTCCCCTTCTAAGTGGGATTGAAGTATCTTCACTTGGGCCTTTCCTCTTACTAAACTTCTTAGTGTCTTTGGCATGTATCATGGGCGTTATGTATCTTTTGGCTAATATCCACTTATCAGTGAGTACATACCATACATGTCCTTTTGGGACTAGGTTACCTCACTCAGGATGATATTTTCTAGTTCCATTCATTTGCCTGCAAAACTCATGATGTCCTCGTTTTTAACAGCTGAATAGTATTCCATTGTGTAAATTAACCACATTTTCTGGGTCCATTCTTCGGTTTGTACCTCAAACAGTTTTACAGGATACAAAGGCAGGCAACCCACTACTGGTCTCCTGAGCAAGAGGTATGACTTTTTCTTTCCTCTTCTCTCCTCTCCTCTCCTCTCCTCTCCTCTCCTCTCCTCTCCTCTCCTCTCCTCTCCTCTCCTCTCCTCTTCTCTCCTCTTCTCTTCTCTTTCCTTCCTTCCTTTTTATAGAAGCGGGCAATAATATTTACTGCCAGTTCTCAACCTTGCGTGCATGAATGAGGTTCAAACTCTTTTCAACCTCTGGCTTCTTGACTTCACATAAATTAGCAGTGTCTGGTGTGTGTGTGTGTGTGTGTGTGTGTGAGAGAGAGAGAGAGAGAGAGAGAGAGAGAGAGAGAGAGAGCGCACACATGTGCTTGCATACTTGCGTGCGTCTCACTCAGCTAATTTTGAAATCAAGGCTTTATACAAGCTAAACATGAGCCCTGCAGCATCAATAAGGATAATATCTACAAAAAAGGCACACTATTATAGTGGAAATATGCTGCCAAGTGTATAAGTATGAACCTGGCATGGCATGCTTTTAAAAAAAAAAAACTATCTTATTTAGAATTTTATTGCTGTGAAGAGACACCACGACCACAACTCTCATAAAGGAAAATATTTATTTGGTGTTGTCTTACAATTTCAGAGGTTTAGTCTGTTTTCAGCATGCAGGAAGCATGGCAGCATGCAGGCAGACATGGTGCTGGAGAAGGAGCTGAGTTCTATATCTTGATCTGAAGGCAGCAGGGGGAGACTAGGCGAAGCTTGAGCATAGAAGACCTCAAAGTCTAACTCCACAGTGAGACTTTCTCCAAGAAGATCACACCTACTCCAACAAGGACACACCTTGTCTGTGAACCAAGCATCCAAACACATGAGCCTATGGGGGCCATTTCTGTTGAAACTACCACACTGTCTTAAATTGAATTTTAAAAAATTGCTGAATGCTTGTTATCAGGAGATAGCCGAAGAAGTGTTTGAGAATGAGAATTGGGATTGTTTATCCACAGAATCACTAATTATGTTCATGTTATTACTTTCCCTGGGATCATAGAGCTGGTGTTCAGAAGGACCCTTGGCTACTTATTTATACACCACCCTTACGACCAGCACTCAAAGGAAATGCAACGGTAAAATGACAGCTCTGATGACTTAGGTATGGGACATCAGGGAGGGGTAGGGGGGCTTGCTTGCTTGTTTGTTTCTATTTGCAGCGTTATTTGAGAACTCAGGAATAGACACACTGGCTTTTTACTACATCTTACCTCCCTAATATATTTTCTCTACACACACACACACACACACACACACACACACACACACACACACACGAAAAACCAAGTTTGTCAGACATTAAGAATAACATTTGTGGAGCTTGAATGTAAGTGTGCACACTGTGCTAAGTGTTTGCAACATTCCTGACAGACAACTTCAGAAAAATTTAAACAGCTTGAGTGTCTGGAAAGAAAAGATGTTCATGATTAATTCACTTAAAAAAAAAAAAAAAAAACAAGAACACTGGCTCCTCAAATGTTTCGAAGATGTTTTAAAACCCTCTAACTTTAAGTAATTTCACTGCTATTTATTTATATCTATTATGTATCGATTATTATACGGAGTGGTTTTGTGTAGAATGTCTCATCTACCTCAATTTCATAATTATGCCCAAAGTTAATTATGATTGCCCCCGAAGCATTGCTTTTCCCACTTTGAGGATGAATGAATTGGGAAGCAAGACAACTGTCACGTCAACAATAGAAGCCAAAACACCACCCCTCACTTAAAGGCTCTCCTGTGTCTGTATTATAGACATAAGCTGTAGTTAGTTCTGGCTACAGCCCAGTCATGGAGACACTGCTAACCTATGTGAGGTCGAGAAGCCAGAGATTGAAAAGAGTTTGAACCTCATTCATGCACTTAAGGCCGAGAACTGGCAGTAAATATTATTAACCACTTCTGCAGACCACCAAACTTCCTGACAACTTTGTATGCAAGTAGGCACTGGGTGCTTGTGTACATGCAGGTATTTGCATGCAGAGGGCAGGGGTCAACTTCAAATGTCAAGCTTGGTTGAGACAGTCTCACTGGGACTTAGGGCTCTTTGATTAGACTAGGCTAGCTAGCCAGTGAGCCTCAGGAATCTGTCTGTCTCTACCTCTCCAGCTCTCAGATTCCAAGTGTGCTCCATCACTCTGTGCTTTGTTTTGTCTTGTTTGTTTGTTTTACACGTGGGTGCTGGGGATGGAACTCAGGTCCTCAGGAACAATGAAGCTATCCCACTACCTCTCTTACAGAATTCTGTTAAGAAATCGATTTTATTGCCTATTTACTGTACAGCGTGCCGATTCCTTTTGCCTTTCATCGGTTCCTGTAACTTCACTGTATCTATTTTCAGTCAGGACTTAAGATTATTTTTTTTCACACTCGCAACCAATCTGTGTCCAAGAAGCTTTCACAAAGTCTCGATTATCCACATATATAAATCAGATATACAAACCAACCAATTAGAGATAAATCATTAAAAAATTTACATTAAAACAATTCTTTGGTGTTATAAAAGGCTCCTATTTATTAAAGACAAAATTCATACTTATCAAAATATGCTTTGATTGAGGTAGCTGTGTTTGTTTATTTTTGCATAAGGAAATCCTCTCCTGGGCCGGTGACAAGGCACAGTGTGTAAAGGTACCGGCATGTATGCTTAATGACCTATTCTGAGATCCCACTGGGGAGCAGGAAGAACTGAGCCCCCGTGTTGTCTTCTGACTTTCAGAGATTCACCTTTGCATTCTTTCTTTCTCTCTCACACACAATAAAATACGTAAGAACATAATAGTTTAAAGAAAGCTTGTCTGGATATTGGGCAGTATAGGAAGCAAAGCATTGTCGCTATCATTCAGAGGTGATCGATATTTCCATTTTACATTTGTTAATGCTGAGAGTTCCACTTCACATAAATATGGAGTGTAAAATGGCACAAGCGTGTTTAGGGCCATTTCAGAAATTGCTTCGAATTCTGTTCTAATCCAAAACCAAAATTAATCAACAAGACTTTATGAAACTTGGGTCAGCAACTCCAACAGCATTCCTTAAAGTCAAATGTTCTAACACAATGCAATCCAGAGATACACTAATGTGATACATGCCAAGGACTGATGGTAGGCAAGATTGAACCTCTGCTTCCCAGAATTAATTCCCACTGCCTTTCTGTAAGAGCAGGCAGCTTCCTGTGCAGAATAAGAGCACTGTGATCCATAACATGTAGTCTCAAATTGGAGCCACATTGTTTCAGGTGATGTTTGTTGGCAGTGTGTCAACAAACTGGGCATGGGCAGTGGCAAACCCACGTGTGTATTTAGAACCAAGGCACACTGTCATATGGCTAGGAACTATCAGAATCACTGATTCTTAATATGCTTCTTAATTTAATTAATATGATTCTTAATTTGCCTTATGGACAAGTAGAGGTCCTTGGCTCAAAGAAATAAGATAAATAATTTAAAAATACTAGTGTATGACCCATAGAGAATTATAGCTTGTAAGCTTCCTTGATACCTCAGTGTAAGTACTGCTTTTGGTCATTGTGTATTCAAGAACCATTTACTACTGCTGCAGTTAATTATAGGACCCCAGATGCTATTGATGCCCACAGTTTAAGAAGCTAACTTTTTAGCAAACTCTACCACGTGTCATGTGGTGAACCAGCATCTATAACCATGCGTTGTTTTTGTTTGGTTGGTTTTGGTTTTGGTTTTGGTTTGGGTTTTGTTTTGGTACTTCCATGGGGAGAAGTCTATTGCCTAAATTCTGTGAAGGATTAAATAACTCTTTTTTTTTCTTTTTATAAGGAGACAGTATAAACTTCACCGTAAAAGTTCAACGCTTTCTAAACCGAGTTAACTGTGTCATAGACTGAAAGACAATGTTAACCATTCCCTGCTCTGTTTCATTGTTTCATTGTGTTTAATCAATCTGTGATCATCTATGGGTAACAAGAACTGTGAAATAAAGTAAAAAGGAAGAGACCTTGGGGCTTCCCACTGTGCCTTGGCTAACAGAGAATGAGTTTGGGTAGCCGAGACTCTCCAGAATAGAGCAAGGACATGCTCAGGGGCCAGGTTCAGCTACCCCAATACATGACTGACAGAGTACAGCAAAAGATTTAAGGAGTATTACACGACAGTAATTAATATTGAGATATAAGGGAAGCTTACAAGCTGGAATTCCCCGTAGGTAACAGAATCTATTTTTAAAATTATTTTATTTTTACTGAGCCCAGAGTCTCCAAATTCTTGAAAGGCAAACTCTCTACCACTGAGCTGTAGCCACAGCATCTTTTGAATTTCTTGTTTGAAAACAGTATCTCATGAAGTTTAGGTTGGCCTTGAACTTGCCTGGTAGCTCCATAGGGTCTTGTACCTGAGATCCTCTAAAGTAACTAGAATTACAGGTCTCTGCCACCACTCAAGTAGCTTCTAATTGGTGTGTGTGTGTGTGTGTGTGTGTGTGTGTGTGTGTGTGTGTGTGTG
>JANHMN010000002.1:205119177-205130189 GCA_030674055.1 Rhabdomys pumilio | reverse complement strand
ACACACACACACACACACACACACACACACACACACACACACACACATATACAAATTTATAAGGAAAACATGCTATTGCATCCTCCCTTAAGTGTTAATCTAAATGGAACTGTCAATCAGTTGGACAGGATACCACCACTCAAGAAAACTGCTCTATGTGAAGACACGTTAAGAAGTGTGGAGGGGAAAGAATCCCCCTACTGGGCTGTATACCCCCAAGTCCTCCTCTCTGTGCACATGTTTCTACATGTCACTGCTAAGCTTACTATCTAAGTTCTAATTCAAAAAGTATGATTTTTCCTTCCTCTACATTCTGCCTCTTTTTCAACGACTAGCCCAAATCTTAAGCCCACCTGCTTTGGCATGCTGGGCATATCTATTCTCCAAAGAGCACCCTGCCTCTCTGCAGCTGCAGACAAGAGATCTCTTCCTAGGAAAGTGTAGCTTCCCTTCTTCCTCTTACCCACCTCCCTCCTTCCAGCAGCTGCCAGGAATTTTCTTCTAGGTGTGTTTCAGGTTTTTTTTTTTTTTTTTTTTTTTTTTTTTTTTTTTAATCTATGAGACTGAGAACCTGCAACTCTGGTAGGAAAAAGATAGAGACATGCTTATATTTCATAGTAACATATTGGGTACTTCCTGTAAAAAGGATGTGTGTCCACCCTGGAAATAGCCCGGTACACAATGTGTTCTACCTGGACACATGATCCTAGGTGGTGCCTCTGTGCAGGCTCAGTGGCTTGGGGCACAGAAGCACTGCTACTTCTGTACCATTAGATGATAATGGGTGGGAATATAGGGGAATCTCCGAGGCAAGGCTGACCACCAAACCAGAGAGGTGAGACTAAATTTACAAAGGCTCACGGTTGGCTAGAGCTGTAGATGGGAGAGAAGGGCAGATTTGGGGACCTTGACTCTGTCTTCCAAGATTTCTGGCTCTGAGTAAAATGCATCTTAGAGTCAGTTCCTGTTTCTGCTCTCTGGATTTTGTTGTGATGGGCATCTGGAATTTCAGTTTGTCACTTGTAAAACCAGACCCCTCCCTGACTCCACAGTAGCATTCCAAGGAAACTTTGTAATGCATTACATTTGTTCAGAGGAATTTGTTCGGAAAGAAGAAATGAAAGAAGAAACAGAAGCAGAGGAAACAGTCTTCAGACTTGATTTTTGAATGTCCCCTTTGATGACTTAAAACTTGAAAAAGCCAGATAGGTAATAGTGTAGAAGAAAACTTTTCCAAGGATTGCCTCCCTCCCCACCCCTCACCAACCACAGCACACACAGAGACTTATTTAAATTTGAGGAAACATGAAATGGCTGTTTGTAATGTAAAGTTTGCCCCACTGAAATAACATATGGAATATTTTTAAAAGAAAAAAAATCCAGAGACATAGTCCTAATGTTTATGAGTACAAAAACTCTTTTTATACCTAACATTTTTATATCCAAGGGTCCCAAATATAAAATGTAACAACACTAAACTATCATGACAAATACAGTATTAAGACTTCAAATGACCAAAGAGACAAATAACAGAAAACACATCCAAAAGCCAGACTTCTGACTCATCAAACTTATGTACATGGAGTCAGAGCTGGGGAGAATAACCATTTAGAAATAACTACAGATAAAACACCTTGTATGTGCATTACTGAGTAAATGAAGATTCTCCTCACTGAAAGCTAAGTATTGGGTTATAAATGACCTATATGATTCACACAGCACGTGGTGGCAGTCTGTGGAAGGACCAGGGCAAGAGAAAACAAGACTGAGTTGACAATTTCCATATATTAGCACCTTCTAGATCCAACCTTCTGTCACCAAATAAAGCCAGAAAGGTACAGATACACAGTTTTGGTTATTTCCACTTCTCTTCTTCATCATTGATGTTTCTGTTTTGTCTGCAGTTTTAATTAATTTTTTATTCACAGAAGAAGTCAATATCCTGAAAGGAGGGGGAAAAAAGATCAAATTTTCAGGCTGGTTTCCAAAAAGCAGGTGTAGAGTTTTAATTTAAAAATAAGATTTAATTTTGGATTTGGGATAAGTCCAGGTTGAAAACCTAAAGTTTTGAGATAATTATCACTACAAGTCCAATACTGTTTAAGATGAAGGTTTTTCAATACACCTCTATTTTGTAGTTTTTTCACAGACAGAGCACAATGCCATGCAGTGATGTTAGATGGTCTGTGGCTGTTGGACTGGGCTATGTTTGAAGCATAGCAGTCAGCTTGGGAAATGCACTTCAAAATGACCATCTTGCAAAGGAGCTCAGAAAGAATCTTTATTTCTGCCACAGTTTACATGGCCCCAGGGCAGCGGGAAGACCTCCATTTTATTTCATGCAGAAGTGGAGTCTATCTGCCACACAGATAAGACTAAAAAATTTTTCTGGACTATTTTAATCTTCTCAAAAACAGGTGGTAATTTTCTTTCTTCAGTCTACATTTCATCATTTCATAAATAACCATACCTTTCATAAAACCACTGGGGAGAACAGCTTAGTAATTTTTTTTAGTTCCTTTCTGTATTACACAGATGCCTTAAAATAGAAGGAGTGTTGTTTTATATACTTGAAACATGCTGCCAGTCTCCATTGCCACACACACACACACACAGTAGAAGGAGAGTTAAGTGTATGAGGTAGCAGGTATGAGTTGTGAATCAGCCTAGTAGGATGATCATTTTGATCACATTATATATGTGTATACATCAAAATTTCAAGTTCAACATCTTCAATATACAATTTTACTGGTTAATTATATTCCTGATAAAGATAAAATAAAGCTTTCAAAAGTTGAAACATTTAAAATGATAAATTCAGAGTGATTGTAGTGTGTGAAGAAAGGGTGCCAACCTCACAAGGCTGATAGCCAATATGTCCATTCTACATGTCACCAATTCATAAAAGTCACCATTGACCCATGTTATGTGCAACATATACTGGAAATTGAAGGACATATTTTTTTCTTAGAATAAGTCTACACTACCCCAAGGCCTGAGTCGTTCTCCAGTCACCTCTGAGATGCTTACCGTCGTTGGGATCTCCTTAGTGGCCTCCTGGTATACTCGTTGCTCTTTAACCACGTTGCTGGGGAAATAACCCACAATTCCCATCTCATCCTGGTGGTCACCGTAAACCTGTGTGCCCAAAGCAGCAGCAGTCAGGGAGAAGCTGATGTCAGGGGTTTTGAGAAACTCCTCTCCTCATAATGACAATTACGTGAGCCAGCGCTTCCCTTTAGCTGCACATTACAGGGAATTCAGAGCAAATGTGAAATTAGCAGCATCAGGGATTGCCAGTCTGATCTTTTGGAGCAGATCTGACTTGTCTCAGTACCTTAACGTTACTCCTCTTTCTGCACTCCCATGCTTTGCCTGAAATCATCTGGAATCTATAGAAAACTAAGGTCAGTAAAAAATTTAAAGCAAATAGACTACCATATATATATATATATATATATATATATATATATATATATATATCCACTGTTTCAGCATTTTAAAGTGACATATAGTACATCCTAATGACTCCTTCATCAGTTTCAGATGTATTTCATGACATCAACCATGCTTCATCCCTCACTGGGCTCTGCTTTGGACTGTGGGTACATTTTAGCTCTAGCAAGAAGCTCCTGCAAAATCGATGAGGATTCTAAACTTTCCTAAAGGGATTTTCTCCTTTAGACTGACCAGTCACATGCAATCCTTGGCAAATCCTCTGAGACGATTTTTGAAAGAGGCTCAACTTCTATGCAATTCGGAAACCTCAGCAGGCATGTTTTTTTTTCCCCTGATCAAAACATCATTTTGAATTCCATCATTGTGAAATCGCCCTTTTTAAAGTGCAATAGCAGAAAATGAATCTGAGTTTTTGTGTTTCCACTTACAGTTCCCACGCTGTCTTTACAGCTACTCTTAGACATTAAATGGTTTGAAGACAGGAAAGCCAGGAAAAGTTAAGAGCAACACAATTAAGAAATATATATATTATATAAATATATACATATATATATTAAAAACAATCTCATCTTACACTGCCAGCCCAATATTCTCCAGCTCCATTTTCTGTTACCAGCTTAGAATAAACATAGATCTGCTGCCCTTTCTTGACGTTGATGAACCTACAGTCTGGGGCGTTGTAATCTTCCTGTGCTCTTGCCAGAGAAATGGTGTCTGAAAGGAAATAAAAAGTGAAGTGACTAGATGTCCTATGAGCAAAAAGGCAAAGTGTGTAAGAGCGGTAGGAAAGGAGCATGCAGCTGGGTTTCAAACAGAGGAGAGAGGAGAGAGACCAAGGACATCTTAGGCAAGCGAATTCTCCGCAGTTAGACCCCAAACACAGAACTTGAGACAGTGCTGGGAACAATGAGCGCATTTAGGATTCACTACAAAGTACAATCTGGCTTTATGCCAGACAGATTTCCCATTATATGATAGAAAGGTAATAAAAACCAAACCGTTAACAGCGCCTTACAGACACACTCCTCATCTGCACACAGCTTCTTAGAAGAAAGTTTATCCATAAAAACGCCATGCCCGGTACATAGAGACACAAGGCCCAGAAGCAAAAGAATCAATATTCTTGCCATCTTCCTTCTTGCTGTTTTGACTAACCTCTTTGCCTGATTCAGTGGTTCTTTTATTTGAAAGCCAACTCTCTGAGTAAATACTCAGCCAATAGGAAGAGGCCACCCCCCTCACCCCTCCACCCCCTCCCCTGCAATTTCATAGTGTGTGCTCCTGGATTCCAGAGGCTTTTTAGCGTTTCATTTTCCAGAGAGAGTCAAACTCCATGTGTCTGTGTTCCACACGAATGGTGTGCCATGCTTAAAGCTGTATCTACCATGGCTTGTGGTATCCACCACTATTGAGAGGCCTGTGAGACTGTCAACCATTGTTTATTCTTCTCTTTTGTCCTCCTATCCTTTCAGTTTATGAGAAAACTTGTATTTCTTGTAGAAATCTATTCAGGATGTAACATGGAGGCTGGGGAGACAGGTCAGTGGATAAGGCACTTGTTATGCAAGTGTGAAGAATAAAACCCCAGAACCCACACAAGAACTAGACAGGCATTGTGGCAGAGACAGACACAAGGCATCCTAGAGGCAAGCTTGATAACTAGAGAAACTGAAATCAGCAAGCTCTGGGTTTAGCAAGAACCTCAGTAAATAAAATGAAGAAAAACTGAGGAGGACACCCAATGTTAACATCAGGCTTCTCAGGAACACATAGGCATGCATCCACACACATGTAAACACAGACACACACAGTGCCGCACACATACACATTTTAAAAAGTCAAAATGTCTTGGGTGCAAAATTTATTTTACTAAGCCTAATAAAATTCTAGATTTACATAATATATGTAAATATATTTACATAATATAGCTTGTGTTGTTTGTATATGTAAATATATATTTACATGATATAAAGAACTCTTATACAAATATTTTGTGATAGTAATACTTTGTGGCTCATGTTTGGCCTGAGTCACTGGTGGATTATATAACATATTTGCTAACATCACAACCAGACCCTAACAATGTGGAAGCAAGAGATACATGGGGGGAAAATGGGGATCAATCCTTCTTTATTCCAGTGTACGTAATATCATAAGCTTATGACACATGCCTGAGACAATCAGTTTATAAAGAAAATGTTTATTTGTGTGGGTTACAGGTCTGGAAGTTTCAGTTCATGATCACTGCCCCATTGATCTGGGTCTGTGGCGGATCCTGGTGGAAGCCAGTAGCTGAGAACACCACTTAGGGCTGGGAAACAGAAGATACAAAAGACCAGCCAGCAGGACCCTGCAGTCACCTTTGCATCACTCCCAATGACATATGTACCTCTCAGTAGGCCTCACTCCTCAAAAGTTCTACCTCCTCCCAACTGCACCAATCTGGGGAGGTACACATTTTAACATGGAAGTGGTGTTTTAGAGACATTCAAGATCAAAACTGTAGCAACTTGCTCTAAGGATCACGTATTTAAGCTACAAATACTATGATTGATCCTAGAAAAGAAGATGAAACTTGAGGTTTATTACTATGGTGGTTTCAGTGAAAATGCCTTCTTGCTACCATGGTTCCAACCATGATGATAATGGACTAAATCTATGAACTGTAAGCCAGTACCAATTAAATGTTTTCCTTCATAATAGTCGTTGTGATCATGGTGTGTCTTCACAGCAGTAAAACTCTAACTAAGACAGTTTTTCCCATTTTTCTGTCTATCTATCATCCATCTAATCTATCTTTCTTGCTGTGTTCTTTAGGATCTAGCTCCATTGGAGGCCTTCAGGGAGAATCCCCAGGAAAATCCAGCAGTTTGATCTACTGCTAATATTCTGGCTGCTGCTCGCTGCTTACCTGCTCACCCTTAGTGATACCCTGTCTCAAAAACAGAAACAGAGAAATGGCTGGAATACAACTCTGTCTGGGTTTTTGCTTAGCATGCACAGAGCCCTGGGATCAGTCTTTATTACAATAAATCAATAGTTAATAAAATGTCAAATCTCGGGGACTGTACCCCAGGCTCAGTCTCATCATAGGGAATAGGGTGGAGTACAAGATCAATAAATTAAAATATCCTTGAGGGAAGGATGCCCCATCCAAAGTACTATGACTCAGGAAAACTAAGGGACACCTTTTACCCCATCTCACACTTTCCATCTTGCTCTCTCGGATGGTAACTCAATCAGTCAGCCTCGCCCCTTGGTTATAGCATGTGTCTGTATATACACATTGCATGTACAGTGAAAAAATATATATGCATGTGTGAATGTGTATATGTAGATGTGTGTTTGTGTCTGTGTTTGTGTGTGTGATTCGACCCCTTAAACCCCAAGCTAAGAAAAAAATTCTTGGTGTCTTCCTTGATAATATAGCTTGGCCACAACCCGACTTGGCTGATGGGCTTTCTTATTTGAGAATGAGGGTTTAACACCACGTTCCAGTTGGATCTCCCCATGTTCTGAATTCATGGTCTTAAGGTAAAGCACTAGTCTCTGTAAAATCTATAAATTGGATCCTAATTCAAATGATATAATCCCATGGGTGAGACTGCTTTACTAACCGTATACTGATCATTAACTTAAAATTCAGTGGGAATAAAACTAAAGTACAATCTCTTATTGTAAAAAGGACAGTGTGGTCATTTAAAAAAAAATCCATGGTGGTCCTTCACAACTAAGCTCCCATTCCCCACAGTTTTTTCTTGTTTCTTTGGGAAGGAACATCACTCAAAGTGGGACTAGGTGTTCTGGGAAACAGTTAAATACTAGGTTTAGGTGCTTCCAGGAAAGGCCTGGTCACTGGGACCACAGATACTGCTGAGTTGAATTTGTGATATCCAGATCCACAGGTTCCTGGGTTCCCGGGTTACTTCTAGATGGCTTTCCAGCAAAATAGACTGTAAAGAATTCTCTGGATCCGTCGTGCCTTTTCTGGACCTAATAGTGAGTCTCCCATCCATCCTGAGCCATGTGTTCTCTTCATGCCTGGCCCTCCAAGAGAACATAACTATAGGCTATGTCTACCAGTTCTTCAGGGCAGAATAACCTTTTCTATCCTAAGCTACAGTAAGAAGGCAGAAAATATCCCTTTCTAAGCTGACATGGAATATGTATATAAATTTTAGCTGTGCATTTTTTTCTTACTTTTTAATTGGGTATACTAAGATAGTTTTCTGTTCAGGACCTGTTACCCTACCCAATTCTTGCTGGAATGTTTTGTTTTATTATTCACAGACTTTGTTATTCATATTAAAGATGTAGAATATACAAAAAAGGCTTAAAAAATTAAAGTAACAGGAAACATGGAGCATACACTAGACTTAGAACTGCCAGTTACTGAGCTGTCTGAACTTATACAAGAGTTCTATGTACTAGTTCTGTAATTTTTACATAAAATAATTAGATCATCCTTTTGTTCAAAATCTAAGACATGTGTGAACATATCTACCTGCATGTTCACAGTCGTTTTAATTCCCAAATTCTTATCCATTGATATTACAAACTGGTACATACAACACAGTATGCTTATAGTAACATCTGCCCATTTTACTGTTCCATCTCTAAGTTTGGGCAATTGTATACACTCATGTAATCATAAGTGATTTCCATTCCCTTATCCCTAAGCAGCCACTTATCTGTCATAAGTTTTGCTGTTTGGATAAGTTTTACTTTTATTTGGAAAAAAATAAGTCTTTGATATAGTAGTTTTAGGAATAATTCTTTTTTGTTTGTTTGTTTGTTTTTTCAAGACAGGGTTTCTCTGTGTAGCCCTGGCTGTCCTGGAACTCACTCAGTAGACCAGGCTGGCCTCGAACTCAGAAATCCGCCTGCCTGCCTCTGCCTCCCAAGTGCTGGGATTAAAGGCGTGCGCCACCACCGCCCGGCTTCTTATCTCCTCTTAATACATTTATGAGTAATAAAGTCTCTACCTAAATCTAAAACTGCCTTTTTTTTTTTTTTTTTGTAGGCCCACAAGAAAAACTGTAAGTTCTAAGGGAGTTTTAAAAAAATGCTCAAACAAGAGTATCAAGAAATAGCATTTGTCACTATGTGCTACATGTGAAAATAAAGTCAGTTGCTAAAGACAGTTTCATTAGTAGGGAGAAGTCAAGCTATAAGTATAAGCAAAACTAAAGAAAAAGTTTTTGGAAACCTGTAGCTGTTTAATAATTACAAAGAACTTGCAGTAGGGCATGTAATCTCAACCCCTGCATGAGTTTGGGGCCAGACTGGACTACATTTGCAAAATCTTGCCTCTAAACAATGGACAGGGGACATCAAGCTCAGTGGTAGACTGCATGCCTACCATCTAACCTGTGTATACCAGTGTCACAAAGGAAGAGTAGCTGTTTTAGGAAACAGAAATGATGTAATCTTCCTCTTGGAGGAGATCTGGTACTTTTTTTTTTTGTTTTTTTTTTTTTTTATTTACTTTGACAGAGGGTCTCATGAACAGCTAACATTGGTCTTGAACTTGCAGTAATCCTCCTGCCTCTGCCTCCATAATGCTGGAATTATATGCAGGTAGTACCAAGGCTGGGACTCTTCTTTGAAAGTCATCCAGTATTGAGACTAGATAGTAACCTTCTCTAAGAAGGAAGAAAAGTAAATGTCACACTGCAGGCAGCAATCCTATTTCGTTTTTCTAGACAACAGTAAGCAGCTGCTATCACACGGCCACTAATACTGTATGATCACTACTCCAGCAAAGCACTGGACCCGGGCAGAAGGAAGCAAATGTCCTGTTACTCACAGCAGGGGGATCCTTCTACTATTAACGTGCTGCTCACTGGTTGCTGCAATCTGCTCCCTTCAACTTTCGTTTCATTAGCTGCTCCCGAAGAACCTAACCCCACTATGGAGGTTTATACACTTTCAGATGTGCACAAAAACAAGTGTTGGATGGTAGGACAATAGACCAGTAAACAGAATACAAATACAAGTTTATTGTACAAAATTAATTCTCCATATTTCATAGTTCAACAAAACGAAAAAAAATTAGGTAACTCTTTCCCCAAAACTTCATCTTCACTTCCAACCACTTAAAATGACTTGATCAAATGTGATCAAAACAAACACTATAAATAATAACCAAGTCCTTTAAAACTGGCATCCCACATGTTATTTTTTGGCATAGGTAATCTTCATGGCATGGGACGGTGTGATCTTAAACCCTTGCAGAGCGTCTCTGGCAGCTCCAGCCTGCCCATCATTTTCAAATTCTACAAATGCTATGTCATGTCTCCCCGGTACCAAGCGAACTTCCTTGAAACCAGGGAACCTAGGAAAAACAGAAGCAATAAATACATACATGTGTACATAAATGTGTTGAGTAACTTCCCACTACTCGTCTAGAAAAAATAATCACATCCAACCAAGAATCCCAAGTAGGATAAAGGCATCTGACTTAAAGTTTACCATGAAGGGACTCCAAGAGTCCAAGCTGCTAATTCCACAAATTCCATTTGTCATTATGTCAGAGGTTGTTTCCTGTTTTATCCGTTAGAATAACTCCAGCAGAGGACATCTACATTACATCTTTAGCTTGTAAGCCTGAGCCTGGCTTCAATTCATGATTCATCCCAGACTAAATCAATGACCCTGCAGAAAATGACTGCTGTGGAGTGACAAATGACCTCAGTGGATACAAGTGCTATATGTCCTGTTAGGAGGCTCCCACAAACAGATCTGTTTAGTTTAAAACAACTTACTGGTTGAACAACATGGATAACATCATCTCATTCGTCTCCTCTGGTAAGTTATTAAGGAACAGAATATAGTTTGGAGGGTAATCAGGGACCTAGTAAAACAAAGGACAAAGTTAACTTGTGAATATAAACTGCACTGCAAGATATCTGATTGTAAGAAACAGGGAAACCTCATCTGCAGAGCTCCACTGCAGCTCACACGGGCCTGGGAAACCTAAGCACACCAAAAGAAAGCTGAGAACAATGGCACAGAGCTACAGCTAGAAACCCAACAACAGGAAACCAGCACCCAAGTCAGGACACCCCATATCTAGAAGGTTATGATTCTGGGAAAACAGTATTTATACATGAAACACCTGTAGGTTAGTCATGACTGCAGAATTCTGTCACCTGCAATACAGAATTGAAAAACTAGAAAAGGCAGCGACATCAGTCTCCTCAGCTGCTCACTCTACTTAGCTCACACCCCAGCAGTGACTCCTGGTGCATCACTGCTTACGTCAGAACAGGAGACATTTACAACTAAAGTGTTACTGCTGAGAACCACAACCTGCTGACATTTACTCTCTGTGTGTATGTGTGTGTGTGTGTGTGTGTGTGTGTGTGAGTTAGTTTATGTGCACAAATGCATATAGTGAACGGTATGTGTAGCATCTACTTAACTAAAACAAGCAGAATACTAGATACCAAGTCATGTCCTCAGTACCCTATCCTAAGACTACAGGGAATATCTATCTATCTATCTATCTATCTATCTATCTATCTATCTATCTATCTATCTATCTATCT
>JANHMN010000002.1:205077581-205119167 GCA_030674055.1 Rhabdomys pumilio | reverse complement strand
TCTATCTATCTATCTATCTATCTATCTATCTATCTATCTATCTATCTGAGAAGACACTCTGGCTACTTGCTAGTACATGGACAGATAAGATCAAGTATAATAGGGAATTAGTAAACAATGTAAGACAGAGAATCAAGTGCTGGTATTTGTGAACCAACTACAAGTTCTGAAAGAGTTCAAAGAATAGAAAGAAAGATGGTAAGAAAATGCAAAGGGTAGGGTACAGTGATAGACTCTGGAATCCCAGCACTCGGAAGCTGAGACACGAGGATTGAGAACTTTGAGAGTATCATCAAGACTATCTCACCGGGACTGAAGAGTGCTGGGCAGCTCAGTAATACAGCACTTGTCTAGACAAGTCAGGGGTTCAATCTCCAGCAACAAAGAAGGAAAAGAAAAATCAAAAGCACAGAACTCTAATATTCTAACTTTCTTAGTGATACGGAGGTGTGAGTCATGTCAGACTCTATAATTTAGAGTATATTCAAAGCAGACAATGTAAACCTAAGGTTGAACCAGGAAAGCAGCAGCAAGGTTAACTGCAAGCACCACTGCTCACCATGAATCTGAGAAAGACAGGGCTGTGCGTCAGCCTGGATGGAAACAGGTCTCACCAGTATTCTGACCGTTTGTCTGAAGCCCTGACATGTGCCTTTGCTCAGCCTTCACACTGTCTGCCTTGTCACCGACTCATGGGAAACAAGTAGTCAGGCCAGGCTTTGTTTTCTTGTCTTAGGGAAAGTTACATGTTTTGAAAAGTGAGTTTCTTAAAATGACAGGCAATTATGTCTTGCAAATGGAATTACTTGTTTTTGAAGACAAGTATAATATTTTATATAGCAATAATTTTTATGATCTTAAAGCAAGCTGTAGCAGCATATTTTCCCCAAAAGTTGGGAGGCATTAAGGTGGGAAGAGTAAGGAGAGGAAGAGGAGGAGTGAGGAGAAGAAAAGGAAGAGGAGGAGCTAGGGAGGAGAAATGGAGAAGGATGGAGAACCACGCATGTATCGAGAGCAGTCCTGGGTAACAATTTCTATCTAGGTTAGTTAATTGGTTTACACTTCCTATTGTGTGAGCATCTTGTTAATTGAGCATTACCAAACATATAAAGCCTTTAGATAATCTTTAAGCATTAGAGTCTCATTTCTACCAGGTACCGTGTGTATGGAGGGATGGTCTGGGCTCAGCCCAGCCTTGAGGAGACAACATGGAAGATTGGCAGAGCCATATTCCATGCTAGTGTCTCCTGTGTGGCAGGGCCAGTGTCTATGGCCACCTGGGTCGGTAGCCTGATAGGCCTTGTCTAGTCAGGAAGATGGCGGTTGATTAAGAACAAGCCAGATTGAGTACCGACGATTTAAATATCTCCCGCAACACAAGTACTCCATGGAGGAAAACATTACCTGAGGATTCGGCGCTGCGCTTCCTTGGGTATTAGCTGAATTTGGTGTGCCCTACAAAAACAGCAAATAAGCATTAGAGAGTCAAATTGATTTAAATCATTTTTAATCTTTTTTTTTTTTTTATAATTTCACTTTTATTAGAGATTTCAAATGTTTCCTCTTTAATTGTTCAAAGAAGTTCTGAGTAGGACACTCATGATGAAGAGATTATGTACAATTTAAAGGCAGATTTTAAGAAAAATGTCAGTAGGTATGTCTAATAGAAAGAAGTCATAAAACTGTATGCAAATCAGAATAAAACCATTTACTGCAAATCTGATATTCTAAATTATTGCTTAGATATAAACACTAGAATTTTACAAGTTTAATTATCCCAGGCTCTTAAAACTTCTTTTTTAAACACACACGTGCAATAAATACAATCCCCAAAGACCATGCCTCACGTAAGTGAATAAACACACACACACACACACACACACACAAAGGGACATGGATATGGACACAGACACACATATCTGCATGTGCACTGCTCTGTCTCACCTGACCAGGCTTCTTGTTTGCAGCTGCTGCAGCCTGTTCCATGGTCTTAGCTTTCTTCTTTTCTTTTTTCTTTTCCTTGTCAGCGAAAGTACCACGCATTTTAGATATTATATCAGAATCTGTTTTTGCATATTGGATTCTCTGTTTTAATTATAGGAAAAGAAGTTACTTTGTTGAAGGATGTTTACACTAGTTGTTAACCTTTTAAATCCCAGTACATAAATACATTGCAAACCAATTTTAAACACATCTCTAAAGAAATAGCTGAAATAAATTAATAAAAATAAGTTGTGGCCTACGATTCATAATATGGCAAAGTACACCCACCTGTCTTTTAAAGGACAAGGTTGGCCTGGGTGGCTCTGATCTATAACCTAAGCACTCAAGAGGCCAAGTCAAGAATATCACACATAAGATCTTAGGCCAGCTTAGGCTACAGAGCAATTTTAAAGTCAGTCTGAAAAACTCATTAGAATTTATTTTAAAATAAAAGGTAAAGAGATACAGCTGAATAGGAGAGTAAAGTCCTATCATGTATAAAGCCCCAAGTTCAATTCCTGCCACTATCACAAAAACAAACAACCGAAAGAAACTAGACCAGACTTCATGTGGTAAGAACAAGGCTAAAAAAACTATATTACTGCTTCTTCTGTCTTAATAACTATGAAAACTTATCAGTGAATCACAAAAGGATCAATATGTGTCAATCAGCTGTGGAATGTATCATGGTATTTGTTACTTCCAGTGACTAAAATCCTGAGTATGTAAATAACTTTCCTTTGAATCTATCATTTTCCAAAACTGAATTCAGTAACTTAAATGTTAAAGTGGCTTGAAAGGAAGTAGAGAGATATGGGCTGCTATGACTGGGCTTAGTCTTCCTATACCAGACAGGCAGCAAGATAGTAGGCACCTGAGACCAGCGAGCACTTAAACACACTGGCCTACGCTAATGCTTTATCAAGTATATTGCACAATCCACCAGCCCAGTGAGTATCTAAGCATGCAGATTCTGACACAGTAGTGTGGGTAAGGCTGCAGACTCTGCTTTTAGCAAGCACAACAGGAATGATGGCCAGCTTTGATTAATGGGCTTAGACAGACTAATAAATTTGCCACATGGCTAAATTCACCACTTATGAAATGGCCAAATATTTCTGACAATAAACTTAAGTTACCTATGGTACAGCTGTCTGGCAAGCTGTAATTCCAACTCAACCAAACACATCTCTGGAGTTCAAAGAGTCAACATTTCTCTGATGACATCAAAACACAACAATCCCATAAAGTACTTCTATTCCAATACTACTGATCTTGGTCTGAAGAGAAGGAAAGGCATTTTCATGTAGTGTGAATAGAAGGCAAGGATTTCTTAAAATCAAAAGGGATTCTTTCCCTTCCTTCAGCTAGCAAAGAATATACCAGGGAAAGAAGAGGAAAGTAGGCACACCTCAGAACTCCTGGTCTTCTACTGCAGCAGACTCTCTGCTAACCTTCCCGTCATTCTAACAGACAAGACCGCTCAGAATTCAGTTCTGTTAGGTCTTCAACCTTGTCCCTGACCTGAACAGATCTTGGGTACCGGACTTGTCTGACTTCATAACACAGTTACCTAAGGAAGTATCTGAGAGCTCTTACCAGGACATAATGCAGCCTGTCCAGAGACAACTGGTACTATCTAAAGACACTGCTAGCTGAGGTGCTTTTAGCTTCTAGTGGGTAGAGGCCATGGATTCTACTAAACATCTCGGTGAATAGCAAAGATTTCCAAAGTGCTATGACTAATAAACTCTGTTCCAAATGCCCATGTAAAATAAAATGTAATTCATCCCTTGAAGATAGCAAAGAGCAAGATTTACATTTATCCCAAAGGCTCATGACAGAAGCCTCAGGACAGTAGTTCTACTTCACTGAGGTAATTTTGTTTTGAGTTAGAAATGAAAGCAAATTCTGCTTCCTTCTGATCTAATGTAAAAGCACCTAAATACAACTAAGGCAGCTCAAAGAATCTTATTCATCCTATCCAGAAGCTGGAGATCTGGCAGTTCCTGCTAACTTTCCTCAAGGCAGACAGAGAACAGACCTCTAATATCCCTTCAATGGAAAATTAGACCAATGGACATTTCCTATTCATTTTAAAAAGTGAGTTGGCAGGATAAGACTAGTGCCAAACACAGCAAACATTTCCTCCTTTCTTATATCCAGTTGACCAGGTACATATCAACTTGCTATTTCAATTCAACCAAGTTACCTAAAGAAGTCTCATGCTCTACACACATGATCTAGACAATGTACATTAAGTAGTTATTAGCTGATTTCAGGAAGTTCACCTTACTGAAACCTGGGAACAGTGTGGTACAGCACAAGGGCTCCAGACTGCTGCTGGCAGCTCACACTACAGGGCTGGCTGGAGCACACCACACCCATTCTCTGGTGTCTGCACTGTTTCTCCTGATCTCCTTGCCATCTAAGAGAAGAGCTACAACAGAAGAGCATCGCATCTGGCGATATTACTACTTGACCGTCATATTAGAAAGTATGTTCCCTCCTAGCATATAAAAAAAATGATAATTCTAGATGTTTAAGATTAGTGTCCAAGCGCTGATGCTGCCACTGGCTACAGGAATACACCCTAAATGAACAAGATTAGCCTGATGCCCAATCTTTCTCCACGACATGCAAGGGCTAGACCAGATCCATAATACGACCTGTTTTTGTACAGTCTGCAAGTTAACCATTATTTTTAACGCAATTTTAAAAGGTTAAAAACACACAAACGAAGCAGTAAGTATCAGAAACTTTATGTGGTCAGCAAAGCTTAGAGTGTCTATTCTAGTCCTTTGGAGTTTCTGCTGATCCCCAGTTTAAACAAAGATTTAATATGCTCATATTGTAGTGGTGGTGGGCATGGGATAGAGGGACAGAATCTGCCAGTGGCAGAACCAGAATGAGGATTCAGATCCTCTAAACCATGGGTTTGGCTCTCCAAGACCTCATACATGATTTTTCCAATCGCAGCAGAAAGGCAATGTGAAACCATAATCAAGGTACAACATATGTACTCACACTTAAGACATGTTCAACTCATTCTAATCCTCTGTCAGCGAGTCTCACACCCAGTGACCTCACGCTCTCTGGACTACTCCCTCCCACTTTATTCTTTGGAACAAAGTCTTATGTACCCTGGGATCTCCTTGAACTTCGGATCTTCCTTCCTCTCCTCCCAAGAGCTGAGAATCCATGCATGTGCCACCATGCCTACCTTAATTTCTCTCGTTTTACAATAATTTTGTGTTATCACCTTATGCTTCAATGATATACATCATAATATATTTTAGCTCTGCTCATTTTAACAAGAATAAATTAATAGTTAATCCAGTTCTAGTAGTGTATTTTTATAACAATATTTATATAAGCCTTGTGTGATAGTGCACACCTGTCATGCTAGCACTTGGGGTGATAAAAACTTGGGAGTTTTAAGCCCTGGCTATATAACAAGTTAAAGGCTAGCCTAGGATACCAGAGACCCTGTCTCAAAAGAAACAAAATACCTATATAATACCCCCAAAATTTCTCTAAACAAACAAGACCAACCAAAAAAACAAAACCAAACAAACCAAAAGAAATAGCTTAGTATTAACTTCTCACTTAAAGAAAAAATCTACTACACCACTCAATAATGATTAAAGCAGAAATAAGAGGTTTAGCTCACCATTGGTTTACCATAAAACGGAAATCCTTGTAACTGTCTCAAAGCATTTGTGGATGAACCCAGTTCCTTAAATATAACAAAAGCCTGTCCCCTCATCTTCATGGTCTTTAAAGCCACAATATCTACTACGTGTCCAAACTGAGAAAACAGGGCATACAGAGATCTCTTCAATTCTGAATAGAAAAGAAAGCATTTTGTGAAGGAAACATTGATTAAATTCTTCATAAAATAAAAATACAACAACTACCTCTACCATTCATTTCTTTATAGTCATTTAGCAAAAACACCACACTATTCCCATTGGCTAAACAATTTAAACAGTTACTTAAAACCATTTGTGAGTTAAAATAATTCAAAGCACTTCAATTCTGCATGTTCTTATATTTAAAAAAATCTTAAAAGTTGGGGGCTGGAGAGATGGCACAGTGGTTAAGAGCACTGATTGCTCTTCCAGAGGTCCTGAGATCCATTCCCAGCAACCACATAGTAGCTCACAACCATCTGTAATGGGATCCAATGCCCTCTTCTGGTGTGTCTGAAGACAGCGAGCGATCTTGTATTCACGTACATAAAATAAATAAATGAGTCTTTTAAAAAAATCTTAAAGTTGTTTAAAAATGGGATTAAACCACTGTTGAACACTAAGATGACTAGAGGAGACATTGAGACCATTCCTAAGACACAAATGAATAGTCACATTTTAGTTGTGAAGAGTGTTTTTAAAAGAACAAACCTTCTTTTTTAATTTTGTCATTCATGTTGTTGATATAAATCGTGTGATTTGGTCTGATATCCATGTTTGGGCAAAACCCTTCAAATAGCCTAAAAGAAATAACAAATAATCTGTTATTAGCAAAGAGGTTATATCATGCAGGTATATGGCATGCCCGAAACCAGCAACTATTAGCTGTTTTATTATTTTTTCCAGAGCAGATGTCAGAAAACATTAGCTGAAAGTAAACAACCATCCCTCCCTAGTTCCCACATCCATCTCTTTTAGACAACTGGAAAATAGCTCTTAAGATCAAACCACCGGTAGAACAATACCAAAATTCTACAAATTGGTAGAATCTGTCAATACATAGGCAGATTTAGGAACATATTATTCAAGGTTATACTTTTTTTTAGCCCCCACTTAAATGATACTGTTCTTTCATCTACATAATGAAGTAGCTTTTGTAAGTATATTTACTAATTCTTTGAGAATACATGTTATACCATGTACTTTGATCATACTCACTAGAAAACAGCTTTTTCCCCAGTAAAATGATTTAAACATTTTGTAAAAAAAAAAAAAAAAAAAAAAAAAAAATCAGTAAACACACACCTAGTTAAAAAAGAAAATCACTGGAATAGAACAATAAAACAAACGTATTTATTTAACCGCTTAATGCTGTGTGTTTGTTTACCAGTGCCGTCATATATAGTGAGGTCAGAGAATCACCTTTCAGGGACTTTCAACTCTGTCTCTTCTTCCACTATGAGCCGAACTCAAAAGTGGTCAAGGCTAGCAAAAAGTGCATTTACATGCTGAGCCATCTGGACAAACTCTCAAATCTATTTATAAATTCAAAGGTGTGTGTATGTACACATCTGACAGATTTGAAGGAGGTGACTTAGAAGACAACTGTGGAAAGTTAACAGCTCCTATAAAATGGAGCCAGTAAGATTATATGAGACAGATATGTGGCAGTCTGTGTGAGTAAGCATCTAGTTACTATTTTTTATCGATGGCTATTACACGTTAAAGGTCACACAAAA
The DNA here is from genome assembly GCA_030674055.1 of Rhabdomys pumilio. Classification (NCBI taxonomy): domain Eukaryota; kingdom Metazoa; phylum Chordata; class Mammalia; order Rodentia; family Muridae; genus Rhabdomys; species Rhabdomys pumilio. The sequence goes on along the minus strand of JANHMN010000002.1, from coordinate 205,111,750 downwards.
AGCTTTTCTGTACACTACAGAGTGTTGCAGGAAGGGCCTGTACGATGTAGGTAACGGATAATAGGTAACGTTAATCAAAGGCGTGCCTCCCTAAATGGGAACCTGGAGAAGGGCTGGGGTCTCAAGAGAGGGACAAAAGCAAAGGCATTAGTTCTTGCGGGCTGAAACAGTGCAAGGGCACCCGAAACCCAAAAGGCTGCCGGGGGCGGGATGGCGGGAAGAGGCCGAAAATGCAGTGTATACCCCCCCTACCCCCGCCTCAAGCAAGCAGTGGGCCATTCTTTTTCTCTGGGCTAATTCATGTGTGTCAGCTTGAGCCTCTTTACACACCAGCCAATCTATCCCAACACTAGGGTCGTCGGATGTTAAAAACCCAACCATCCCGCAGAAAACAGAAAGTGATGCCGGGCCTCAACCCGCCAGCCCTAAGGTCGCCGTCCCTTCCTCCCATACGTCCGCGGATCCGGGAATCACGCAACCGACGACACCTTCGCCCTCGCCGGCTCAGTTCCAACGGGGCGGATCCTGCCAAAGGCCGAGACCAGCCACAGCAAGGAAGACACCAACAGACCCACCTGAAGCCCGTGCAGTCCGCCGGAAGGCAAAGCCGGAAGAGCCTCCCGGCGCCGGAAGAGAGCGGACAGACTCCTCAATTGAACTCAGATAAGTCGAAGAGCCGAGCACAGATTCAATCGATGTTTCCTCGCCGCGGCCGCAGGAGGCAGAATCTTTCTGCGCACGCGCATCCCCGTTGCCTGGAAGTTTACTGTGGAAAGGGAAGAACTGGAAATTTAAGATCCAGGGGGCCAAGCTGTGAAGGCAGAGAAGGGAAGGGTAGGGGATCGTTTTCCTTACTGCGACTTTGAAGCTTCCCAATTTTATGATATGATGCGATTTTACAGGAGCCTGTCTCCAGCAGCATGTTAGTCTAGCCTTTCTATGGGTTCTGGCCAACTTGGCTTAGAATGGCTATTGTCAGTCCCTGAAGTCAATCTCTGGGAGTCTGAAAAAACATTCCAGCACTCTACATATTACATCTTAGATGCAGCCCAATCTTCGACCCAAGAGCAAAGGGAATTCGTGAGTCTTTGCTGGTACTCTCACCAGGCTTCAGGAGTGAGCAAACTAAAGATCATATGCCTAAACTCGCTTAGAAATCGTTAACTCCCGCCCTCTCTCCCACTCTCTCCTTTCCTCACAAAACGCCTGGATTTTTTTCTAGGCTAAAAATTGGGGCAGGAACCAAATTGGTTGACTTTATCAGCTTGAGGTTTCTAATTTTTGAAAGTCACACGAAGTTGCAGGATGGAAATAGTGTTTTGAGAGTAGTAATTTTATCCACTTTGTTGACTGAAATAATTAGGAGGATGACTTCATACTCGATAAATATGCATCAGATGAATGAATGAAGTTTCATGAAAATTAAGCCATAATAAAACAAATGTGATGTCCAATGAAAATCCTGTAAATGTAGGAAGTAACGTTAAGCACAGAAAAGTGTTCTTTAATTACGTGGATATGGAAACCAGTCTGGTTTTTATAAAAAGAGTATTGAGTATATTCTTAGCAAAAGAGCATCAAGTAAATATAAAATTATTTCTAAGCAATAAGATCTGAGCAGTTGAGTAACTGTGCTTGGTGGTAATGAGAGCTCTGGAATGAGCTATAACCTGCCTGTGTTGTATACATTGATCTGGCCGAGAGTTCATAGCTATTCTCAAATAGAAAATATATAAACGTGCGAAGACATGCCACCTGGGAAAAAAAAAATAAAGAGATTTAAAGAAACTCCATACCTGTTCTACCAAAGCTTGAATCTACTACACCTCTTACACAGCAAGTAGGGAATTGTCCAATGACAGCTTGGTGTCAGTGGTTTCCATGCTCTTTTCCAGGTTCACCTATAAAGAATGAGCACATTTTCATATCCATGAGTAATCACTCCAAGCTTTCCTGAATGGGTCTTCAACAGTTTCCTGAATGAATGGGAAACTAAGAATTGAAATAGGGTCTGGTAAGGAATGAAGAGGAAGGGGCTTTCCTAGTTGTTGCAGGATATTTGATCACACAGTGAACCCAGAGATTGTGTTTTTACTGAAAAAAGCTGTTTCTAGTTTGGTGTGGCTCAGTTATAGCACGCACCTTTAATCTCTCTGGCTGGAATACAGACATGCCCTGAGGACACACCTTTAATCCCAAAGTGATGTCTAATTGAGTGGCAGACAAAGTGATGAATCAAAAAAAGATTTGGCAGAATAGGATATACCCAACTCTCACGAGAAGAGAGAGGAAAGGAAAGCTATTTAAGAGGGCAGTGCAGAGAAAGAGAGGAGGAAGAGAGAGAGGGAGGGGGAGAGAGAGAGGGAGGGGAGGAAGGAAGGAAGGAAGGAAGGAAGGAAGGAAGGAAGGAAGGAAGGAGGTAGAGGAAGAGGCAGCATTTTACCAAGAGAGTTTTACAGAGACAGGTCGAAGAGAACAAGCTAGACACAGGTAAAGTCAGAATGAGCCAGAGAATAGGAAGGAGCCTGAAGGTTAGAACAGATTAGAATAGAGCTAGTTTGTGGTCAAGCAGAGCAATTCAGGAGAGGGAAGAAGGGAGGGAGGGAGGGAGGGAGGGAGGGAGGGAGGGAGGGAGGGAGGGAGGGAGAAGCCAGATTGAGGCAATAAGCCTCAGAGACAACAATTGCAACAAGCAAATAAAAGATTCTTTTATACCTGGTTCTTTGGGAAACCTTGTAATCACCTGATTCTATATCTAAATTATTAGGGGGACAATAGCACTCAAACTGTAATCACATACGCATGTAGTGTAAAGAAAATTGGATGTATTATAAGCTAATCTATAAGCGTTGACCTCTTGCTGGTCAAACTAGGAATTAGATGTCAAAAACTCACATTTTAAAAACTAATAGACGAGAACATATGTTTCCCTGGAGTTCTGCTTGGTTTAGACTCATATTTTTGTTAGGCAACGAGATTTACTTTCCAGTGAAACAGGTTTTTTATCAAACTAAACCCAGAGGCAGCATTAAAACCATCATATACAAGCTTCACGCATCTACTAACGATAAAATTTGCTTATTTTCAGGGCATCAGAAAAATTACTACAACCAGTTGGGAATAAAACTGTGTCAAGACACCTAAATTATAAAGATGATGACTGCACTGTCTCTTAGTGGCTCTCAATACACATATATTTCCCGCACTTATCTGCACATGTTTTATGTTTCTCATTAAATGTTTTCCAGCATCTTGCAGCAGTGACTTTGGGAAAGGAACGTGCTTAAAGGAAAAGGTACCATAAAACTATACTGGATATATTTTGTCTTATTTATGCTATATTGGGCCAGAAAATGTACGACAACTTGTTTGCATCTTTTTTTCTCCCTACAGGTGGTAATTACACTAAAAAATTATATAGAATGAATTATTTCACAACAAGCATTAAGCAAGTCTAAGTATTAATATTGAGCACCAGATCAAGTTCACATTTCCTCAGCTGGCTGAAATTACGTTCAGTTAAATTTTTACTAAAATTTTTACTAAAAAGCAACCCTCTCTTTCCATTCTGGAAGGAAATAAATTTGTACAATTAATTTCCTTTCATTGCATTTCAGTGTTACTTTTTAAATTCTTTAAATTTTTCAGAAGCACACTCTTATTTTTAGAGACAAACGAATAAACAAATGAATGACAGGATAACTATTATATGTAATGAGTATTACATATATCATGCATGATATTGTATGTAATGCCATGAGCTATACGCTACACTGCAGTGTCATTCACCTGTCTCAGAATGATACCCTCTCCCTGGATTGGGTGGGACCTTAGGTAGGCTATGCATTCCAGGTTTTGTTTTGTTTTAAATTTGGAAATCTGAAAGTCGGCCAGTGAAAGACAAGGAGAAAATCAGGACATTCTTTGCATAGTATACTATTGTCTGTCAGGTAAAGTAACATCACACAGTTCCCTTAGAGACTGCCAGTCCCACAGACCTAGGTAATGATCTAAATAATGTTTGGATACAAATTTTAAGTAGTGGTGCATGCCTTTAAGCCAAGTATTCTGGAAGTAGAAGCAGAAGGAAATTCGTAAATTCAAGGTCAGTCTGGTTTGCATAGCAAGTTCCATGCCAGCCAGGCTAGAGTGAGCCTTGTCTCACATACAGGAAAAAACTTGTAAGTATAGTTAGTCATGTTTCTCCTATGATTCATCACTGTAAATTACTTGGGGTTCTTAGGTTCCATAACTATTTGAAATCTAAGTTTTAAAAAATTCCATTTTTAAATGTTGATTGATCCCCAACTGTCTAATTTCAAGCATGATGTATTACTGATTTCATGGGCACAGTACAGATGTCCAAATCTATTGCTTCTCAAATGCTAACAAGTACACAGTTTACTCAAAGTTCTGGTTACAAAAAAAATCTGATTAGGTGAGGTTACAATAGGGCATGAGAAGATCTGACAATCAGTGGCTAGGGGATGCTGATGCTTCTAGTCCTGTACTACGTTTTAGGTACTGAGATGAGAGTTATCATTTTAAAAATATATAGTAGGTTATCAATGTATATATATATGTATATATATATACACATATATACACACACACATATATATATGATAAAATCTAACTTTATATTTATAGTTAACTATAAAGTGTCAGAAATAATGTCAAATACAGAATGCTAGTGTCTTAGCACGTAGCCTGCTGTTATAACAAAATTACCTAAAATTAGGTAGTTTATAAAAATAGAAATTTTCTTAGCTCACTATTCCAGAGGCAGGGAATCCAGAGCATGACATGAGCATTTGTTCAGCATCTGATGAGAGCTTTCTTGCTACATCACAACATGGCAGAGAGCAACACGCAGTGAAGCAGAACATGTATGCCTGAGAGAGTTCCTGTTATAGCAAGCCACTCCCAAGAAAGCCCATTAAACCAGTGATTTGAATGAGAAAAGTCCTCATAGGCTCCTCGTATATTTGAGTATTTCTTCTCCAGTTGGTGAGATTGTCTGAGAAGGTTTGGGTTGTGTGGTGGTGTCAGAAAAGGTGTCTCACTGAGGGTAGGCTTTGAGGATTCAAAAGACTTATGTTGTAGAGAAAATGGTGCAATGTATGGAAGCATCACCTGTCAATAAAATGCTATTGGCCTATTTGCATAGGTGGGAAATAGGGAGGTGGGAATTCCAATACAGTGTGAGAATTTCAGGAATAGAGTCAGGTACAGGAAGATTCATCCTGAATTCTGAGAAAGACTGTCTCATGAAACTGAAGGAGAGGTAACTAGCCACTTGATATAACTTAGACTAGTTTAATGAGATAATTGAGTTATGAGATAGTGAAAACAAGCCAAAGCTATTAGCTTAGGCATTTATTCATATCTAAGAAATCGCAGAGTTGTTATTTCAGGGAAAGCTAGCTGTTGTGCATGTCATTCTCAGCACATTGTCTTTCTGTCTTTCTGTCTTTCTGTCTCTCTCTATCTCTCTTCTCTCTGCTTCCTACTTATAGATAAGAGTTAAGCTCTTTGCCATTACACCAGCACTATGCCTGCTTGCCTGCTGTCATGCTCTCTCTCTACCATGATTGTCATGAACTCTAATCCTGTGAAACCATCAACCCCAAAGAAACTCTTCTATAAGTTTACTTGGTCATGGTTTCTTATTACAGCAATAGATAAGTAACTAAGATACTCATTAATTCATTAATGAATTAACCCAAAGCACCCACGACACAGTCTATTCCCAAAGGCCCTAATTCTCAATACTGCTGCACTGAGAACCAAGTTTCTACATGAGACTGGAGGTGACAAACCATAGCAGCCACCTTCTTACATAAACATATAACAGCTATTCATTTTAAACACTGTGCTAGTTATCTTGTTTCCTCTATTTAAATACCTTCCAGTGGACAATTGAAAATAAATATTAACCAGAAGAAGTCTAGAATTTTTTGATCCATTTCAACAAGTGATTGTGGCAAAGAGTTCCTGTTATTTTCCAAATTACAGTGGTTATTGACATCGTCCAAAGAAAAACCGAATTCTTTTCTTACACCAGGGTCATAGAAGGCATGTGCTATACTCTGCACTTTGAAAAGCTGGCACTGCTATGTACTTTCTTCAGATAAATATAAGAATCTGAAGACTCAGTAGTAACAGAGCAGTATATCTGGAACACAGATGGTAAGGGAGAAGGCAGAAGCACCGTAAGCCAGTACAGAGTTTGCCAACTGTTCTGTTTTTCATCTTGTTGTCTTGGAAACATATCCCAAAATGGAACCTTTGTCTATCTTAGGCCTCGGAGTAACTTTAATAATTGGAGATCATCTTCTCCCCTCTACCATTCCTCACCAGTTCAAACTGACTGTGTAACATATGCCAGACATAATTCATTGTCGTTTGGGAGATACTTGTTAATGCAGCCATAGCCTAACTCATCATGATTTGCAATAGTAGTGTCTGTAATAAATAACTTTAACAATCTATATTATATAACCCAAAGAAGTTTTCTACAAGCTATTGTTATAATGGGGACCATTCTCATCCAAACTGCTACATTGGGTTAATGGCTATCTTGAAAGTGGGTTAGCTATAACAAGAACATTTTTTTGGCATACACGATATGCTTAACTGCCCTCTGCCATGTTGTGCTGTAGCAAGAAAGCCCTCACCAGATTCTTATCAGATGCTCATATCATGTTCTGGACTCCTTGCCTCTGAAATAGTGAGCTGAAAAAATTTTTATTCTTTCTATTCTACTCAATTTTGGTTATTTTGTTATAGCAAGTGGATATGTGCCAAGACATTAGTATTCTGCATTTGATATTATTCTTGTGCTATATCAATAGTGCTATTCTTGTATTTGATATTATTGGTGCATCGTTAGAGCTAACTATATATTCTTATAGGCATTACACTGCTTTTGAGTACACAACAAACGAAATATATAGATCCAAGATAACTATGAATTTTGGAAGTAGAAATCCAAGTATCTGATAACTAAAAGAGCCAATTTTAGTGTTTTTATTTTGAAATTTGATCTCTTATTTATTCAATACCTATATTTCTAGTTATGGTGGTAAATGTATTGAAAATTGAAATATTGAGTCAAAAATGAATTTAATTCATATAATCCACTGAACATAATAGATTAGATTAGCCTAACTTAAATGGGCCTTGAACACCCTATAGAAAAGCAAGATCACAATGAAATGTTAATTATCTCATGTAACTTATTGAATACAATGGTGAGAAGCAGAATAGTTGTATAAATAATTGAAACATTGTTGAAAAATGAACTAAATCCAAATCAGTATAAGTGAGGAACCATCAGCATAAGATGCCCTTATATAAAATATGTATTATATTATAGTTATATTTTGTTATATTTTGGACAAGGTTAGAAGAGAATCGATGGTGTGTAGAACCTTCAGAGATGGATTCTAAAGAAATAAATTGCTACCATACCATTTTACTATTCTAATTTTAGACTGGTCAGAATCATCTTGCAACAAAAGACCCAGTGTGTGTATAAAACACGTCAGGTATGATTTAACCTCCAGAGACAGGTTGAATTGTGATCACAAAGGAGTTGTGTGAGAATATTCTGAAGCCCCTACTTTGAATTGCAGATTGTGTTCAGACAAGACAACCCTGAAAATTTTTTCTATCTGAGGAATCCAAAACAATTATGGAAATGAGGCTGATAGTTCCAATTCTATTTTGTTTCAGGTGAATGTGAAGGTAGTTTAACTGCTTAAAATGTTTCTAATATTCTCTGCCAGAAATATCATCACATGGGTTAATGAATTTATTAAAGCTGATAGCAGAAAACAAGAACTGGCCTTGTATCTTACTGAGATTGGACAGCCTTCCTTTAGTCACGGTAGGTTTCTTTTGGCTCTACTATGAAGCTTCTTTCTAATCTTTAATGTTAGCAAATTACTTCAGCCCCCAACAGATATTAATAGAACTTATAATACATTTTGTCATCTCAGCAGAGGACTCTGAATAAGAGTGGTCAGCTTGGAAAGCCTGAAAGGAATTTGTTCTAAGTTATTTCATTGTGACTGAAATTGTAAATGACAGATTCTATTATGAGTGGCTACTACTGGAAGAGCCCATTCCTCCCTTCCTTCGGCATAGGGTAATCTAGAAGTCCTTGTGTCCTTTTAAGCTTTAAGTATTTTACCATATCACAACTTTTGGGACTCTTCTTCTTCTTGGTTTTATTGAGAATTGATCCCAAACCCTCAACTCATGCTGGACAAGTGCTTCTATTAAACAGTGTCTTCAGCCCAGGACATTCTTGGTTTTATTGAGTACCTACAGAATAGTAAATCATACATTATCTGCTGGAGGTGAGCTAGAAAGACAGACAAAATACATGCCTACACAAAACTTAGCCTAGGGGATGTCAGGTCAACTTATATATGTTTGTGAGTGTTGGATAACTACTATGGAGATATTCCAACAGCTAAAGCTTCATCACTAACTAACCCCAAAGTTAACAGTGTGAAACAGCATCGGCTGGATTATCTCCAGTGGACTTGTAGATCAGGAATTCAGTCAGAGAGTGACAGGGTGGAAGTTTTAATTATTGTGGAAAGACTGAAGGTTAACCAATGAAACTCAGCTAAGGAAAAGGCTGGCTTACAAAATATAAACATTTTCACCCACACATTTGGTGATAAGACTAAGAGATGGATTTCAAAGATGACAAGTGAAATGGCATCTCTAACCCGTGTCTCAGGCTGATTGAATTAGTTATATAATAGCCAAATTCTCCTAAGAAAATTAAGTGGATATTATGTATAGATTGAATTTCTGATGTCATACAACAGAACTTTCAGGAAAGTATTTGTTTACAAGTATATGGTGATGCTAGCCTGCATTAGATGGGAGAGAAATTGAACTCCAGTTCTTGAGAAGAGAGTGGCAAATTCACACCATAGACAACTACTAGAGGTACATACTATCAAGATGGAAGGGAAGAATTTATAGAGCCACAGGTATAAATAAACTGGTTGGTATGGAAGTAGTAACTAGGAGGAAAGAAGCAGGACATTCTCTAGGCAGCTAAATCTTCCAAATGATGGGAGATAGAAAGTGCAGTGGTTTGAGTAGGTATGGCCCCCATAGACCTATTCATTTGTATGCTTGGCTGACAGGGAGTGACACTGTTAGGAGGTATGCTCTTGTTAGGATAGGTGTAGCCTTGTTGAAGGAAATGTGTCACTGTGGAGGTGGGCTTCTAGGGCTCCTAGAGCTCAAGCTTCACTCAGTGTGAGAGAAACAGTCCTGCTAACTGTCTTCTGATCAAGATTCAGAACTCTCAGCTACTCTAGCACCACATCTGCCTGGGCACTGCCATGCTTCCCTCCTTGATGAATAGACTGAATCTCTGAAACTGTAAGCCAGCCTCAATTAAATGTTGTCCTTTATAAGAGTTGTCTTGGTCATGGTATCTCTTCATAGCAATAAAACACTAAGAAATTAATGTGTTGAATTTGAGGACCTGGAAGAAGAAGGAATAAAGAGAAGAAAGAAAATGAAGAGACCTGAGACACATGAAGTAGCCCAAGCCTAAAGTGGGGATTGTTTCTGAAATCAAGCAAGTTAAGACAATTGATGGCAATTAGCATTGCTATGGATAATAAAAATGAGACTCAAACAGGGAGTAATACAATCTAAGTTTTACATGTATCTTTCTGGATGGACTGGTTAGGTCAAGTGACCTAGATTGATGGCAGCAATGAACTGGATGGAGTACTTTCTTTTTGAAACCATAATGTCTTTCTTGGTGAGCTGAACATAGGAAGGTATGAGAGTTGTGAAATATATTAAATTCCAGGATTACTATAACGGAATATCTTAAAACAGAAATTTATTCTATCACAGTTCTAGAGGTCAGAGGATGAGACCACTGAGTCAGTTGATGGGCTACAACATTTTTGAAAGCCATAGGGGGAAAATCTGTACCAGGCCCTTCTCACTTCTGGTGGTTGGTGGAAAGAAATTCTTGGCACCCCTAACTTACAGACACATGACTCCTGTCTCTGACATTACTGACATTATCTTTTTTATGTGTCTCATAATTCTAGTGAATATCCAACTTTATACCTTGATATTTTTCTTTTATCTTCTACTACATTACAGCCTGCTAAAGACTTCTCTACAGAAAAACTTTTGGCTTTATAACCTTCCTTTTTACTCTGGAGAGTAGCTTCATGAAGGAATTATTGACATCTTCCTTGCCAGCAGTATTCAATACTTAGCATTTGGAGAAGCAAAAGTTTACAAGATGATGGCAAGAAAGATGCAGTCTGTAGCTGAGAACTTACTTGTGGAGGTGGAGACTGAATTGATTCAAATGGATCCGAGAGCTGAGTTAAGATCTAAAAGCAGACATCACAGGGAATCCACAGATGTTCTGCTTTAAGGGCTGATTGAAAAAACATCTAGACTTTATTCTAGTTTGCTTTTTGTGGCTGTTATAAAACACTCTTACCAAAAGCAAACTAGGGGAGAAAGTGTTTATTTCTGCACAGGGTTGGAGAGTCTGCTTATAAGTTACAGGACTTCATTGAAAGAAGTAAGGGCAGGAACTCAAGTGAAGACTTGGAGAAGAGATCATGGAAGAAATGCTGCTTGGTGGCTTGACTGTAGCCTCATATTTTGAGAACACTCTTATACATCCAAGAATAATCTGCCCAAAGAATAGAGTCACCTGCAGTGAGCGGGGCCTGTGTATATTAATTAACAATCAAGAAGCCCTTCGCTGACATGCTCACAGGTCAATCTGATCTAGGCAATCCCTCAATTAAGATTCCTTTCTCAGATGAATAGAGGTTGTGTCAAGTTGACAGTTAAAGCAAACTATGATGACACAGTTTCAGGGGTAATAAGTCCCATCACTGGATGAAATAGGAAGAACCCTTTTCCAGAGACACTTGTGCTTATCTAAACAATGAATGTGGACTATCTTAGAGCTTAGATCTTCAGCCTGTTGGCATGATCATGATCTGTTTTTTTGTTTGTTTGTTTTGTTTTGTTTTGTTGTAAGCTGTAGTTTTTTACGAGCTCAGTGCCTTACCTTAAAACCAAACCACAGTCATTGTATTATTGTGTCCCTGTTGTGAGGTGCTGTCAGGGGTTAGGATAAATGCTGTCTTCATTTCTGTCTGGCACTTAGACTGGCAGATCTCAAACAACTATAGGGGCATGTCCATTCTAAAGTGTCTCTGGGTCCATGTACTCCTCCAGCATGGTGACTTTGACATAGCAGACTTATAAGATGGTAACACAGAGCTGGGCACATACATGTTCCTAGCTGGAGCACCAGGCAAAAGTTGTGTAGCTTTGTATGACCAGGTCTTGAAAATAATGTAGTATTTTTTTTTCAGTTGTCTTTATTATTGAGACAACCCAGAGACCTGCCCAGATTTAGAAGGGAGTTTTCATGTTTGGTTAGGGAAGTGCACATTATTTGGAAGCCACCATGAAACCAGGGACAGTCTATGGATACTTTAGGAAAATGTAATCTGATATGTGGGCTTTCTAGAAGAAGGGGGCCACATTTCCATGTGGTGGCATCATATACTCATACAGCCTCTCAGGTGCCTCAGGTTATTTTTGTGCCATCAGTATCTCTGGCGCAGAAATTATAACAAAGTCTGAGATATCTGTAGAAATGGAAACTACTCTCAACTGGAAGAACGAGAGAATGTGTGGAACCGAATCAATAGCGATGTTGGGGTAGAGCTGGAGGCGGAGCTCAGGTGCTCAGGATCTCTTGTTTGTCTGCATTAGTCTGCAGACTGGGAAAATGGGGATTATGTACATCTATCTCAGTGGAGAGTTGGACTCAAATATAAACTACAGAATGACTAAGACTTATAAAGATTGATTATAGAAAAGACAACTGAGGGAGCTGGAGAGATGACTCAGCACTTAAAACATTTACCAAACATTGAGCCAACATTTAACATACCGCTCTTGCTCTTGGGTTTGGTCCTCTGCAGTGCCCATAATGGTCAACTCACAACCACCTGTAACTCAGGTTCTAGGGGATCCTATACCTTCTTCTGACCTCCATGGACAACTCCACTCATATGTACATATACCCACACAAACACTCACACATAATTAAAAATTAAAAAATAATTTTAGGAAGGATGATTGAGAGCATGGGGAGATAGCCCAGTGGATAAGAACGTTTGCTCTGCAAACACAAGGACCTGAGCTTTAATTCACCCATCAGAAACCAGATGTGATTCTGTATTCCTGTAACCTCAGCACTGGGCAGGGTCAGGACACAGAGAGGACATCTTCTGTGGCTTGATAGACATCCACTTAGCTCCATGATTAGAGAAAAGAATCTGTTTCAAAGAGCTAAAGTAGGAAGTGATTGAGTCAATTTTCCAATGCCTCTTCTCCCCTGCTGCCATGTGTACATACAACGGCATATGTATCTACATGCATATATGCATACACCACACACACACACACACACACACACACTCTCAGACACACAAATATATGCATATGACAATGAAGAGCACAGTCTGGGGCCACTCCTCAAATCACTCAAAGACAAAGTTACTTCGTTTTTTTCTCTTACATCTTCTTGCTCTTCTGCTCTTATTCATAAAGTCAAAGTGGCTGAGATGGTTCCTGGAATTTCAGTCATGTTACAGACCACAAGAAAGAGGAATGCACTAAACTACTAAACTACCACCTCTTTTCCTTTTTCCTTTCTTTCTCTCTTTCTCTCTTTCTCTCTTTCTCTCTCTCTCTCTCTCTCTCTCTCTCTCTCTCTCTCTCTCTCTCTTTCTTTCTTTCTTTCTTTCTTTCTTTTTCTTTTTTGCCATACCTATGTTGCTTGGGCTCAGCAAGTTTCAAACAGTGCCAAGAAACGCAACTCCTAGTACCATAGTCCAGTGTTTTATTTGCTAAAGACAAAAACTCAAAGTCATATTTACAGTCAAGGTCTCCTGTGGCAAGAAGTTTCCACTGAAAAGATTTGTTTTAAAGATAGCCACTGAGATGGCTAACGTTAATTTCTAGCCATTTCTAATCTTCATTTCTAAATCTTGACTTGATTTAGAATCACTTCAGAGACACACCACTGGGCAGGTCCATGAGAGTGCTTCCACTAAAGGGGTAAGATATCCTTAAAGTGGACAACGCCTTACAGCAGGCAACCTGAGTACAAAGAGGGACAAGGAAAAGACCTTGTGCACTTGCCTGTTTTAGCTTCTTTTTGCTGAGACAGAGCATCTGTGGCTGCTGCCACCATGCCCACCACTACTGCCTCTGTGCACAGCAGGTCCCAGCGTCTTCAGCTTTCCAACATGGAGTTAACTGCTTCCTAGTGACTCAAGGAAGCCCTACATCTTCAATGCAGATTGGTAATATTAAGGCATCTAGCCCCATGGACTGAGCAGCTTCCTGTTTTCATTCTCTCCACGGTTCACATGACCAATGTCAGACTACTCAGCCCGGATCATATAAACTAATCTAATACATCTCCATATGGTATATAATTGCATGCATCCATATGCACATGTGTAAACACATACACACACACACACACACACACACACACACACACACACACACACTTTGTTGATTCTGTTCCTCTGTTGAACCTCTCCTGAAATATTCATTAAGTTAAATGAGACACAAAGTCCTTTCTAGTAATATATAATGGTGTATTATATCTTCTTTCCACTTCTCTATAAGAAATGAGAGATTTATTTCAATGATTTGCAGTCATAGAAAGTAGAGAAATTTTATGTAATTCACTTTCCACTCTAAACAACTAACAGACAACAGCATTCAAACCAGTTCACAAATTCACATTCTATTCTTTTGGCCGAAACAACCAGAGACACACTGACTGCAAGAGATAAAAGGGTGTGCTGCAAATTCAATCAGTGGCACCCACTCTCCAAAAGACCTGTTCTCTGTACCTTGTGTTTTTGCTCTTTAGTGACACACCTGACAATTAAGGTCATTATCAACATCAAAGCATATTCTTAGTGTTGCCTTCTGTAAGTGTGGATGGCATGAAATACTATAGAATTCACCACCTGCAATTATCTTGCTCTCACAGGCCCAGCTGAAGGACAGTGTCCTTCCTAAAGTGTACCGGTGTTTCCTCTTTGTGTACTCAGACAACACTGAGTTCATGTTTACATTCAACAGTTAGGACCAACATTTACCAAACATTGAGCCAACATTTAACATTATTTGTAAATGTCTCAGTACCTGCGACCTGCTCAAGTCACATGCAGGATTCTTGCCTAAACTGAGTATGGACTCCCTGAGGCTAAGTCATTGCTTTATATTTATTTCTTATCATTTGGCTTTAGACATTCAATATATCTCGACTGATAAAGTCCTAATGAAACAGAACAGGCCGACAACAAGATGAGACACAAGAGGAGCATGTACCAAACTTCTCACTAAATTTTAGAAAAAAAATTACTCAACTACTTTTTTTTTGTCTCAAAAGTAAATTATAGTATATCTGAAAGACTGGCCAAAATGATGGAGACAATTGTTGATAAACATATGGATTTGCATAAAAATGTTTAAACTTAATGACTAAAGCTGCAGTTAAAATATCTCATGAATATTTTTATATTTTTAAGAAATATCATCCATGAGCATTGTATTTACATCATTTCCACCTTACCCTCCCTGTCCCCCAAATCCTCTCATCTTCCCCAACTCCCTGGCTAACTTTTGGCTTCTTTATTATTGTTACATATGTGTTTTAATAACATTCAATGGACTCAGCAGAGAGAGACCTAAATTTTATACTCAACAAAAAGTGCATGCTCATATTAAAAAAAAAATTCTTTAGAATTCTCAAGACACCATGTATGATCACCTCAAACAGACCTTATGTCTACCAATAGTACAATACATAAAGTTGAGCATATCTATGCAAGTGAATGTCATGTGAGGACAGCAACAGAAATGAACAGAACATTTCCACATGCAGACAAAACTAATGCATCTTATATCCGTGGTGTTGAGTGACAGGGGCACAGCATTCAATACCTCTTTCTGTATGGCTTCACTTACATAAATTTCAAGAGCAGGTGACATTGGAGTCCAGACAGTGGTTACTCTTGTCTTTTTCATTTGAGCCATTCTTGAAGGTGTGACCTAAAGGTGCACAATGGGCAATTTGGGTGATTAATGGAACATTTTACTTTTCAATATATGTACTGAGTTCAATATATGTACTTTGTATGTTGAAAACTAAGTCATACATTTATGATCAACGTGCATCTGTCTAAGGATGCTGTACTTTAATGAAAATCTTACTTGAACACAAATGCAGAAATGGCAAGTTTACATACATTCCTGTGTACAACTGGGCGCAGTAAAAGAGTGAGTTTAGATTTCTAGGAAAATCTCCAAAATTACATGTCTAATTGCCTATGGATATTAGACCATTATATATATAAAAAAAAAAAAAACAATTGCTTTTGTCAGCGAGATGGAGTTGGGTAACATAGGAGCTAAATCACCTGTGTGCTTATTTTATTCTGGGGCAGTCATGTGACCAATCAAGCTAGTGTTAGTTTCAGAGTAGGAGGTAAAGAAGCTGGGCTTACAGCTGCATTGTCCAGATCTCTTCTTTATTTTTTTATTCCACCATTCTCCTTGTCTCTTCTCTTGTCAGTGGTTTTACAAGTAGATCTCCTTCCTTGCAGAGCTGAGACTTGGCTGGGAAAAGTGCCCATGGTTTTCTTCCCTCGCTGACATCTGCCTTTACTCTCCCTGTATGTAGGCTGCTGCTGTGTGACACGTTCCTCACTCCCGTTGTACCCGAACCTGTTAGGTTTCCTATTTCTGGTGGTGTGTGATGCTTCAAAATTAAAAATTTAAACCAGTTTCACCCTCTGCTCTTTTGAGTGGCATAGGTGTCAATTTTCTGGTCTCAGAATGAAATAATCAAGGGAAGAAAATCAAGAAGAATCACAGATGAGAGGATGGTTAAAAAGTAGAAGTGAACCTGTGACCAGTTTTTGTTCTGAGTGAGTTTTCACTCAGAGGCTACAGGAATTGTGATAGATATCAGGGAAGCCCTCTACAAGCCTCTGACTTCCAGGGGCTGCAGGGTGTGGGCAAATGGATACAGAATCAACAGTCGGAAAACTCAGTAATCCTGCAGTGAGGAAATGGAAGAGACATCAGGGATACCAAAGGGCCATGGGTCCCTCAGAGAATGCCAGTTTCATAAACAACGCCTTGAGGAAGGCAGATGGGTTAAAATTGGAAACACTTCCAGCACTGGCTAAATGTGAAGCTGGTTTGAGAGATTAATGGTGCATGCAGCAGACTGACTCCACAGTCATGAAATATAGAATGCACAGAAGTTGGCTCTCAGCCCTGCGCTTCAGGGCTTACAGCATGCAGAATTATTGCTGAAGGATAGAAAATAACTAGTGGTGATTTCATGAAGCTAAGGAAAGTCTTGAACAGAGAAAAGTAAAATCTGACCCATATTGGCATAATGGTTAAACAAAATTTGCAAATCCTCTCTTGCTCATTGCACTTAAGACTGTAAGAACTTGGCTGTGTTCCTTCCTACCACTCAGATAACTGTCCTAGCTAAATTTTTGCATACTTTGATCAATTCATACCTACCATCTTACATACCCACGCCGTTTTAAAACAATGACCAATTATAAAACAATCCAACCCTATGGGTGTAGGATTAGCCAGATGTAATGTGTCCATTCCGTCTACTTACAACGTATGTGATTATTCTGATATGAAAATCATTTAAGTATACTAGCAAAAGAAAACTAGACCAGGTTTTACTGGAACTGTATAAGATAAAATACTGATGGTGTTCGAGAACGTGTGTCACTGGCTAGTTTAAGATTATTGCTATAAAAATTAGACAAACAGAATAGTCTGCCTAGACAGAGTAATCAGCCCTTAATAATTCTGCATCACTATGGTCTGTCAGAAGATCCTGGGCCAGATGGCTGAAGATCATATGCTCCAATGTTTCGAAGTATAGGGACTGTCCAGGTGTTCAGCAGTCTCTATAAATTGGCTAAGTTTTAGAAGCTATGCTTTGTGCTTTGCATAATTTCAGTTAACTCAGTCATTCTGAATTTCTGATGGGGTTGAAAACTTATAGTCTCATAGCCAATCCTGGCTATTTACTTTGAGAGAAAAGATCTGAGTGGATGGTTTTCAGCTGACATTCATTCTAAAGCCAAGAAAAAAAATCCAGGTTCAGAACTAAGTGTTTTAGTTAGGAGAGATGACAGAAGTTCTGGTTAGTCAACAAAATGATGGACTGGATATTAGGACTATCTTGTACCTCACTGGTACAAATCGGCATAATTATGCTCTAATTGTATTTTAAGAGAAAAGTTTTATTTTAACAGGAAGGGTGATATGTAGAAGGAGCTAAGGTGAGGAGTACGGAGAGGAAGAGAAGGAATAAGGAGAGGAGGAGAAGAAGGAGAGGAGAAGCTAGGTGATGAGAGAGAGAAAGAGAGAGAAAGAGGGGAGGGAGACATGGAGGCAGATGTTCACGTGTCTCCACCAGTCAAAGATAGTTGATATATCTAGGTTGATTATTGGGTTACACTTCTGATTGAGCATTACCAAACTTACAAAGCCTTTGAATAACATTTTAAAAAATTGTATAAAAGCAAAAAGGAAAGGGGGCATGGGATAGGGGTTTTCTAGGGAGGGGAAATGGGGAAAGGGGATGACATCTGAAATGTAAATAAAATATCCAATAAAAAATAAAATTAAAAAAATGGGCAAGCAATCATGAAGATTCATGGCAGAATCCACAAAGACCAACACTTGAGTGATCATTACTACCTGCCACATGCTATGGTTTTTGCTGGCCTCTCAGCTGCAGGCCTGTGATAACTGTACTTATTTTAAGAAATAAGAAAACGGTCACAGAGAACAGGCATTCATTCACTCCACCGATGTTTTGAACTCCTACTGCAGGAACATAGAAATCTGTTCGATTCCAGGAGTGTGCTGAACAGCAGGCCGGGTCAAGAGCTGGTGTGTGCATTTGCTAAGGACACTACAGCCAAACACCAAGGGCTATATGGATGACTTGAAACAGGAATATATTTGTTTATGGTTCTGGAGTTTAGAAGCTCAACATCTCCTCTAGGAATTGGCAGGTTGTTTTGCTGAGGTTTCTCTTTGGTTTGCAGGTAGCTCTTTTCTCAATGTGTCCCCACAGGCTTTTCCTCTGTGTGCTTGCATCCCTGGTCTCCCTTCCTCTCTGTGTCGTAATTGCCTCTTCTTATAAGTCACTCATCAAATTGGATCAGAGCCTAATAGGCTTCTTTTCATTTCATTGCCGGTTTAAATCTCCTATCTCCAATGACAGTCACACTGTAGGAGCAGTGCTCCTGCAAATGAATTTGGGGAGAACACAATTCAACTCGTTACAGCTGGGAAGACAATTTGACTCTTCCATCAATGTTGTGGGACTTGAACTTCACCTCTCTAAGCCGGTGCTAAAAGCTTTCTTTTCCCAAGCAGCACACATATTCACAGAAAGGGGAAGCTTTTAAGAATGCACCCTTGAATCTCTGTGCAGAGCCCTGAGGAGCAACACTGAGGCAGGCTGCTCATGTGTCTTCAAGAACACAATGCAACAAATGCCTGTGTGGCCAACTGTCGCATCTGCGTCCAATCACCCAGAGAGTCTGTTCAAAGCTGAAACGGAGGCATCCCCTCAGCAGCCATACACATATGCACACACATACTTTTCCTTTCTGTCTTGTGAATGGCTCAAAAGAAAATAAACTGGATTTCAGCAACCCTTCCGCACAAAGCTGAATCCATGGCTGAGAGGTTGCTTCTGCACTGGTCACGTTCATCCCTGCTCTGAGGCACTTCAAATGCTGTTGATTTATTCTTCCATGAATTTGAATGAGGATAACTCAGAGGAGCCGTGTTGCTCCTGCTCTTCAGATGGGATTTCACGCTCTAGCTGCTGGCTTTTTAAAGAGCACCTACTCCTTCCACCTTTTGAAATTTATTCTGAATGTATTTTCTCTTAGTCTTCTTAATCTTGGAATAAAGGGCTTTAGGACCCAGTAGTATATTATATTCACCAAAACATTCATTTAGTTCAGTCCCTCAAGACAGTTTAGGAAAAACATTTTAAAACGCTTGAAAAGAGTGCCTTCGAATGTAGCTGTGCACTCACAATGCATTGCCTGGATAACGCTTTGAAACTGTGTTTCCAACCTTGAATTTCCTGATTCCCCAGGAGGCACAGAAATGAATAGTTCAGAAACAGGCTGTCCTAAGAAGATAAAAATCATTATATGAATATATATGATATATATGAATACACACACACACACACACACACACAGAGAGAGAGAGAGAGAGAGAGAGAGAGAGAGAGAGAGAGAGAGAGTATAGAGAAAGAAAATACTATAGATATTGATGATAGATATATAGAGATGATAGATGGATGGACAGACAGACAGATAGATAATAGATAACCATTGTTCTCCTCTTTTTTCAAAAACCTTTCTAAATTTTAAAGATTTGGAAATCAGGGTATTATGTGGCTATGTAGATGCTTGTCTTTAACATCAGGAGATAATTCAGTGCATAGTCAAACTTCCTCCTGTTTTGAGTTGGAAGTTGATGACTTTGAGCACCAAGAGGCACTATTTTTCCCTGTTCTTCTTTGTAGATAGAAGTTAAAGTTAACCGCGTGGAAGTAGAATAGTGATTACAAGTCTGGGAAGGGGGGTTAAAGGGACAGAGATAGAACAAAGATGGTTATGGCTTCAAAGATGCAGTTGAGAAGGAGAAATAACTTTAAAAGTTCCATAACACAGTGGGATAACTGCTTGGCAATAATTAATAGTATATCAAAACAGTTAGCATTGAGGACTTTGGAGGTAATTCACATGACATTTACGCTGATTTGATCATTATACATTGTATACATGCATTGAAGTGTCACACGGAGCCCCATAAATAGGTGTATTTTCTGATTGCAATGAAAATGGAAAAGCATTAAAAGGCAGACTGTGATGGAAAACAAAGAACAGGCACCCGGTGGTTTGCAGGAAGCCTCTCTGTGCATGGCAGAAAAAGTTTCACTGCTTTCTCCACTCGGTCTTCAGTTCCAGCATGGATCCCCCTGCAACTCAAGGGGTCATTTCACAGCCTATTGCCTCATGTTCCTTCTCATTAAGATCACAGCAGCTTCATCAGGTCCTTCTGTCACAGGAGCAGTATGTGGAACAATTAAGGGTTAATTAATTAATTGGGGAACAGCCACAAGAGAGAGATAATGAAGATTTTTGTATTTTAATGGCTTTGGGTAAGGGCAATTCTAAATCAACTTTAATCAGAATCTTAGGACCTCAATTTTTCATATCTAGCTACCCTTTGAGGTTTAAAATGAACACGAATCTCCTGAATTTATTTTTTCCCATGTCAGATATTTTTGCCCTGCAAGACTGATTTTAATACCTATTCCCCTGAGTTGATCAATAAAATATCTTGCATCAAATTTAGTACTTTTTCTGTGGATCATTGTAACAAGGACATTTTTCTTGGCTGTTTAAATATTGTGCTGTTATAAATAGTGCTTATTTACATTAAGTGTAAGAAGAAAAATCCCACAGGCTAGTATGGATTTGCTGGTCCTCCTCCTCCTCCTCTTCCTCCTTCTTATCATTTTCAAAGAAAGATCTCAGACAAAATCCAGTACAAAACAATGATGGGCACCAGATGTGAAGTCAATGAGTTTTTTAAAAGAAAATTTCTGACTGCCTGCTAATGTTCTGAGTGCTGATTTGCTGGGATGAGCTGCTTGCCTCTCGGTTTTCCCACTGTTTTCTTGGCTTGAATGCCCCAGGTCAGAGATGTCAAGGCCACCTGATGTAGAGGTAGAGATAATCTCTTGTGTACTGTGTAAAAGCATTCACCGCCAATAAAAAGCTTTTGGCCAATGAACTGAGGCAGGATTAGAAGGTGGGACATTTGGCAAAGAGATAGATATACAGATAGATTGATATTTTACTTTTGTTGGATGAAAAAAATGTTTTGGGTAATTTCTTCCAGATAAAGCTGTTTGCTCTTATATATCTTATCTCAACCTTCTTTCCAATAACAGAAAAATAGAGCATACTTGTAGAAAACCAAACCTTCGATTCATGACTATTTTGTTAGCATATAAAGTAGTTGATGTCATCACATTTTCTGCGTGTGTGTCTTCATCCTTTGTTCCAACTCCTTCCTCTTCCCGATGGCCCTTCAAGTTAATTGTTGAGCAAATTGATTTTGTGTAAGATGGTAAACTATCCAACCCAGTTTCATGGCATTTTGAATAAAAAAAAGTTATATAATCTCTATAATTTACCCATTTCTTTATTGTTCTCTAGTTTGTGGTTTTTAATGCGCACGCATAGATTACGTTCATAGAATTGATTAAAATACAGCTTGACTGATTGCTGAATGGTCACAAAGTCTTTCTTTCCTTGACTTTTGAATGTATTTTTCATTTCACGAATGACTTTGACTCATGAAACAATGGCTGTCATAATGGGTGTGGGCTCTTTCTTGTCTGTGGTCATGCTATGGGCTTTCACCTCCCTTTGTCATCGGAGCCCAATTAAAAAATGAGGAGCCCAGGAGAATTCAGTGGATGGTGAGAGACACATACCCCAGGTAACCAGACATCCCTCTCACTTGGATCCCCTGAGATTAGACTTAAAGATGGTTATGGGTTGTCATATATGTGGGTGCTAGAAATATAACTCAGGGTCTCTGAAAGAACAACTAGTGTGTTTAACCAATGAACTATCTCTCTAGCTCCCCATTACACACACACACACACACACACACACAATCTATCATCTATCTATCTATTTCTATCTCAGAGTTGAAACTGAATAAAAAACCTTTCTATCCTTTTTCATAGTGGCTTTTTGGAAACATAAATTCTCTCTGTAGCACAGAACAGTGTCAGTGCTGAATTTGCTCTTTTTTTTTTTTTTTTTTTGAAAGGAAAAACAGAGTTACAGTTTCTACTTCTTACTATTCTAGGAGAATCTTCCCCATGGGGTGGATAGAGGTTCTCACTGCACTCGTTTTCTAATTTTATTTCAAGTCTTAGCCAATTGTTGAGCACATAAAGTTGCACACAGGCACACACAATGTGCCCATCTGAATGCAGGACTGGACCTCCTCTCGTAGGGGCATCTGCCCAGAAGGCTACTGCTGTTTACTGTGGGTTTTTGCCAAGATAACCTTTGGCACCCTTCAAAGACTTCTTATAACAAGACAGTATCTATAATGCAACATGCTTTCAAGGATTGAAATACAACCCAACAGAATATAAAGATAACCCTCTTTATAAATAAATGCAACACTATTTCCTGCACTTTGAGGGAAACATAACTTCAAACACTGTTCAAGTGTATTCGCAAAGTGATCATCTCCTGGGGTGCCCCTGTAGTTTTCCTTCCCCATTGTAAAAGTTTAGAAATTGTGAAATACACATACACACACACACACACACACACACACACACACACACCACATAAATGAAACACATATGCCACAAAAGGGTGTTCTGGTTAGGAATACACTGCACATGTTACAACAGTATCCTAAGACTATTGTAGAGTTACAAATGTCACGTCATCCATGGTGTGATAGCCGTTGTAATATTTAAGCACAGCTTGTTACTTTTGTCTTTATGGTGATGCTGGTGTAAAACTTACTGCACATGGCCAGTTATGAAAAAG
This sequence comes from Rhabdomys pumilio, assembly GCA_030674055.1. Lineage (NCBI taxonomy): Eukaryota > Metazoa > Chordata > Mammalia > Rodentia > Muridae > Rhabdomys > Rhabdomys pumilio. The sequence continues at coordinate 205,088,927 of JANHMN010000002.1, read as the reverse complement.
TACATACATCACATACCATCCATTTGGTATATATTATTTGAGGATGAGTATAAATGAATATGTTATCACTTCATAAATCATGCTATACTGTGCTTATCATCATTTTAGATTATATTCATTCCAGTTACTAAAATTTTTACAATAAAATAATGTGCCTTGTTATACATACAACAAACCCATCTATTGTTTAATGGGCCTCGTAACTGCATCCTTGCTCCTTGGGCTAGGACTAGCCTTGAGTTGCTATGTTCATCCCAGCCCAGGAGCCATAGAGTCTACCATGTATCTAACTACTTGGTGTCTGGGAGTGTAATTGGTTTATCTCAGTATACTCTGGGATTTCATCGTGATAAAATCACATAATACTACATTTCCCAGAATATGTTGCTAAGTGACATACAATTGTTAATTTAAAAAGCCGTGAAAGTTAAAACAACAAGAAGGGGTGGTTTGAATGTCCCCTCTAGAACTTATATCTAAGTTCAAATTGTCATTGTGATTTATTAGGAAGTAGGACTTGTAGGAAATCATCAAAAGATGGAGACAAGAGCACTTGCCTAGCGAGTAAAGGGCTCTGGTTCCTTTCCCACACAAGGACAAAGGAGACAATTACGTCAAGAAGGACTCTTCCCTCATGGATGGGTTGTTGCTATTTTCAGAAAAGGGATCTGGTTAATGATGTTTCTGACAAAAAGAGTAAACTAAGGTCTGTTTTCTCTTTCTCCAGAGTGCTCATACTTGCCTGTCTACTGTACTATAATGCAACAAGGAATATCTTAACTAGATGCTGAGGCCACAGTCTTGAACTTCCCAGCATTAAGATTAGAATTAGATTAATTAGAATTAAGGGCCAAATAAACTTCTGTTGTTTCAAACTATCTGCCTCTAAAATGAAGCCGAAAAGACAACAATTGAAAGGAAAATGAGATTATGCCAAAGAAGTGAAAAACCTATAATTACTAGATTATCTAGAAGAACAGACTCAATAGAATGAATACATAGACAGACAGACAGACAGACAGACAGACAGACACACACACACACACACACACACACACACACAGACACAAACATACTCACCCATAAAATATAGGATTTGTAAGATTGGCTTACAGAATAAAAGCTACGTAGACCAGCAATTGTCTTCTGCACACTAGAATGGGTAATAATGTTGGAACACCAAAATTTACCTCTAAAAGTTTTAGCTAATTTCTGGTAAAATTCTAGCAATCAAAGAAATATAATAGAAATAAAGGTTGAAATAAAAAATAATAAATACATAAAAAAGAAGAATTTCCCCCAAATGTTATGATTTGAGAATACTATTAATCTACTAGATCTTAGGACAGATGTAAATAAACTGTAAATGTTGAACTTTAAGAAGTATATAATCTTTAGGACTTGAAATCCCACTCTATAAGACAATACTGTAAACTGGGTCAAAAATTCCTGGGTGCTAGAGGAGAACCTCTTACTGTTATTGGGTCCTGCTGGAGCCAACACAACTCAAATATCACGTCCATGCAGAAAGAACGTTGTTGTAATTAAGCTGCTGCTGATCAATCAGGAATGCAGAACACACTCAGGAGCTGAACTGGGACCCTAGTCAGAATGCTAGAGAGCTTTTAAGCACAAAACCACCAAAGCCACAATCATCTGCACCAGGTTTCAGTCACATTTCCTACCCAATCAAGATTCAGGGGTGCAGACTTTCCTAGGAACATTTCTTAGTGGTACACTCATCCAGTTCTCATTGGTTGGTTTGCTCAACTGTGACAGGACGACTTGCCTAGCGTTCCTATCTCAACTTGCCAACCAGGATATTGTTCATCCAGGGAGGTTTTGGGAACTTAAATTTTGTTTAACCCCTATTTAAAATGGAAGTTTTATTCTAAATGGCTTCAGTTTGGGTCTGTCATAGGGTTTTCATTCCTGTGAAGAAACATCATAGTCAAGACAACTCTTATAAAGGAAAACATTTATTTGGGGATGACTTACAGATAAAAGGTTCAGTATATTATCATCATGGTAGGAAGCATGGCAGCATGCAGGCAGACATGGTGCTGGAGGAGCCAAGAATTCTTCATCAAGTGGAAGCTAGGAGCAGACTGACTCTTCTGTCCTGAGCGGAACTTAAGCATAGGACCTCAAGGCCCACCCCAACAGTGACACATTCACCTCCTAATAGTGTCATTCCCTGTGGACCAAGCATTCAAACACATGAGTCTACGGGGGCCAAACTTATTCAAACCACTGCAGCTTCCTTTTTATACTACTGTGATTCTGCTCAATGAATATCATATTAAATTTCCCCATAAATTCTTATCTTTATTACCTATGAATTAGTGCATTTCTCAACTGTCATCAGAGAACTTCTTTCTGCAGTAGATGGTGATTAATACGGAGACCCATGATTAGTCAAAGTGCAGAGAATTAAGAGGCTGAGGTGTGTTCATCACTGAATGGGACATGCATATTAAATCTCTTCTGCTCAAGTCTCAGGGATCTCAGGGAAAAGGGGGTTGGAAGATTTTAAGAGCCAGAAGGAGTGGGTGTTTGCCTAGGAAAACAGTATTTACCAGACATGACAAGGTTGCTGTGCACATGAACTCACAGTGACCTCAGCTACTGCACAAGACCAATGCAAGCCAAAGCCCAGCATGAATGGGGGAAGGGCTCATGAAATCCCATCCCTTGCTCAGCAACTATTGGCAACTGGTGGCTGCTGGGGAAGGGAGAATCAGTTATTTCAGGGACCTAACCCCTGAGAGTCTGTCCATACTCCAGTAGGTCCTACAAACCTACTGGCAGCTCGAAGTGAATTTGATGAGTTTTTAAAAAGAGCACATAAAGTTGAAAGGGAAAACTGGTGGGAAGGATGGAGGAGGAACTGAAGTAGGTGAAAGGAAGGTATATTTGATTATATGGTTGATGGAATATTAGTCAGTCAAAACAAGATAAGGTCCTATAATTTATTGAGTCATGGATATAATGAGGACATTATATTAACTAATTAACCCAGAAGTTAAAACTTTGGTGTCAAAGAGGTAAAGAGTGGAAAAGAGTTCACCAGATCTTAGAAAGGATAGGAGTGGAAAAGAGGTGGGTACCAAAATGCTACTGGGGAGTTAAGGATGTGGTGTCCTCTAGCACACCACAGTGCCATAATCCTCAAAAATAAATATGTATTTCAAAATAACTGAGTAAAGATTTGAAGATTCTCATCTCATGGAAATGATAACTTTTGAGAACATAGAACTGCTAGTTACTTGGGCCTCATCATTACTTCATGTACCTACTATTGAATTATCCTTAAAGTGTACCCCACGGGTAAATATAAATATTATATGCCAACAAAATAAAAAAGGTAAGTAAAAATATATCCATGCTTTAATAGATGATACCACTTTGTCCTGGTCTCACATACATCTATCTCCTCTTAGACTCAAACACTGCCTTCCTTCTCCTATCTACAAATGTGGGCATTCTCCAATCTGGGTATATAGGTAGCTTTATTTCTGCATATGACTTGTATCTCGAAGTTCTCATATACTTCTACAGTCTTCAACACCACTTCTTATTGGCCTTGAGAAACCACAATGTCATCATCTGCATAACGGGGGTGGCAATGGAACCTACTGTAAAGCACTTGTCAGTACAAGAAATAACTTTTCAAAACTGTAGATTAAAAGGAAGCTGAAAAACCATAAAGGCCTTAAAGAATGTTAAAGAGATTTTTCAAAAAGCACTTGGAGGTGCACAGGTGGGTGATAAAACTCTGAAGTGTTTGTTATGAAAATCAGAATGGACATTTTTGTTCTCACATTTTCTCAAATAGTTACTAGATGAAAGCACCCACGTGTCCATGGACAGATAAATGGACAAGCAAAGTGTGAGAATGTGTTTCAGAGGACTACTATTCAGCCTTATTAAGGAAATTCTGGCATATGTTACAACATAGATGAACCTTAGAGTCATTACTTTAAGTGAATAGGACAGCCACAAAAGGAGAAATGTGAATGATTCCATTTGTAATCACTACCTAGAGACAGAAAGAGGAATGGACGCTGTCAGAGGCTGGCGGGAGGACTTTGAGCTTCGAACAATGCACTTCTGGAGATGGGCAGGAGTGATGGCTGCTCAGAGTATGGATGTACGTAATCTAGTAAACTTTACAATCAGCAGTCAATACTATACACACTTTATGACTATAATAAAAACAAAATAAGCCAGCACGGTGGCAAGTGTCTATACTCCCAGCTATTATGGAGTCTGAGGCAAGTAGACTGCGTGAGCCAAAGCATTTGGAGAAAAACTGAGTAATATAGCAAAAAGCATCCCGTCCCGTCCCTTCACCCCACCCTTCACCCCCAAGTCATAATAATAGTTTGGGAGAAAACAAGGGAAGTAGGAGACCCAGAAAAGGAACATAAAGAATGTTCTAGAGTGGCTAATGAGGACATATCGCTTGCTAGTGTTTACAAGAGCCTTTGTCTTATGCTAATTCATGATTCAGTATTTTATACCTTTAAAGTAATAACTTTTAAAAACTAAAGAAATATAAAACGCATAGAATTGTGCTTAGCACATAGAAATCCCTCACCGATAGTTATTGTTAGTATAATTGCATACCGACCTGCAACTACTCACCCATTTCCATCACCTCTGCCAACTACACAATGCTCACTCACTGGGTGTGATGGTAATGATGAACCCAGAAAGGTTGTTGCTGAGACTCTAAGGGCTCCTGGTATAAATGAGGCAAAAACACTAGGTTTGATTTATATGCCTGGAGCTAAATATGATCATTGCTGTACTGGGACAACGCTTTCCTTTCTGGGGAGTCAGGGTGAGCCCAGGCCTATCCTAACAGAGGGCTCAGGTGCATCCTTAGACTATGCCCATTCCTGCTATAGAGACCCTGTGCAGATGATACTTGGTAATCCTATGAGATGTGCAACTGATTATCTGGTGGCTAGAATCATACTTGCTGTAGGCATTCAGGGTAAAAGGACATAGTATTGAGATATGACTAGGTTTAGGAGGGCAAAGGGAAGACATAAAGGAAATTTTCTTTGAAAGGCCAAGAGGCAGAGGTTTGGACTACCTTCCATGACATAGTTGAGACAGACCAGAGCCAATGAGACTCACGGAGTGGAAACTGACTTGGACAGGATTCTGAAAGCCAGGTGCAAGATGTCCTTGGAGGCAGACAGAGACATGCACATTTGTGATGATGGGGAACAGAGCGCAATTGTTGAGCAGAGGCAATGAAAGATTTATTCCTTCAGTCACAGCAAGGACGATGGATAGAGGCTGCTGCAGCAAAACTGCCCTCATCGCAGGAGACTGGCTGACACTCTGAGGCTTAAGGGAGATTTGATTGAAGGGAGAATCCACAGGACTCGTCCCCCTGCCTGGCTGTGGGGAATGAGAGATAAAACAGCTTTAGCCTGAAGTAAGGAAGAGGGTGTGATGTCTTTTACAAAGATGGCAGTTTGCATTTCCCCCTGGGTTCCAGGTTGGCTCAACCCTGTCACTGACTTATTATAGTGCAGATAATTCCATCGTGGAGTGGGGGTAATTTTGCATTTTTAACAAGTTCTTATGTGGTGTTAAAGCTGCTGACCCCTGGATTCAAGCCTTTTGAATAAGGAGATTCTGAAATAGAGATTTCCAGCTTGCTCATTGATGAGAGTTTATTAAAAACAAAAAAAAACCAACAAAACAAAACCCACCACCACCACCACCAACAAAAAAACAAACAAACAAACAACAACAACAACAACAACAAAAAACCCGACATAACCCTGGCAATATAAATCATATGCTCTGGGATGGGACAGGGGCACTGGAATTTATTAAAACAATGTAGTTGCATATTAGCCTCAAATACTCAGTTCAAAGTTCTGAAACAAGAAAATATATTTCAGTCTTCAAAAGTTTCTAAGGAAAAATGCCTTCCTCAAAATTTATTTTCTTTATAGCCTTACAAGATTTAGCCTTTCATAAACCTGTGTGTACCCAATTACTAACATCAAAATCAAATTGTTTCTTGAGGTGCAAGGTAACTGAGCAAAACAGCGCAGTGGATCCTTTATGCTGCTGCAGGGAGGCCATTTTTTTTTTTTAAGATGCATAGAGGGAAATGTCTTGCAGCACTGTGAATCCTGTTGATTTATGAGGATGAATGCACTGTGCAGAAGCTGCTGACTTGCCTCAGCTCATCAAAGAAACTTCTCCAGAGTTATTTTGAAGACCTCCTGCTATGTCTTCAGTTCCTATTTCTGTAAATCTTTCTTTAAATGGTGAGGGCTTCTGCTCTGCCTGCTATGCACACCCCCTCCAGCACCACCACCCCCACCAAGGTGCCTGGATTCAGCCTCCTGCTCCTTGTTAATCTTTGCCATGCTAGAAAAACACACAGGCAAATCCTGCACTGAGTAGCAATTAAAGTATTTTACTGCAGACTGCAAATTGTGGTTGTAAAAAGAGCCATTCCTCCCAGGCTTTTCCCCAGTGCCGGCAATTTATAGCCCTTGGTCTTCATTCTATTGGGTATTAGAATTCCACAATGCCTGGGCTGGGCAGAGAAATTTAGGAGGCAGTGTATACACCTTTATCCTCTCACCAGCCTTTTCTAATCTTGCTCCTGGGAAGCTTGGCCAATTGATTCACACAGGTGTGGCCTTTCTCTATCTATGCATGGGAAGAGGTGTTTCTATCATGGAAAGAACCAGGAGTCAAGGGTCCTGTTTACTACGGGAGTCTCCACTGTGGGTTGTGAGTTTCCTGGTTTAGGAATTCAGGCTTACATGTATCCCTCAAGGGGACCTTGTGATGGGGATTCGATGACAAATGTTTAGCAAGTAGCTCGTTGGGGAATAACATGACAGAGCTAAACAGTATTGTACTGTTTGTCCATTTCCATGGCGTTAGTTCTCATACCATGGACCATTTCAAACTGTCAACCTGACATTACCAGATCACAGTCCCACATTACCATGAAGCATTTGGACCACATAATACAGCAAACAGCATCAATCTAAAGAAAGCTGTCATCATTAAAGTAACCAGGAACCGATGTGCTTGGAGTATTTATTACATTTCTTTTTGAAGATAATTTATTTTTCACAGATATAGCCTAATTTTTAGAACAGTTGTTTGTATACACCAGCTCACGAGTTTTCTAAAACTAGGAATTGCCTATCATAACTCAGATACTGGTTCTTACACACATCTGCTTGTGAGACTCTGAAGAAATAGCATGATGGCTCAGCTGGTAAAGGCACTTGATACCAAGCCTGATGACCTGAGTTTGGTCCTTTGAGAACCTGAATTCAGTCCTTGAAACCCATATAGTACAGGGAAAGAACCCCACTATTTGCTCTTTGACTTTCATATATGTATCCTGGTATTTCATATGTCCCCCCATACACAAATGAATAAGTAAATACCACCAAAGCAAAGGAAAGAAAGAACCCGTGACATCAGTGTGCACAATCACTATACATTTGCGTGTTTCCATTGTAATAAACTGCCAGACTGGCTAACTTAGAGAAGACTTTTTTTCCTTGTAATTTTGGAGGATACAAGTCCACAATCAGGGTACTGGAAAGGCTGTAATCCCTGCAGCTTTTCTCCTTGACATTTAGAAGGCCATCTTCTTGCTGTGTGCATAGGCATCTGGGTAATTCTTGTCTATAGAGGTTGAGCATTAAAAGGTGGAATAGTAATTAAAACAAACAAATTTAGTTGTGAGTTGTTGGAATGCTTGGTCATTCTTTAGTAGTCAAGAGCCCTTGATTGTTTTCACTTTTTAATATTTAAATGATCCTCCTGTAGTATGCCTGTATTGTAAAAAACCCCCGAGCTGTAAACTGTAAAAGCCCCGAGCTGTAAAGGACCACTCTTGCCCACGTTTGGGGGCCAAACTATAGCGGCCCGCTCTGTTCCGCAGGTCCGGGTTTAGCAAGAGAGAGAGTGGGGGGAAGAAGGGGAAGAGCCGCGAAGAATAGAGACAAGCCAGAGGATCTATAGTAAAGTCTTTTTTACTGTCTCCACCATACACACACCACTACACTTACTACTACTACACCACACACACACACACTCACACACACACACACACACACACACACACACACACACACACACTACAACAAGGAAATCCTGGGTATTTATAGGCTTTTGCCACGTGCCTTGTAGGCGCGCGGATACCACGTGCCTTGCAGGTGTGGATATGACATAAGCCTTACAGGCATGGACAGCACGTGTGCCTTACAGGCATGTATGGCGTAGATAGCACGTGGACAACACGTGCACCGCATGCCTTGTAGGCATGGATACCACGTGCTCCTTGCAGCTGGGGGCACTTAACAACAAAACAAGCTATGTGGGATATCAGAGTGTGCTTCAGCTGTTGTAGGCCGTTGAAAACCAAGTCTCATGTCAGGGTATATGGCTCAAGATGGCTGCAAAGCTGATAGCTGCTTTCTAGCAGCTTTTTGCTTAAAGTCGGCTCCCAACATGTATTACTGTTATTTATAGACTACAGGCATTATTTATCTCAATTGGGGTGATTATAGTCCTTCCTTTCTCATGGATGTCTTAAGAGATCACTTACCCTCATGACCACTTAACCATTACAATGATTATTAAACTGGAAGCTACTTAATACATGAGCAAGGACGTACATATATTGTTCCAGTGACATAGCTCAATGAACAAAAGTGTTTTCCAGGCAATTCTGGCAACCATGTAAACACGGAGAGAGAGAACCGACTCCATAAAGCTGTTCTCTGACCTCCATACATGCCCCATGGCACACACATGCATCTTCCAAAAATATAATAAATAAGAATTACAAAATAAAGAATGTCTGGCAATTCAACCACTTGGTCTTAAAGATATTGAAGCTAAGGCTTAGCGGGTGAAAATGACCTTCTGGAGATTAAATGGTAAGTCAGCGTCAAAGAAAAAAAACCACAATTGTATTCTTCTCCTTCCTAGGAGTCAGTAGAGACAAGGGAAAGAGTTAAAAGTAGAGACAAGGGAAAGAGTTAAAACATCAGAAACTATAGAGGTTGAAATACCAGCATTTGCTGAGATATAATGCTCTCTTAACTGGAACCCCTTAAAATTAAGCTTGAGGTAAGACTTCCTTCTACCGTTCTGCCAATTATTCCAACCCCATGCAGCAGGGAGAAAGGAAAAGAAACGGAAATCAAGGAGAAAGGAAAGTCCTATGGTAACTATATCTCCTCCAAAAATTCATGCTTAAAAATAAAATTATTGTCATGATAGTATTAAGATGTATGCCTTGAGTGCTGATTATGCCTCAGGGCTCTGGCCTGTTGAATGAACTAATGCTGCTATCACAGAGGTGGTGACTTTTTCATTGCAAGAGTTCCTGGTAGGATAATTTTGGCCCTTATCCTCTTTCTCTCTCCAACATTTGCTTGTCCATCAGTATTCTGCTATGGTACAGTGTAGCCCAAGCCTTCAACAGACACTAAGATTGATAGCTGGGATATATTATCTTCACATCCCTGACTGGGACATTAATAAATCTGTCAAAAACATATTTGTGGAATAGCAAGAGATAGGTTAACAACGATGAGGGTAGGAATCTCCATGAAGATGCATTTGAAATACAACTCATTTAGAAAAGTCCACCAATCAGAATGTAAATATCTATTTAGTGCCATTGTTGTGAAGATAAGCAATAAGGCATTACGTATAGAAGCAAATTCCATATTTGATGGCAGCTACTTCTCCAGCCCCCGGCACTGTCCCCGCTGTGCTACAGAGTTTGACTTTTTAAAACTCAGAGTGAAGTCTTTTAATGAAGGTTGGTGCTCAGACTCACCCGTACATTTAGAACCACCTGGAAGATTAAACTTTGCTGCTGTCTGGGACTCACCCTAGTGACTATGGTGTGTAGCTTGGGAATCAACTGACTTCAAAGAGCAGCTTAAGTCACAATTCCAACTATTTAAATGTCAAAAGTTTGGTGGGCCTCCAGTTCATTATCCAGTTCAATCCTACAGTCTTTGCATTCATTTTGTACGAAAATTTCACTCTGATTGCCTTCAGCATGGCCCATGCCGAGGATGACTCAACTGTTTCTTCATCATCCTTCTCATCTCCATATCTATGTTCAGAGACACCAGTAGTCAGTTGAGAAGACCCAGAAATCAAAATTTTCCTCTCCTAGATCCATGGTGGGTGATGCAGACGAGCTGTTTCTTTCTTTGTTACAGCTATTTATCTTTATGCCTGAGGAACGCAGAGTAATTGTGGTCCTTTGAAAGCATGGCTGTGGGGATAACTCTACATGGAGGCTCATATTTTACAGGACTTTGCTAATTGAAAATTATTCAGGAATAAAAGGAAAAATGTCTAAAATTATTCGTTGGTAAATATACCATGTGCTAAGACCTGAATTTCCAGAATATGAGATAGTAAACAATGGGAGTCACGTGGATTGTCTTTCTCTACTTGGCATGATGTCCTTCTACATCCCCCTAGTAGATTTATAGGCATTCGATTTGTGTAAGTTAGGTTAACCCCTGGCTTTTCAAAAAAAAGCAGCCACTGGGCAACAGGTTGTCAACTTGAGGGTATTGTGATGGTCACCAGGTGATGGTGATGTGGAGCACCGTGAAGCTGCCAGCTGTGTGAGAAATGCTCAAGACATTGCTATTCCAAATACAGATGCAGACAGATTGTTATTCTAGAGGTGTGTAGAAGGCTACCTTATTACTATTCAAAAGGCACTTTCTCATTTGAAGAAGTTGAGAAAATCAATATGCTGTAGTGACTGAAGCATTCAAAAGCTCAAGACGCAATAAAGAATGAGTCTCCCTCCCCTGACCAAATCCACAGATCAAAATCAAAAGCTCCAGCCCTGCTTGTAAAAGAAGAAGCTAGAAAATACCTTTGAGAGCTTAGCCACATCCCCTAGAAAGAATAGATGCCATGATTGTTTCAGGGAATGAGGAGTCCATCAGAAAGTTTGAAAATAAGTATTTGGACTTTAGAATAGCTGTCTAAAGCCCATGGGTGCTTTTGAGAATGGAACACCATTTAACTCTGTGGAGAGGGTCCAGGGTACTCTATGTGTTTATGTGTATGTGATATTAACAGAACTTGTTACACCCAAAATCAGCTACACATAATTGTAATGGTCTTTTGGCTTTGAAATAACATTTAAACTGGATGTAGAGATATAAAAAGATGTGCTGGTATCAGGCAGTTCCTTAAAAATCTACTTACTTTATTTAGGTAGAAAAATACACACACACACACACACACACACACACACACACACACACACACACA
>JANHMN010000002.1:205054700-205065967 GCA_030674055.1 Rhabdomys pumilio | reverse complement strand
CTCTCTCTCTCTCTCTCTCTCTCTCTCTCTCTCTCTCTCTCTCTCTCACACACACACACACACACACACACACGTACCACAAAAACACAAATACAGCAAGACCATGTTGAGCAATAATAATAACTTTTATACTTTCAAAAACAGAAAACCAATTGTTTGCTTTGGTGCTTTGGCTCATGGTTTAGAGGGTATCAGACAGTCTGTCATGGCTGGAAGGATGCAGTAGAGCAAAGTAGTTCACATCATAGCAGCTAGGAAGAAGAGCAACGGAATACAGGAACAGGCTGGGGCAGATATAACTCCCAAGAACAAGCTCCCAGTGGACAATTCTTCTAACTGGCTTCCACTTCCTGCCTTCCTTCGTTTTCAATAATGCCATGATAGGAATCCATCAAGTGATTAGTCCATCTGTAGATCAGCTAATCTTCTCACAAATGACATCACACACACACACACACACACACACACACACACACACGCACGCACGCACACACGTGTGTGCTTCATTTATCTGCTAGGCATTTCTCAAGCCAATCAAACTGACAATTACATTTAGCCATCAAACTAATCATTGGTCTTATTCATGCCCAAATAGGGGCTCCATGTTTGTTGACAATGTCCCTATAGCCTTAAAAGCTTAGGAAGGGATGAGTTTAATCACCCTTATACAGCAAGAAGTTCAGTGAGGAGGCTTGAAAGAGGATGTCACCCATTCTAACGGTGGCTTTGTGATTTCTCAGCAGTAATATGAACTCCTGGGGCATTAACCATCACATTAAATTAGAAGTTCAGATTCAATATTAAAATCCAAATAGAAATGTTTTAGGTCACCCTCTGTTGCTTATTATTCATTTCATTATCGATTAATGAATTGAAATGATTCATTTCCATTAATATACGTGAATAATTCAGAAGTGCTACTCCAGTGTAGAACCTTCTATTTTTTGTCCTTCTCTGTCCTTCCCCGGCCCCTTTATTTAATAACGATGCCACTGATGATGTGAGAAGCCTCCTGTCTCAGAAAAAAATTTACCACAGGGGCAAAGGTGATTACAGAATCATTTAGGGAACGTAGCTAGGTTCTCAAGAAGGCCTCAGAATGAGTCTCCCAAAGCAGCCACTTCCCCTGCCCAAGAAAGGACCCAGTTGACCCTTCTGTGAGCTGTCACACCACAAAGGATCTGTTGTGATCTGAGGTCAGTAAGCCATAACCACATTAGCTCTGGAACACATCACTTTAGCCTTGGTACTTCCTGATAAATGGGCTCTTCTGTAGCCACAGCTATAGGCAAGCCACAACCTGACCCAATCAAGGAGTTGACAGCTCAGAATAGAAATCTGTCTCCTGCTGCCTTCTAAACACAGTGCACCCTACCCCCATGCTAAGATGCAATGAAGCTTGGTAAATATAGACCTTTTCCTTGGTACCCTTAGCAATGGGACTGTAAATGAGAGGAATAGGGTGGAGAAAGCCTGTGGGAATATGGGCTCCATCTTCTGACTATTTAGAATCAAATGTGAGTTCTAGTATGTGGGAGACAGGTGCGCTAACCCTGATCTACGGCATCAGCCCTCACCTTCTCTTCACACTCAAAGCTGTCTTCATTTGGAAATGTATTTCACACTAAAGTAGAAATTATTGATAGCAGTCAAAGTACTGCTGTTGCCAAGTATATCTAGATAAACGGAAAATAAAAGATGGCAGGACTTTTTATTAGGTTAAATAAATAGCAGGCTCCAGGAAGACATTTATATAATTATGGTGCACTAGAAAAAGTGTTTGTATGAGTCTGTTCTTGTGTGCACATACCCATTTATATATGTACATAAATGTAAATATTACATAGAAAACAGCTCGAATGGATACTCTACCTATTAGCAAAGATTGCCTCTTTGTGTAGGATAAAAGGTAATGTGAGAAATTTTCACCTGATATTGCTGTGTACTTTCTGGATGTCTTATAAAGAACCTATATTGCTTTTCACAGCATTTTAGTATTAAATGTCTTCAAAGCATGCCACCAGGGAGGGAATGTGTCAAGTGCTCTGAGGGTTGTCACATGTCTATAGTTACATTTAAAAAAATGGCATTGTTCACTTAAGACCTATGTAGCTTACATATGTGACATTTGTTCATAATACAAAATTAAAACTAGAGGTAAAACAGAAAAAAAAAACATAGAACAGCCTTGGATGATGTGGTAGTTTGAATAGACATTGCCCGCATAGACTCAGGTGTTTGAGTGCTTGGCCCATAGGGAGTAGCACTATTAGGGGTGTGGCCTTGTTGGAGTAGGTGTGGTCTTGTTGGAGAAAGTGTGTCACTGTAAGGGTGGGCTTTGAAGTCTCCTGTGCTCAAAGTATGCCCAGTGTGGTACACAGTCCCTTCTGCTGCCTGTGGATCAAGACATAGAACTCTCAGCTCCTTCTCCAACACCATGTCTGCATGCATACTACCATACTTCCTACAGTGATGATAATGGACTAAACCTCTGAAAGTGTAACCCAGCCCCAATTAAATGTTTGCATTTCTAAGAGTTGCCTTGGTCATGGTGTCTCTTTATAGCAATAAAACCCAAACTAAGATAGATGGTACCTTAGAATACATGACAAACACTTAAGAGACAAGCACCAATCACTCCTTTAAGTGGGTGACTTAATTTTTCTTGAACAATTTTGTTTATCTGTAAAATGGGTATGATAATAGTAACTATCACAGAGCTGTTGTGGGGACTATGAATAAACTTAAATGAAAAAATTGTAATCATGAACAGCCATTGTTCATATGCATTTGACTAAGTATGCTCACTCCTGGGTTACTGGAACAAATAACCACAAAGTTAAAGTTCAAAACAGCAAAAGTCATTTCTTTCACAGTTCAAGATGCTGGAAGTCCAAATGTAAAGGCATTATCTGAGCTGGTTCATTCTGGAGAGTGAGAGTATATTCCAGACCCCACCCCCACGGCCTGATGCTGCACAGCTGTTTGCATGACATTCATCGACTTGTAAAGGTGTCACCCCAGTCTGCCTCCGTTGTCACAGACCGCCTCCCTAGTCCTGGATACACTCCTCATGTGTCTAAGACTCATCTTTAATGGCATCACTCACTATGGGACCAAGGGCCCACTTCTTTCAGTATGGCCTCAACAATTTCAGCTTTAAAGATCCTTATATCCAAGTGAGATCGCTCTGTGAGGAGCCAGGCAGATAGAGTTCAGAAGGACTTCACCTGCTGCATGCAGTTAGCGCCATTCCCACAGCTTACAAACACGTAGAGAGCAAGAGAGGAGAGGAGAGGAACTTCCTGCTCCCAAAAGGTCATCCAGAGTCAAAATCCATCACTGCCAAAACTGTGGACTTTTGTTTATTATATTTTTAATAAATAATAAAGTGCCAAGAAAAGGTAATTCACAGAAGTCCTACGGGTGTGTTCCAGCCTGTTACTTTGGCAACAGCATCTGTTTATATAAGTGAAATGCAAACTCTTTTTCATTCAATCAATAGTAAGCAAATAATATGTCTCTCCCAACTCTGTGTAAGCTATTTGTTTCCCCGGATTTCAGAAGCGATACTTTGAGGCAGCTTTCTAAATGTGCCACTAGAGGGCGCAGGGGATGTATGTTTGCGCTTGAGATGCGTAGCTCGGGATAAATGAGGTATTCTTGTGCGGCTCTGTGTTTGAGCTGTATGTTTGTGATTGCAGGGTAATTTCATCTTAATGTTGACAATGCAGCTCGCACTGAAGATCAAAGCCAGATAGCATAAATCACAAGCTGTGTTCCTATTAAAAGCACATTGTTTGATGGAGACGAGACTCTATTCGATAACAACTCAAAGCTTCCTTTAATCACTGAAGTTCAGATGCTGTCTTTAAAACTGGACTTTGGCACAGTCAGAATGGGCATTGCGTTATATATGGAATAGCTTCTAAAAATAACTGTGGTGCGATGGTTTGAGGAGACTGAAGATGTAAAATAGGTTTCAGGGTTTTCAGCCTGGAGTATGCGGGCTGACCTCTTGAGTTTTGTTTCCCAGCAAATGCAGGCATCAAGTAGCTCAGAAGGGTGATGGCCCTCAGAAAGATAATGGCAATGGTAACAAACACATAGATACCTGACATATATTAATTCATTTAATTTGTCCAACAATCTTTTCAGTGTGGATAGCCCATTGGCGTCTCTACTTTACAGATGATATACTAAAGCCCATGACCACCAAGAGGTACTAAGTCACGAAATGCCTTTTGCAGTGACTACACAAAGAAACTAATGATGCTAAACGGGTGAGGAGCAACTGAAATTACCACACACCGCAGGAAGGAATGCACAAAGATTCAGCCCTTTGGAACATGCTTACCGTTTATTATAAAGTTAAATACATAGTTACAACCTGATACCGAGTTCCCACTTCTAGGCAATTAGCTAAGAAAAACAAAAAATATATTACCGCATTAAAAAGAAACATGGCATGAATGTTTATACCTACTTAGTTCATAGGTGCCTAAAACAAGCAACTCAGAAGTCTCTCATATGGGGACTAGAGAAGCTATTCCACAAGCCTACATGCAATGGAATGTTGGTTAAGAGTGGAAAATGAATAGATTTCTCAGATAAAAGCAGAGATGATTCTGAAAGATGCTAAAGAAAAAAGATGGAAGATTCGAAGTACTAATTATAAGAATGGAGAATGACCAGGGGTCATCATGATGCAGGGAAGGAAGAAAATTGACTAGAGTGGAGCATTAGGGAGTGTGGGCAGGGTAATGACAGTATTCTGAATCTTGATGGTAAAGGTCGCGTAGCTATGCTCATCTAAACTCACAGAGCCGCGCACAAAAGAGTGAACTTCACTGTATGCAAATTAAAATTTTTGAGCCGGCATAAACAATAAGTCAGACTTTTAAGACAAGCTGACTAACAACAGTTTCCTGTCTGTCCTCCAAATCTGTAGCTTCAGCCAGCTTTGGGAAAACATGCATCTGACCATGTAAAGAGTTTGTCATTTTTCCTTGAATGGTACAGCATGTACAATTATTTACACAGTATTTTATTGTGTTAAGCATTAAAATTAACCTAGAATTATTTTGAGTGCATGAGAGGATGAATGTTATAGTCAAATGCTATGCCAGGTAACATAAGTGCCCTTTGATTCCATGAATCAAAAAGACATCCAAAAAGGGTTTGGGAATCAAATTCCATGGATACTAAGGGACTACCATTATCTCTGATAATGTCAGAACCAATGTCCAGTGAGATAAAACAAGGCCACTTAACAAAGAGAGCAGAATTACATAGATTCTGGAGGGAAACAAAAAGAAAATTCTAAAGGAGGAACCCTAGAAAAGAGGTCTTATCCTGATGCTTATGAAGACAAGAAGAGGAAATCGGAGTTCTGATAGAACCCGGAAACTAGATTGAGCCCAGCAAACTTAAGATGCAAACTTATGAGAAAGTTGGATCATCTAGCTGGTGCTGGCTCTTCTGAGGCAATGAGAAAGGAGAAAGGAGGAGGAGGAAAAAGAGGAAGAGAAGGAGGAGGAAGGGGAGGATGCTAAAAGCCTTGTTTAGCTGGTGGCACTATTAAAAGGACTCTGCACAGTAGCATGGCAGCAAACAGAGTCTTTACTCACCCCTCTACCCACTTCTAGAGCTCTAATTCCCCTTGTGTTCTCTTGTTGGCAGGAACCTACCTCCAAAAGCAACCATGGAGGGCTCAGCCTTAAACCTTAGAGAACAGCATACAGGTGAACAGCGTTATGGTTTGACTGTATCTTGCGAGTGTATTGGATGAGTTTGGTCCCTCCTGCCTTCTGCTCTTCCACCCGTGTTATACAACTTGCCATGCTGTATAGTTCAGTAGATCACCATCCGCCGATATAGTCCCCGGATCTTGGAGTTCCCAGCCTCCCAAATCATAAGCTAGCTACATTTCTATTCTCTGTAAGTTGTCCAGTCTTAGCTTCTCTATTATAGCTGTACAAACATTATCAACACAACTAAGCTTTGGAGCAGAGAACTTAATAACTCAAGGCTCATTCATTTGACAAATATTTGTTGATGATTGGGTATTCATTGAGGTGAGGCTCTTTCCATTTAATGGCTAAAACTTAGTAGAAAAAAAGCAAAGCTAAGCAAGAGTCTTACTGAGTGTATTAGGTTGGATATGGGGATCAGATACATGGCTGTTTCTAAAGGAAATCACCTCTTCCTTGTATCAGGTCCTTGGAGCAATAAAGCTCGCACATCATCACTCAGTATGACAAGGAAATACTGGCTGTCTTCCCGGGAGATAAAGCACTCTGTGCAGGCTCCCCATATCCCTGGATCACTTTGACATGAGCAAAATTAGACCACATGAATTGCCTGGAAAGAATCCTTCATAAAGTTGTCAGCCCAACAAACCTCTCCAAAATTCTATGGAGGCCTGAATCATCACCTTACCCCAGGATCCATTGAAGTTACAGAAGAATTAAGTCCACAAAGTTCAGGTTCTTGATGAGAACAAAGATAAAGATCGAATAGCTTTCTGTTGTCTGGACACATAGTCATGTAGAATCATTACCAGTGTGCATGGTCTGTTTGACTTGCTTGTCTAGCTTCTGCATGACTTTGCTTGCTTTTGCTAACTTTGTAATTTGTAGTCAGCATGCCCTCAGGGTTAGTCACCCCTCTTATATTCATATAGGACATCGTTCTCCGACCCCATTTGAAATAAATTACTTTCAAATTGAAGTAGATACTCCTGGGACCCTTTCCAAATGATGACTCCTCTTAAGCATGTGAAAACCCAAAATGCGATGCTGTGCCACCTCTTCAAGAAATTGCCTCTGATCATGCATGAGCCCATCACACATGAAGTTCCTCACTTACTGAAGATGAGACATTGATATAGCATGAGCTACTCAAAACCAGGCTTGTTCCTTAATCTAGCCCAATTTCCTGCAATGTAAGCTTTGGAGCCTTCAACAAGATCTAGCTAATAACCTTCAGATAAGATCACCTTCTTATTCACCTTTTCTCTTCATACTTCATTTGTCTCATTCTCGTATAATTGGCTCTTGATAGTTACTTCTTACTTTGTAGATTTTATTTCTAAAAGACCTGGCCTACGTCATCAATTGCTATTAAGAGTTTCCAAATGGAATCCTTATAGGTGCCCCTCAAAGTAGTACAATCACCAATTCTGTGCACCAATTGGTGCTGATGGGGTGTATTCCCTAATGAGAACATTGTCCTCCACCCTAGTGATGACATCATTAGATATGATCAATTTTCAGTACTTACAGAGTTGGGTTCTATGCAGAGAAATTTGGGGTGCAAGTCACAATGTGTGGACACCATGGAATGGTTAAATGAGTTCTTATTCCTTGAAAAACTTTTTTTGGTCTTTGGTGAATAATTAGTTGATATCAACTCAACAGATCAGGTCAAGTTTGCCTGATGATATTTGTGTCAAAGCCAAAGTCCAGAGTGCTCAGCTAATGTCTATGCTTGCTCCAAGTTTAGTTTTTAAAGTTTTAATTATTATGGCTGATTCTGAGCTCTGCAATATTCTGTAAAAGACAGAATGTGGAGTTTGAAAGTTACTTTTGACACAAGCAATGGCTTGCAAATTACAGCTCCTCTATGTCTTTTTTTAGTTTTTCGAAACAGGGTTTCTCTGTGTAGCCTTGACTTTCCTGGCACTCACTCTGTAGACCAGGCTGGCCTCGAACTCAGAAATCCGCCTGCCTCTGCCTCCCAAGTGCTGGGATTAAAGGCGTGCGCCACCACCGGCCGGCTCCTCTATGTCTTAATGTTGTATTCTAAACACAGAAGAGAACTGCATGTAGGTTTACAGTTAGTCTTCATGAAACAACCAATGTGAGGACCAATACTTATTAACAGGGAGCAAATGTTCTCATGGCATTCTCCTTGACCAATCTTTGTCAGCTCTACATATGTCATATGTTCTTGCCATGTAAATGAGCACAAATGTTGACCATACAATTGATCTACTGTGGACGACATTTTGCTAGCATCATTTACCATAGGTAATTATGGCAACACACATACACTGAAGGACAGAGAGAGAGAGAGAGAGAGAGAGAGAGAGAGAGAGAGAGAGAGACTCATACACATTGCACACACACCTCTTCCTTTCTTTGCCCCTTTTCCATCCATTTTCTGTCTCCTCATATCTTCTTTCCACTCCCTTTCCCTAAAATCTATTCAAACATCAGTGGGAAAAATAAAGTAATCCAACTTTTGGAACCAGAGAAGTCCATATCCTCTATATTCCCTTGGCAGACATCTTTTCTAGGCATACACTACCAGTACCTAGGATCTTCTAAGGAGTTGTGTGACATGCTCAGCCCACTCACAGGACTGCCTCAGTACTAAAGATGTCCTCTGCTGATGAGAAGAGTAGGAGAAAGTTATGGTTAATCTTGAGCGGCAACTTGGTGAGGTGGAGATTACCCAGGAGAGTAGTAAAGTGCATTTCGATGTGTCTATGAGCCATATTCTGGGAAAACCTACCCAGAATATGGATAACATTGTAGAATAGTCAGAGCAAGATGGAGTCTGTTGAATAGGAATCCTTTTTCTCTGCTTCCTAGAGGCCATGAAAGGAACTGTTTGGCTCTACCATACCCTTACCCAAGTGACAGACTCCAAGCTCTAAAACTGAAATATCTAAAATTGTTTCTCACAGATACTTTACCACAAGCAAATGAAAAGTGATTAACAGTAAAGATAAATGCAACGTTTTCCTACTTATATATATCCATTCTGCGTCCACAGCAGGTCAGGACTTTGGGTTGGCTTCCTTCCTTCCTATTTCACTCATTATGGTCCCTGCTGATACCTGCAAGCATGTATCCTTTCCAAGGGATCCAGCCAACATAAGACACTACTCGTCCTCTCATCAACTCTCAGCACAGTCCCTCACTGTCACGGCTGAAAAGTCCGGAACCAGGAAGCACAGTGTAGAAAGGGAAGAGGATGAAGATCTATGACAAGGCAGCTGCCACTTCTTGTCTTTGTTTGGAAACACGGTGATGGTCCTGACTCACTGATACATTACATCTTCTCCACTCCTGCCTTCCCATGCATTTGTCACCTAGGATTATTTCTTTATTACTTAACCGTAAGACTTTTCCCATTTCTCAAAAGATATAACAACAGTTCTACAGACAATGGAGACAAAATTGACTGATGAGGAAAACATATTTGGCAGTACCAGGAGCTTGCCAGCAAGGACTTATTAAAACATCTCCCTGGTATAGTTAAGAAAGAAAATGAGCAAATTGTTCCATTTCGGTTGACGTAAAGTCAGGAGGTGGAAGAAGAAGAGAAAAATTCCTTGTAGACATTCTCATTTTTCTACCTTATATGTTCTGTTGCAATTAGATGTCAACGCTGAGCCTCTGTTCTTCATCCAGTCCCTTAAGTATATATTTCCAGTCAACGTTCTTGCCTGCAATTGGAAAGAGAGTGATTCATTTTTTTTTTCTTCCAGGAAACCAACACTAATGGTCAAATTTAAGTGACAGACAAACATTTTTCATGATAAAAATAAGACTCAAGGCTCCAGCATAGGAATACTTTTTATTTTGAATTCACTTAAGTCTTTAATATTAGCTGAAACCTAAGGGCACAGGGACTAAGTACTTCCAGTTGTGTTTTCACTGTGAATGTTTAAGATTTATTTGCTTTCTTTTGTAAATTTGTGTGCTTGTTGGTTTGGCTTGTTGGATCTCACTACTTAGCCCAGCCCAGGGCTACAACTGCCTATTTAGTTGAGAATGACCTCAAACTCATGATCCTCCTGCCTCAACCTATTAGAGCCTCATACCACCATACCTAAATATATATATATATATATATATATATATATATATATATATATATATAAAAGCACAGAAAACTCAAAAAAAGGTAAACAAACCATTAACATGTAAATGTAACAGATGAAATTAATCCCTTCCTCCTAATAACTTTCCATCTGGGGGTTAAGGGTAAAAACATATCCATATTAGACAACTATCTAGCCTTTTTACAGCATGTGTGTGAAGGTCAAAGGATAATCCCCAGGAGCTGGTTCACTCCTTCTACCACCCCAGCAGCTCTCTCTAGTCTTACTGTAATTATTGTGTGTATGCTCTTTCACATGTCTTACACACACACACACACACACACACACACACACACAACTTTTTGTTTGTACTTATGATGGTCAGCTTTTTTAGAAAAATCATGTGTTAACCAATTGGTATATTTTAACAGTTATATAGTATTCTAGTGTTTAGTCTAGACAGACTAGACAGGGGCAAGTTAACTTCTGACGCTCCTTCTTTGATTGCAGTAAGTCTTTGAGACTTGATGTCAAGTTAACACAGCGCATCTCAGTTAGGACTAACCACGATTCAACAAAGCACTGATTATGGCCTCCTCAGAGAGAACACAGTGTTTGGCTACAAGGGAAAAGCCATGCTTCAAACATGGTTGAGCAGCAAAGGATAAGGAGCCCACATCCCTGAGGATTTGGAAATCAATGACCAAGGTTGAATAACATTTCCTGGCTTCATTTATGGTACAGAATGGGGAAAAGAAAGACTTCTATCTTCTTTTGAACAATTGTCGTATTTGATTTTCTGCCATTTGTAGAAGAACTGAATTCTAACTTACTTCCTGCACAGTTGTCTTTCTGTGTCCTCTGATGATGGTTCAGGATTGCAGTGGACACTAAACTCTGCAAATGTGAAAATTCCTTATTCAAAATGCTTATATTTGCATATATCCTATATATTCATTCATATATTTTTAAACCACTTCTATATTACCTCTTGCAGTCTTCTGTTTGTGCTTGGTGGACTCTTTGATGCAGAGCCCATGGATCTAGGGATGAGGCAGCTGGGTTGTGTGCCCACATCCAGTGCTCTAGCCCTGGGATGGAGCAAGTACATCAGGGAAAGCTGTTCAGAGCAGTAAAGATTCCAAAGAACTGATGTACTGCAGACTTACATGATCCTGTCTGATCTTTCTGGTGTCTACCAACACTTAGAAATCAGAAATTTCACATCCATGTATACTTTCCCAGTTTTTTCCTCGGAATATCAGATAAACCAACAAAGCTGAGCCAGCCATAAAGGGCAACAGAGTAGTACAAGTTGGTCACATGACATAGGACCCGAAGCCTCCACTTGTCACCAACCCTCACTTCCATCTTTTATATATATATATATATATATATATATATATATATATATATATATATATATTTG
>JANHMN010000002.1:205016788-205054600 GCA_030674055.1 Rhabdomys pumilio | reverse complement strand
TATATATATATATATATATATATATATATATATATATTTGGAAACAGTATTTCTCTGTGTTGCCCTGGCTGTTCTGAAATCTGCTCTGTAGACCAGAATGTTGTCATCAAACTCAGAGATCCACCTGTCTCTGTCCCCCAAATACTGGCATTAAAGACACGTACCACCACATCCAGCTTTCAGCCCTCACTTTCTAAAGTTTCACTGTTCATACCCGGACACAGGTAAATTGAAGCCATGCTGTCTGCAGCTTTGCCCAGGAACCCCATCCCTTACCCTTACTATGCCCTACAAGTGCATCAGTTCCCAGCTGTCCCATTCCTCAGACTTACTCAGGATTATTCCCACTCAACTGTGAGATGCCTCCCTGATAGATTATGTACCTTTCCTCCTAAGAGGCAGACACTGCAGATGGTTGGCTAGCATATTGAACAAAAGGCTGGAACTGGCTGTATAATAAGGTTGTATAATTCATGCTTCCGAGCTCTCCATGCTATCATGCAGAAGTGTGACTCTAGCTGAGGTCATGTCTTATGCTAGAATAAGTCTTCCCTACTGTTTTTTATTTTATTTTATTTTGTTTTATTTTATTTATTTTATTTTTGCAACAAATAATATGTATCAAATTTCCCATATTATGTTTAGCTAATCGGCAGCAAGCCATTTAAAAGGCCTGAGTTTTCAGTCTCAGGGTTAGACAGAGAACAAGCGTGAACAGAAACAGTTAAAATAGACCTTCCGCATCAGGCAATGCTGGCCAGAAAAGGTATGCTTCAAACAGTCAATCTTCAGAGATCAATACAGACTGTCAGATTGATGGTACCATGAGAGACCCAGAATCCACTACTGCACTGGCCTAAGAGAGTTATTATTCTGAGAAAACACATGATTCTTTGTACCAGGCACCGTGGGCTTACTTATCTCCTAATTGTTGCTTATGTTGGCTTGGGTGGCCTTCCTTTGTCATCAACAGTGACAAGCAGGTTTCCCACAGTCAGCACTATAAAAACAGGATGAACAACTGACTGCTACCTGAAAGAGCCAATGTATAGGGGTGACCTCTTCAATTTTGTGCAGTAGAGAAGCTTAGCTTCTAGACACAAGAGGGCTATTATTTCAGACTGATTCGAGTATGCTGTATTGGCAAACTGTGTGCATATGCATAAGACATCCATGTAGATTCTTGGAAACCTATTTGCAGGAACGTCTTTGACCAGAGTGTCTGCTTGGTGTAACTTCAGCTCCATAGCAGTGTTCATACTAAGGGTCCACCCTATCCTGGTAGCTGCCTGCAAGCAAGCATAGTTAGGGGTCCTAGGACAAGGCCTTTCCCACAAGGTCTAACGTAAGAGGCAGTTCAGCTCTAAAGTTCCCGATTGGCTTGGCTCTGACTTTCTCAGTTCTACCATCTAAGTCTTGTCCTGCCCAATTCTCCCTCATGTTCTCTTTTCCCAAGGACCAGGCTCATCTCTGCTCTTAGGTTTTTTTCTACCTATTCCTGTTTCTTACTCCATTATCCATTATGGGCTTTCCTCCCATGACATCTTGTGCAGTCTTCATTCCATCTTGACATTTGCTTCGCTTAGGACTGAGCCTGACATGTTGGACTGGGCTGACTAAGTACAAATGAGCCTGCAGGGGAATCCCAAGTGGCAGCAGTTAGAGGACAGCAAGCATCCATTCAGTGATTCAGGGGAAAGCATTTGATAGATAAATTAAAAAATTACAAAACATCACGTGGGATGTATTCCAAATATGTAGTGAAAATATATGTACAGAAAAAAAATTGTATCAAAACTGAGACTGGCCTGTTAGATTACAGGAGTCTTACTTTCTGTCTTTGTTGTTTTTGTCATTCTTACCTTTGCATTTTCAAATATTTCTGTACTAAAAACTGCTTCACTTCAAATACCTCTCTAGAGAGGGGCATTCAAGCATAGAGGAGAAATAGTTTAGAGCTTGGGCAAATAAAGCTAGTATGACTTTTCTATGAATGGCTGGTAAGCATGGTACATAGAGAGGAGAAAACATGAAAACTTGAGAAAGATCAAACAGGGTAACTGTGGCAAACCTCTCCCTCTCAATGCATTGATCAGTTGGATGTCTCACTCCTCCACTACCTCCTATTATATTCCATTTTTTCTATATTCTCTGATATTCGAGTGTGTATATCTATTATAGCTCATTCATTTATTCAACCAGCACTTGCTAAGCCCTGAATCTAACCCTCTGTTAGGTTCTGCAGAGTTTGAGACATGGCAATCACTAATACTTGTCTCCTGGTATTCACTCTGTTTTCCTTCTGCAGACAGTCCCATATTCATATTTTGTTCAGCATGGAATTATGTTTCTTTATAAACCTGTGGTTGGCCAGGTGGTGGTGGCGCACGCCTTTAATCCCAGCACTTGGGAGGCAGAGGCAGGCGGATTTCTGAGTTCGAGGCCAGCCTGATCTACAGAGTGAGTTCCAGGACAGCCAGGGCTACACAGAGAAACCCTGTCTTGAAAAACCAAAAAAATAAAAATAAAAATAAAATAAACCTGTGGTTGATCTTTCCTTACATCTAGGAGAGACTGTGTGTTGTTGGCTGGAAATACACTGTCAGATAGATATTGGCTCTGTTAGCATGCCTTTGCCCTCATCCTCTGCATGTCTGAAAAGTGGACGGGATCATAGAATGAATCCCGTAGAGCAAAGACCTCCCTGCTTTGTGTAGGGGATGGGAGAAGATTAGTATAAGGTAATTGTGCTGGTTTATTTTATATCAACTTGACACCAGCTAGAACTATATAAAAGGAAGGAACCATATTTGAGAAAATGCCTTTATAAGATCTGGCTGGATGGCATTTTCTTAATTAGTGATTGATGTGGGAGGGCCTACCCCATTGTGGATGGTACCATCCCTGGGCTGGTGGTCCTGGGTTCTATAAGAAACTAGGATGAGCAAGTCATGATGAGCAAACCATTATACATCATTCCTCCCCTCCATGGCCTCTGTGTCAGTTTCTGCCTCTAGGTTCCTGCCCTGCTTAAGTCCCTGTCCTGACATCCTCAAGGTCAAAATGCCAGCTAAATAATTCCTTTCCTCCCCAAGTTTCTTTTGCTCGTGGTGTTTCATCATAGCAATAATAACCCTAATTTAGACAAAAAAAATATATAAACCATGATATTTAACATTTATGTGGGAAGTTGGTGAGATGATTCAGTGGGAAGGGCACTTGTTGTCATGCCTGATAACATGAACTCAATCTCCAGGACCTATGTGTTAGAAGGAGACAACAGAGTCTAGAAACTTTTTGTCTGATTTCTATGTATACAATGGGGCACTCTTGTCACACACATGCATGTATACACACACACATACATACACACATATGAATAGTGTAAATAAATGTAATATATAATGTAATGTATAAAGTATATAATATATATGTATAATATAATCATTGTTATATATATTGGAAGAACATGTACATATATATTAGAAGTACATGAACAAATTTCAGTTCTTTCCCAGGAAATTTGGAGGGCTAGGGAGGATTTCCTAGGGGAGAGAATATTGGGTTTGAGGCATGAACAGTAAGTAGAGTTACTTACAGTAAGACTGAGCAGGCGCAGGGAGGCATAGTATAAGTGGTTCTTCAAGAAGCTGTTTAGCTTGTCTACAGCATAGACTGGCAACAGCATGAAAAGAACACAGGATTGGCAGGAGAATGGAGGTCTGGGGGCAAATCCCAACAAAGGTAGGGAGATGATTGTCTTTTAGATAATGGAATAGTCCAGCTCGAATCTTAGCATCTCTACTTCAGTGTGAAGAATGGCTGGGCAGGATGGGGTTGGGTGAAGTATCACTAATGCTGTCCTCCTGGAGGAGGAAGGTGTGCTTCAGATGGTCTAAAGGATGTTCTAGAAGGATGGGAAGATGGGAGAGGAAATAGGAGATTACATACATATCTGTACCTGAAATCCAGGGTCCAACCAGAGGGAGAATCTGTAGTTTGGAAGTGCTTAGATAATGAATACTATGATGCAGAGTCAATGGGCTCACTGAAGCACAGGATAAAGGGAAATGATTTGTTTGTGGGAGCAGCACCCCTCGGACTTCATGAATGGGTACCACTGGATAGCAGCAATGCTCAAGTGAGACTGAAGAGGAAGTCAGAGTCGAGCGTACAAGGGAAGGAATGTAAACTGTTAAGCCGCCATATTTTCTCCTAACGGGGATGATAGGCATGAGTTGTTTAGCTGATTTACCACCACCGCTAACAACGAACTCCGCATATAAACACACAAAATGCCTATTATGTGAACATAATCTGGTAAGCCCAGATTATAGCTAGTATACCCCCACCCAGAATGGATCCCAGGGATGAACTTAACTGCTGTGGTGAGGAAAAGAAAAAAGACATAGACACAGACACATGGACACACAGAAGTTTTGGGCTTTCAGCTAGAGAAACCACAGCACCCCACAAACTTAGTGTATTTGTTGTATAGAGTCAAATGGGTGTGGCATACAGCTGAACAAGAAGGCAGGGTTATTACATGTAGATCAACAAGGAGCCAAAGTGTATGGGATACAGCTGATTAAGGGGACAGATACAGTTGATTCTGGTAGAGCTGTCTCCAGGCTGTAAATATCAGTGGGGATGAAGGCATGGTGGACAATTTCTGCACATACTATCAATATCCACGTGCACTAGAAGAAAAGCTTTGGCCATTTCCCTCTTGACATAGCTGTGGCCATGTCAACAACACACATTCATTCCCTCAGGACCTCACACATTCAGGGTTTCCTCCCTCCACAATGCTCTCCAGGAGTTGGCCCCCACCATCCTGCAGATTCTTACTCATTTCTCTTTTAGTCCTCTAGGTTCTTCAAAGCCTGTATCCTTCCCACATCCACACATTCACCCTCACATCTTAGTCAGCAGACATCTGAAAACACTATCTCTTGCAGACAAAACATATCAAGAGGATGGAAATCAATGTGACTCCGAGGGGTAACTCTGCTGAGTGACCACCCCCCACCTCCCACAATCTGTGTTTCCATTTTCCAGTGGCTTATGGTAGAGGTTATGTATTTAGTGGACAGATTTTCTACATTCAAATCTTGCTTTTCTCACCAACAAGGATACTAACTGGCAACGTCCAGTGTTCAGTTCTTGTAAATGGGTCTGATAACCCCATCTTCCAGTTGGTATTTCAGAAGCAAAATCCATTGCTCTTTGTCAAACACTTAGGAGATCAGCACATGCAATGCCCAGGATATGCCAGCTGTATTGCTATTATCTGTCACAGAAATGACACAAATCTAAACCAGAGCCAGGACCCACCATGCCACCAGCACCTACTTCAGAGACCAATACCTTTTGCCTCAGCTGTGCCCTACCAAGACCTAGCATTTTTATTAAGTTAATCTTACATCTGCACTGGTGCTGTTACAATCTCTGGTTGCATCGTCGCTTCCATACCTAATTAAAAGCATAGAAGAAAAGGAGAGAAGAGAAAGGAAAGGAGACAGATATATCCAGAAAACAGAGTAGGGCCCAAAGAGGAAGCCAGTGAGAGGGAGGATGGAGATCTGTCTGGTTTATCATTAACCTGAAAAATGAAATGTGAAGGCTTTGAAATGGCTACATTGTGGTCTAGCAGACCTGGAATGAAATTCCAGAAAGTACACAGGAAGAATACTGTCCTTAGTCCGCTAGGACTGTCTCAGAGCTGCAGGCACTGAAGAGGAGGTCTCACGGTCCCAGTGAAGGAGAGTTCTCAAAAGATGGTTCAAGCCAGTTGTTCTCAAATTGTGAAGGCTCAGGACTCTTCCACAGAAAGCTAGAAATGTCTCCCAAGAGCTTTTCCTCCTGTGGATTGCACAATGTATATTTACTGCACAGACGTACAAATGGAGAAACTTTAAATATACTGATTTTAAGGTAAGAATAAATTCATGAATATTATAACATTTTAATGAAAATAACTATTTTTCCAACACTAAAAAGAATGACAGACAGGAGTGTCAGGCTTTACATTTCTGCAAACCTTCATGTCTGGCTCAACAGAAGATAGGTCTCTGTTCTTTCAAGTTGCTCTTGCATTCAACCCAGGCCAATCTTTTCGCAGTGTGGGTAGCTCCTGAAAATCTCTATTACACTCTGGGGACAGGGGGTTAAAATAGCATGTAATAGCTTGGCATTGTTGTGAATGACATTTGACTATATGATCTCTTAAAGAATCCTAAGGTTCTCCAGGTGTGTTCCTACTGTACCTTATAATTGGTAGCTTGATACATGCTATTCCAAGCATTCTCCATGAACTGTTTGTCACTACTTGATGTTTAGATTAGTATAGAACTGACTAAATGTGTAGAAACTTTTAGAGCTATTTTATAGTAATCTTACGTCTCTTGACTCTAATAGCAATAAATCAAGGCTTTGTCTTGTGTATTTTCTCCTAGATCTCTTCTTAGTAATTTAAGTTTATTATGCTGTATTTTACAAAAGAATCAGCATATAATGGATTGCAAATTAAGAAGGACAAAAGGATCTTTTGTCACAATTTTTACAATAATTGTCTAGCCTGGTACTTTGCTTGGCCAGCAGGAATATTGGAGCATATATTCAAGATACAAGTTCCCTGGCTTCATCCCAGGCCAAGTGAATCAGAAACTTGGGGAAAGAGCCCAGTGATAAGGTGTAGACTTGAATCAATGGAGTAGCAAGTTCTGTGTGGTATGATTGAGGAACGACTTGTTTAAGCCCCCAAAAGACCAAGGGACCATATGGCAGCACTCATCAAAAGATATTGTCTTATTTCTCTTCCCTAAATTAAGATTAATTCAACAGTGAAACAGGTCAGTTTTCAGGAAAGCATACGTTATGGATTAATGGGTTTCCCTTAGGCTGGGTTACAATCTGGAGCTAAAACCAGAGCCCCAGTTTCTGCCAGTTTGGAATTTCCAGCATGGCAGTTCTCTTTGCACCACCCCACTAGCATAAAATCTGTGTGGCATTGAGTCTGAAGGAGACACACTCCAAAGAGGCAGGAAGGAGCACCTCAATGGAAAATAGTGAAGCAATTAAACAGGAGTGGCTGTGGCAGCAGCTGACGTCAATAGCTGGGCTTCTCCCAGTTCCGGAGAGAGCCATACTGGGAGAAGGGAGCCTGGAGTGGACATCACTAATGTAACTGATGCCATTTCTCTGTCATCAGAATTTGTCAAGGGTAGAAAGAGACTGTGGAGGGGGCCCATGGAACTTTAAAAAAAAATCTTCATAAAATAAAAAAGGGGGAGATATATCCCCATACACCACAAATTTATTTAAATCAGGTTCTTTTTATTCTAATTTTTTAAAAAAGAATTTGGATGCCAAGGAACTTTCTGCTGAGTGTCCATGGCACTCTACACTCTACAAGGCATGATTCACTATCAGGTATTTAATATGGGGAAGAGGGCATGTTTGTGTTTTTCTGCAGGATGCTAAAGGAGCATGGTGGCTGACAGAGTGACAGGTGAGACATGCTGGTGCCGGGGAAAAGAATGTTACTGATCTGTGAGTTTGCTGAGTGCCCTGACAATGGGGACTGGGAAACTGTATTGGACATATGTTCCTGACCCACCATTGCTTACCTATACCCTTGATGGGACAAGCTGCCTTGCCTCAAGTTTTTAGACCTTGTGGAAGAGAGAATCAAATAGAGAAGTTATAATGACTCTTATATTGATCTTAAATGTGACCAGTTATTCAGACTCAACCATGTACTGGTCTAGA
Source organism: Rhabdomys pumilio (assembly GCA_030674055.1). Taxonomy (NCBI): domain Eukaryota; kingdom Metazoa; phylum Chordata; class Mammalia; order Rodentia; family Muridae; genus Rhabdomys; species Rhabdomys pumilio. The sequence goes on along the minus strand of JANHMN010000002.1, from coordinate 205,046,827 downwards.
AATCAGTCCAATATTGGAAATAACAGTCTTCATTTGGAATTCTAGTTCTGGACACTTTCAGAGACATATATGGAAATTAGCTGCAGTTCTCTATGATGTGTTAGCAAGAGATAAAGTTGGGACAGGATCTGGATTTCAAACAGGTATTAGCACATGTGTTAAGGCTCTGTTAATTGTCAAGTTAAAATTACTTTTGTTTCTTCTACAGTATTTAATGTAAGTTGCATTGATGGTACACCTTCTAATTGTGTTTGTGTTTGAAATCTGGCATGTCAGTTATGGAGGTCTATCAACCAGCTTTTGTTTTATTGCCCTGAGTATCACAGAACCTTGGTATTCTAAAAATAACTCACAAGTACTGGAAGAAATGAGTCAGGTTTTAAGCAGAAGCAAGAGGGTAGTAGGCTTGATTATTGCTGGTATAACAACTTTAATTACATTAATTGCTAGCACCACTGCTTCTGCAATTGCTGTGACACAAAAGTTAAGACAGCTACTTTTGTTAATTATTTAACAAAAAGTGTTACTAATGTGTTGAATATACAAGAGGATTTAGATAGGCATTTGGAAGGATGGATTGATACTCTTTATCGTATTCAAATTATTGGAAGGAGGTTCAGAGTTTAAGAGTAAGGAGCCATCTCGAGTGTCATGCCAAATACCATTGGATTCATGTTAGTTCTAAAATTTACAGTGGTAGTCATCATAATTAGGAAAGCAAGTTCTGAATGTCTCCAGGTTTCTTTAGATTGTGATAGGTGGAGAAATGGAACAGTTGAGCTGAGTACTTAAAATCTGTCATCAAGACTCTGCCAGCCATTCCTTTGAAGTAGGAAAGTAAAATGATGCTTGTCTCATACACAAAAGTTATATACAATTATATGTATGTTAAATACATATATTTACAATCCATTTATAATATTATATTATAGATAACATAATTTGGGACTGGAGAGATGGCTCAGTAGTTAAGAGCACTGACTGCTCTACCAGAGATCCTAAGTTCAATTCCTAGCAACTACATGGTGGGCACACAACCATCTATGACAGGATCCGATGCCCTCTTCTGGTGTGTCTGAAGACAGCAACAATGTACTCACATATATAGAATAAATAAATCTTTAAAAATGGTAACATAATATGTAAAATACAATATATTTATAACATAGCATACTTACAAATCTGTTTCCCATGACTGCATACGTGTGTGTATGCACTTGTGTATATGTGTATAAATGTGTGAATCACATTCCTTTCTTCCCCTCCCCTTCACTTTTTCCTGACAATGCAATTGTAGACAATATTCATGTATGTCTACAGTCTTTAAAGCTCATTTAGCTTTTGTATTTGTGTGTGAATGCATGATGTAGGGAGAAGCACATGTACAGAAGTCCGAAGGCAACTTTCTGGAGTCATTTCTCCCCTTCCACCTTCATGTGGACTCCAGGAGTAAAACTCAAGTCTTCGGGCATATGAGGCAAATGCCTTTGCCTGCTGAGTCATCTTTCAGGCTGCGCTGTCCTTTGTTCAACATGACATGTTCCAGCAGAAGGCAAGTAGATGGTCACTGTAGGATTTACATATTTTTTCTTAAGGAAAATATGAGACATATATGTCTTGTGTATGGTTGTGGAAAGCAGTTCTGTCTTGTGATTAGGGACTCTTTTCCCTCTCACCCATCTTAAGCAGGTGGGGCTTACTCGCTCTATTTTCATATCTCCCTCCTCAAAGCTTCTTGCTTATTTCTCAGTTTGCTTAAGTGTCCTTTAAGTTCAAGTTTCTTATATGTCTACGTGTGTGCGTGTTCATGCATGCATGGATGCTCTTGCGTGCGTGCGTGTGTGTGTGTGTGTGTGTGTGTGTGTGCGCGCGCGCGCGCGCGCGCGCGCGTGCGCGCAGAGAGAGAATGGAGAAAGGAACTCCATAGGACTCCTTCCAGCCTGTATTCCACTGGGGGAAATGACAGGTGTTGCTGACAGGCAGTTGCAATGAGATAAGAGCTTGCATAAGGTTCTGGGAGCCTCTGAAGCCCCCAGCTGTGATGGACAGAGTGGGAAATGGAGAAGTGGTATAGCAGGGTATGAATGACGATGGAGCCACAGCTCAGGCTGGCCCAGTAATGAAGGGACCACCCTCTGAGGAGACCTAAGTCATTACTGTCCTTCTAACTGCCACCCTCTGGAATGCTCAGGGAGCTTGCAAATCCCAGAGCAATCCGTTCCCCATTTCTGCTGGAAGAAAAATGAGAAATCATACACCAAGAGGAATAAGTAATTTCTGCCTGTCTTCTTAAAAATACATCAAGACCCCGCAGAGAATATGCTTTCAAATCAAGGCCTTTAGATACCAGGCAGCTGGGCAGCATCTGCTGCTGAGTCCATGCTGCCTGACAGCTTCCCATAAAATTCCTGAAGGAAGAGGGTCTATTACTAATAAAACCTGCCCTCTGAGTCTCTCTTGGCTGAGCAGTGCCCTGGGAGCCCTTTATTCCTCCCCTGGCCTGTTCAGAGGTTAACAAGCTGCTTTTTCCAAGGGCAGCTCCAAAGTAAAGCACGATTCTTTTTACTCTTCATCAGAAATGAAGATTTGTTCTCTCCCAAACTGACAGTAGAAATGTTTTAAGACCTTGACTGGTATTCAAAAAGATTCGAGTGTGAATTCCCTAGGACTGAGAGCTTTGGGGTAAATGCGTGTATCACAGCAGGACCTGTGTGGCAGCCTCTGGCATGGTTAATTCCAGAGGTCAAGTTGACTGGAGTTGATGGATGCCTAGAGACACGGAAGCACAGTTTTTATGTGTCTGTCAAGGTTTCCCAAGGAGGCCAGGAAGTGAGTTTGTGGATTGAGAGATTGGCTTTAATATAGAGGGTATCAGGAGCTCAGGCAGAAACTGACCAAGTAAGGAAGTCACGAAGCTTCAATATGGGCACACTGCCTCCCTGCCCTTGCATCGTCAGAAGTTCAGTGTCTTAGCCTTTGGACCCCAGGATCTGCATCCATGGCCTGTAAGGTCTACAGGCTTTCAGCCTCTGGGTCAGCCTCATCTGTGGTCCCTGGTCCTGGAGCTTCCAGGATCCCTCAGGAGTGCGTTGCATTGTTTAAAATGATCACCACAACAAGCTCAGATTCCAAGGGCAGAACTTACTTTCCAACTCTCAACAGGTACATAACCAAGGATCTGTGAGCGTGTCTTAAAACCCTTGGAGTAAAGAAAGCTTGCTAGACGGCTAGTTAGGTTCCATTTTTGTCTCTTGGATAAAAGAACACTTACATGGGACAGTTACTTCACTTTTTTTAATTTTAGAAATGGTGATTTTTTTTTATTTTGACATGTTCATATATTGATCATACTCTAATGTTATTTGTTTGGTGGTTTAGTCTCTGAAAGTCCCAAGGGTCTAGGTTAGTTGATTCTGTTGGTCTTCCTATGAAGTTCCTATCCTTTTAGGGGCTGCAGTCCTTCCTCCTATTCTTCCATAAGAGTTCCCAAGGTTCATCCACTGTTTGACTATGTCTGTCTTCATCTGTTTGAGTCAGCTGCTGGGTGGAGCCTCTCAAAGGACAGCCATGCTAGACTCCTGTCTTCAAGCATAAAAGACTTTTATTACTACCGTGAGATGGGTCTCAAGTTGGGCTGGTTATTGGTTGGTTGGCTGTTCCCGCCGTCTCTGCTTCATCTTCACTCTCTGCATTTCTTGTAGATAAGATAAGTTTTGGGTAGAAAGTTTTGTGTGTGGATTGGTGTTTCTATTGCTTCATTGGTGTTCCTTCCTGGCTACAGGATGTGGTGGCCTCTTCAGGTTCCATGTCCCCAATGCTGTGAATCACAGCTAAAGACAACCTCATTGATTCTTGGGCACCTCCCCAATCCCAGGTCTCTGTCTCTCTCTCTCACTTTTTAAATCTACTTTCTATGGCTGGTTTTGAAGATGAGCTTCTAAGGAAAATTAAGAACAAGTCACTGGCCAAAGTCTTGTGAAAACATATTTAAAAGGGTTTGGTGGGTGAATGCAAGTGTGTTTCTGGGTGCTTATAAGTGCACATGCATGTGTATGTATGAGTGTATGTGAAGGCCCTTTCTGAGCTCTGCCCATCTCTATCTCTCTCCTTCAGGCATTAGGGAAGGTATCAATGATCCAGACTTGGGTCCCACCTTCTTGTGTCAGCCACGTTATTGACTGAACTATTTACCCTGCCCCTAAAAAAGGTTTTAAAGGTTGTGTCTTTCTTTTTGATTTTCTTTTTTACTCTTCTTTCCTGAAATTCAGATGACAGTGATATATCTCCAATGACTGTTTCAAGACTGTGAAGGCAACAGTGAAGATGAAAGTGTATGTTACTGCCGGGAAGTGGTGGTGCATGCCTTTAATCCCAGCACTTGGGAGGCAGAGGCAAGTGGATTTCTGAGTTTGAGGCTAGCCTGGTCTACAGAGTGAGTTCCAGGACAGCCAAGGCTATACAGGGAAACCCTGTCTCGAAAAACAAACAAAAAAAAAAAGAAAAAGAAAGAAAGAAAGTGTATGTTACTGATGAAAAATGGGATACTGACAGACATTGTGGAACCAATGTACCAGTCCTGACTAACTTCTTGCTTTGGATTTGAGGTTAGGAGAAAATAAACTAATTGCCAGTTCATTTGATAATTTTTCATCATTATGAATCCCCAAATGACCCAGGGTATGAGAAAAAGCCCACAAAAATTAAATGGACCTTATTTTGGTAAATGAGATGATCTCCTGCTCAACAAGGAAGGTGGTGGAGGACAGGATGGTAGATTATGTGGTTAAAGAAACAGCAGGGAAGTGAGGAGGGGTCTGTGGTGAAGAATTTGATAGCAAGATACATATTTTTAAAGGAATCTCTTCCTGGGGGTTACTTGAAAATTGCATGTAATGATTCCAAAGGAAACGAGAACAGAGATGGAGGTGAGTGGACAGAGTGGGGTAGCATTTGATATTTCACAATAATGGGCACTGAGCTACTCATCTGTTCTGCATCTCAGTCAGTAAATGGTTGCAGAGACACAAATCACATTTAAGTCAAGAACTACTTGGACACATTCAGCTGATTTCACAAATGTCTACACCTCAGTCAAGACACAAAGCCATCTTCATCCTGTGAAGGAAGATGCTGCTGTTTATTAAGTCTATCTTCTTCTTCTTCTTCTTCTTCTTCTTCTTCTTCTTCTTCTTCTTCTTCTTCTTCTTCTTCTTCTTCTTCTTCTTCATCATGTAATCATTTTTTACAGTCCAGTCATTATTCCCCTCCAGATTTGCCCTCCTACCATTCCTCACCCCATTCTTCTTCCCCTCCCCACCCCCCACCATCTCCAAGAGGAAGTCCCCATCCCCCTACCCCCACTCTACCAGACCTCTCCACTCCCTGAGGCCTCAAGTCTCTTGAGGGTTAGGTGCATCTTCTCTCACTGAGGCCAAACCAGGCAGTCCTCTGCTGTATATGTGTTAGGGTCCTCGTATCAATTGGTGTATGCTGTCTGGTTGGTGGCTCAGTGTCTGGGAGATCTCGAGGTTCCAGGTTTGTTGAAACTGCTGGTCTTCCTATGGAGTCACCCCCCCCTTCTCAACTTCTTCCTGCTTTCCCCCAATTCACCTATAGGGGTTCCCAGCTTCTGTCCAATGGTTGGGTGTAAATATCTGCATCTGACTCTTTCAGCTGCTTGTTAAGCCTCTCAGAGGGCAGCCATGCTAGGCTCCTGTCTGTAAGCACACCATAACATCAGTGATTGTGTCAGGTCTTGGGGCCTCCCCTTGAACTGGATCCTAATTTGGACCTGTCACTGGACCTCCTTTCCCTCAGTCTCTTCTACATTTTTGTCCCTGCAGTTCTTTTAGACAGGAACCATTCTGGAAACCCCATCCTTCCACTTGATGCTCTGTCTTTCTACTGAAGGTGGACACTACATGTTCCTTCTCTCTACTGTTGGACATTCCAACTAAGGTCCCTCCTTTGAGTCCTAAGTGTCTTTTACCTCCCAGGTCTCTGGTACATTCTAGAGGGTTGCCCTACCTCCTATTTCCTGAGGTTGCTTATTTCTGTTCTTTCTGCTGGCCCTCAGGGCTTCACTCATGTCCTCCACCTCTGATCCTTCAACACCTGATCATGTTCCCGTTTTTATCTTCCTGTCCACTCTCCCATCCAGGTCTCTGTCTCCCTCTGCCTCCCATGTCTGCTTTCTTCTCCCTCCCAAGTGGGATTGAGGCATCCTCACTCGGGCGCTTTGGCTTGTTAACCTTCTTGAATTCTGTGGATTGTATCCTAGGTGTTCTGTACTTTTTTTTTTTTTTTTGGCTAATATCCACTTATTAGTGAGTACATACCGTGCATGTACTTTTGGATATGAGTTACCTCACTCAGGAGGATATTTTCTAGTTCCATTCATTTGCCTGAAAAACTCATGATGTCTTCATTCTTAATAGCTGAGTAGTATTCCATTTAGTTTTTACAAGATGGTTCAGTAGGATGTAATTCCTTGATGTTGGAAAATGAAACCTACATGGGTCATAGGAGACCAACTTGCACCTGTTCATTATTGATAGAATGAGAAACAATTAAAACTAAATAGTCTTGGGCCAATGCTTCATTCTGCCTTAAAGTTACCAGAAATGTTTTACTCCTAGGACTCCAAAGGTGGCTGTGTCACTTCTAAATGCAAATAGGAAATGGCTTTGATACATAGAAAATAAAAATTCTAAAAAACAGATGAGCCAGGTCAGTACCCTTGGCCTCTGACCTTCCTCCAGCTCTTGCCTTCAGCCATCTGTGGACAGAGATTATGAGAGACAGCAAGCAGCTGGGCTACCGATGGCTGCCCTTGTCTAGGTATGTGATTCCCAGCTAGTAGTTTAGCCTCTCTATGAGTCCCATATAAAATTGTAAAGTTGTCCCATATAAAATTATAAAAACTTCTGAGATTTCTTAGGTTTGAAAGTCAACCTTGAAAAGTGATAAGAGCAGTACTCGAAATTTAGAAATCAATAAATATCAATTGGTTCAAATACTAATTTTAGTTTATCAGTTCCTCTTTGGGCATTATAGCTCCTTTGGAGATATACGACTTGCTTTTTTTTACATTACTAATCTAATGTCATACACATAATAATGTGTTCAATTAAATAACTTCTACTTGAGTTTAACATCCTCCTGCAAGGAGTCACTTTGGGGAGAGGGTAGCTTGTCCATCAATGTTTGTTCCCTGTATGGTTGTATGAGAGCCGGGGGAACCTTAGGAGGCAGGGGCTGAGGTTGGGTCCTTAGGTAACTGGGTATTTCCTCGGCAGGAATAGGTAGTTCTGATGGAACCCTAAGTTATTTCCCCTGCTTTTCTATTCTTTTTGGCTTCCTATGAATGTATCATTTCTTCCAAATACACTTTCGGTTATTATGTCATTTCTGTAAAACTCCCACCTGAACTATGTAGACCAATGCTATCTTCAGAAATGTAAGCTAACTAAACCTTTTTAAAAAAAATTCCCTAGCTTCAAGTATTTCATTACAGTAATAAAAATAGACTAAAACACAATGAGTTGGCTCAAGAATAAACCGGAAGAGAGAAAAGCTGGAGGGAAATTGTTATTTGGGTTCTCACTTATACTTTATAATGCATAGTCATAAACCAGAAATCCATTTTGATTTACTTATGACTTATTTTATTCATTAAGATTTGAGAGCCGGGCAGTGGTGGCGCACGCCTTTAATCCCAGCACTAGAGTGAGTTCCAGGACAGGCAGGGCTATACAGAGAAACCCTGTCTTGAAAATTAAAAAAAAAAAAAAAAAAAAAGATTTGGGAGCAAAATTTGACTTAAGTCCATTAAAAGTCCATTCAGAAATTAGGTTTAAAAAAAAAAACCCTAATCTACTTTTCTTTCCACCTAGCTAGTCTTTCTTAGTAGCCAGTGCTCTGATGATATTTTCTACTTTATTTTCCAATCCATGCACAAAACCACCACTGAACTCCTATTATGTGCTAGCCAATGAGTGGGCAATGCTGTGTAACCCTCCAGGAGATTGCAGTCTAGGGCAAAAGCTAACTTTAAATAATCACACTAAGACATGAAGTAACCCCAACCAGTTCTCTAAAGAAAAATAGAGTTATGTTTTCCTAGACAACCAAGGTATGTACGTGTACATATGAAGTGCACACTGGGATTACATAAATGTGAGTGCCTAAACAAAGATCTGCCCCATATCCCTAAATTGGGAATTTTATGGATCATAATGATAACCTGAAACAAAATTAGCTTTTATGTGACATTGATAAGAGGATAATCAATCACCATATCTTCATACATCTCTCACTTCTTGCTTCTTTTCACACATCAATTACAGTTGACATTAGTAGACATTAGTAGCATATACTGTAGCTAATGCTTGGGTACATCCAAAACATGTACAGTAGGAGCTGCTGTCATTAGAGCTATTTCCAGATGAGGAACCAGGACAAGGAAAGCTCAGCCCCTTATCTGAAGTGAATTATGATAGGCTGTATGTCTATTTCTGCATCAGACACAATAGGGAAATGGATTCTGTGAAAGGCATCCATGTGCAGAATTTGTAAGGAGATACAGGAAGCAAGGATGTGATGACAGCCCACACAGTCACACAAGAAGTGGGATCGGAGGGGTAGGAGAGTTGACTGTAGTTGCTGTCATTTCAACAGAGACTCCCATCCCATCATCTCTCATCTCAGCCCCTCCTAGCATTTCCAGTCATGAGTTACTAGTTGTCTTTTGGACACGTCTACTAGATGGTGGCCAGCATTTTAAATTCATTAGGACCAAGCTTAGCATCCTCTATCCTCTCGCCATTTTCTGCTTTATTCCTGTCTTCTCATCCTCACTTATGGTGTGAATTTCAGATCTAACTTCAGCTTTTTCTGTCCCCAACATGAAGTTGCTCACCAGATGAATTTATTACATCTGGTTCTAGTTTCCTTTTTGTTGCTGTGATGAAACACTGTGACAAAAAAGCAAATCTGAAGAGGAAAAGGTTTAATTGGGTTATACTTCCAGGTCACAATATAAATCGAACATTGAGAGAGGACAAGGTAGGAACTTAAGCAAAGCTAAAGCAGAAACTGTGGAAATAAAAAGATGCTGTTTACTGGCTGGCTTCCTCTGGTTTATGCTGAGACAGTCCAGCCCAAGGGTGGGAGTACCCACATTGGGATATAGGCCTTCAAGCCTCAATCAGTAATCAAGACATTTCTCAACAGATATGGCCACAGGGCAGTCTGATCTGGATCTCAATTCTTCATTGGAGGCCCTCTCTTCCCAGGTAACTCTTGGTTTTTGTCAAATAGGCAATAAAAACTAACCAGGATAATCTTCAAATGTCTTGTTTTAACTCCAGGTCATTTTGTTCTAAGGCTCCTCTCAGGGATTGTGTACTTCCTGTGTCTCTTACAAGATGTACCTTTCTCCACAAACATTCCTCAAAGCCTGTTACAATTTTGCATTCTCCTGTTGCTTCTCAGTCTAGGCATTGAGAATTATTTCTGTTTGACGTGTGCATAGCTCAAGCTACACCGAAGACCTCAAGGGCCTTATGGGGCAGGAAGCTGGGTCAAGTTCATCCTATGTAGTTGAACACTGAAGTATTCATCTTTAAAAATGAACATGGAAACTCCTCAGGGGTGCTTTGACTCACCATTTTCATGCTAGCAGACCCTGCAGAGAAGCAGGCATCCAACTGCCTTAAAGTACTTCATGAAGGAAGCCAGCTGCTCTGAGAATCAAAGGCCAGTTCTTTCCAGGGCTGGTGCCAACTTCTACCTCTGTGGCATATGTGTTAGGCTATGTGGACAGGCTTGGGGAAAGGATGCAAGTATGTGCCCAGGTGTGAGGGCAGGTGGTGTCTAGATTTCCCAGAGCAAGAGACTGGAACATGTTGTCCATCCTGAGAGTCCTAAAATCTTCTAGTAACTGGAACCATTTTTGTAAGACTGAGTTTAAAATGAAACTCATTTCCACATTTGTATCAAATATTAATGACTACCAACATTTGCCAAAAACTTTAATGAGTTTGAATTCATTTCACATATGGAATCTCATTTAGTCCTTATGAAGAGTCCAAACTAAGATGTTATCTCACCATGTGTGTACCCTTCAGAGTTCTTGTCACAGTGAGAAAGTAGGCATTTCTCTTGAGAGTTTCTTAAATAGCTATCTTTCTTATTAAATTATAAGAGCCAAGAGGGCTAGGCTGGAGAGATGGCTAAGCAGTTAAGAATGATTACTGCTCTAATAGAAGACTAGTTTGAATCCCAGTATTAGGCAGCTAAAAAAACATAACTCCAGGTCCAAGGGAGTCAATCCCTCTATCCCTCTCTTCTGATCTCTCTGGCCTAGACACACACACACACACACACTTTTAATGTTAAAAAAACTGCCAAGAGAGAAAAAAAATCTTGAATACATCCATTCAACATTCTGTGCTTGGCAACTGTATGTTTGGGGGAAGTATTAAAAATGAACCGCAAGTTCCTGCACTATGCCCAGCTACTCTCAAACCCAGTGGTCTCTCCAGCCTGTTCTTGTCTTGTGGAGACTCAGTGACTCAGAGCTCCAAAATCTCTATACCCTGCTCGCTAAATTCCCACTGGCGAGTTGCTACCATGCCAGCCCCATGCTTTAAAACCCCCCCATGGCCTTTTGTGGTGTACATCAGGGAAACCCATGCTTTGCCAACATACCTTTCTCTCTGGAACCCAGATAAGCCACCACATGAAGGAAAACACAACACAGACTTAGTTCAGAAACAACAGTAACTCAATTGCTGGGTGCAACAACTAAAATCCTAATCTTGTAATCCTTATTAAATCAAAATCCTGGCCAGGCGGTGGTGGCGCACACCTTTAATCCCAGCACTTGGGAGGCAGAGACAGGCAGATTTCTGAGTTCGAGGCCAGACTAGTCTACAGAGTGAGTTCCAGGACAGCCAGGACTACACAGAGAAACCCTGTCACGAAAAAACAAAAAAACAAAAAAACAAAACAACAAAAAAAAAATCAAAATCCTCTGGTGGCGAATCCTGACAGATCTGCCATTGAAACCGGGAGACACTAGTAGCTACATCTTGTCCTCATGCTATCCCTGTCAGAAAGACCCTCTCTTTCTCCTGCTTCCTCTCTTCCCCATCCAACCCAGAAGTCCCACTTACTTGCCCAGTGATTGGTTCCTTTATTCATTAGGGGATGGTTCACAAGAAATCACCTGAGTGTGTGACTCATTCCTTGTTTGGAGCCCCTCACAGAAAAGCAGAATTAGCATCAAAATACAAGCAACCTCAGGGCTATCCACAACACTATAGGAGCCCTAGCATAAACCAAGAATTCTGTGAAGTGTAGGATTCAGTAAGTAACTGAATACTATATAAATGAGGCGACTTTGTAAGGTTAGTTGTAGCAAAACATTATCTATGACTCAGGAGGCAAGATCCTATTGCTGAAGACACAATGTATTTGAGTCAGAGAACATGAAGAAATCAAGTTGGTATGCGCCTGACAGCTTCATACCCACTTGTTAGTTTTCATGGTGTTTCAAGTCATTATGCAGATTACTAGAAGAAAGAAGTAACAACCAGTCTTACCCAGATATGAACCCTTCAAACTACTGTTGGACCTAAAGATCCAAAACCAGGGGAAGCACTCTCCCAGAAACACTCACAAACTGGATTCGCTGCAATAACATGAAGTTTATTGATGATAAGATGACAATCAGTATACTGAGGTTCTCCTGCATGCAGGCAAGAAGAATCCTGAATTAAAGTTAAGGGCAGCTTATATACCAATTTTACAGAGTTCACAAGAAGAGTTAAGTATTTCTTAGACAGTAACCATAAAGGATTTCAAACCGTCGTTCCCAGGTTTGGTTTCCACTTCCAGGCCCAATTTCTATTTAACTCAAATGTGCACCTTATCTTTTACAACAAAGAGGGTCAGCTTAAGCAGCTTCTGTTTACCAGGTTTTACTGTGTTAAGGGCCCATCTCTCTAATAAACTCCTACCTTGGGTCTTTCTTCCTGGAATGTTTGTTTGAGTCTTTGAAATGTGCTTCTCCCAGGATGTGTCCCTGGGGGAAGTTAATATTTGAGTTTAAAACTGAAATCGAAGCTTTTTTTTAATCTTAAGTTTCTACACTACAACTACTGGCCTGATAAAATATGCCCCTTATGCAATAGTGGCAAAAATGATATGGGAGAAACCAACCGCTTTATGATTGGGTCTCAGGCTCGTTCCATGAAACAGATTTCACACAGTACACTGTTAAATGAGGCCAAGAACCTGTGACTAGATAGTTCATAGGCCCTAGAAAGAACCCAGTGCTGCTGTTCTGTTAAATGGACATACGATAACACCTAGTGACTTATTGCTATTCTCATAGATTAGAGCATCTCTCATCTTTCATCAAAAAAGCTCCTCTTTTTGGTAAATGAAAATCAACACAAAAGCCTTCAACTGGTCAATACATAGAGAGTAAGTGTCTGTGGGGTGCTCATCCTTGGATAGACAAACACATCACACTCCTCTTGCTAAGGCTAAGAGGTATCCTTGGAAGAGGGACGAAGAAATTGTAAAAGCCAGAGGTTGTGTAAAACATCAAGAGAACTGTGTTTTCCAGACTCAACAAGTTGCTTCACATATGGACTCATAGCTTATATAAAACCTTGCTTAGGCTAGACAAACATCCCAGCAGAAAACGGAAAACTGGGCGTGAAATCCCATATTAGCTGAGGAGCTATTGGCTTTTGATAGCTGCTGGACTAGAGAGAATCAGTTTTCTTTAATGATGTGACTCCTGATAAGTTTACCAATATCTCAGGACAGGTCCTGCTACCAAGACTAGTTGAACAACATAAACTGGACTCTGGGAAATGGGTTTTTAAAAAGAAGATAACTGAAAATATTCTAGGAAGGGATGTAAGGGTACAAAAGGTGGTTATAAGAGGAGTTTGGGATCAGGGATGAATGTTCAAGATACAGTGTATGGAACTGTCAAAGAATTAAAATATTGTTTAAAAAGCAAAACAAAAAATGACTCTAGGTCAACTTGGGCTACATGGCTAGATATTATCTCAAAAAATGAAAGAAAAAAAAGCAAAAAGAAAGAAAGAAAGAAACAAAAACCCCAATCAGTCAAGAAAGCAGACAAAAAGTAAGATAAACCCTCATGTATACCATTTAAGATAAGACAGCCAGACAAGTATTCATTCAAGGCTTATTATTTTATTAAAGTAGGTGGTTTTCTTATAATTATTATTTGTTTATTTTTACTTTATACTCAAAATGCCAACTTAAAAAAAAAAAGAATATTGGTGTTTCACCAGCATGTATGCCTTATGTTTGCATACATGGTGCCCTCAAAGTCCAGAAGAAATGTATCAAATCTTCTGAAACTGGAGTTACAGATGATTGGTTAGCTGCTCTGTGGGTGCTGGGAATCAAACCTGGCTTGTCTGAAAGAGCAGCAAGTGATTTTAACCATGGAGCTATCTTTTCAGGCTCTCAAAAATTGTATAAAGTATATTCAGAGGAAATTGGAAAGAAATTTTCAGGGAAGACCTGTTCCCTTCACCTCTCTTTCCCAATGTTAATACTTTGCATAACAATAGATTTAAAAGAATAGTTTTAAAAAGTAACTAGGAAATAGAGGGATAAGACAAACCTTCTTTCTTCAGAATGAAGCTGTTATGACTGAAAGATCCCTTTCTCTCTTAGTGAGCATGCAAAGCTACTGACAGGAGACCTGTCTTAGCTAGGGTTTTATTGCTATCAAAAGACACCATGACTAACACAATTCTTTAAAAGGACAACAATAGGTTACAATTTCAGAGGTTCAGTCCAGGTACTGATCCAATAGAAGCCAGAAGAAAAGTTTCTCCCACAAGACGCAGAGCTTGAGCACTAGGAGACCTCAAAGCCCACACCCACAGTGATGCACTTCCTCCAGCAAGGCCACACTTCCTAATAGTAGCATTTTCCATAGGTGAAGCGTATTCAAATCACCACAAGGCCCCAAGGCTAGGAGCACATGGATCTGCTCGTCGTCGTCATTATGTTCCTTGGAATATCCCAAGTCTTTGCACCCTACACTCAACTGAGCCATTTCTCACACTTGCTTTATTGGTTTTGTTTGCTTGCTTGTTTTTTGTTTTTCTCGGTAACATAGCATAAGACATTCACTCTCAGGGATTGTTAGCAATAAGAGGAATAAAGTTGGCTTTTCTCACCTGTGTGAACAGTATTTACTGCGACTGAAATCTCTGAAGGATGATACACAGTGTGCTGGAACCCTACTGCTCCCAGCCCAACAGTCTATATCCTAAACACCAAATAAGCCCTGGAAAACATAGATCACATCAAAGTCCCAGTGTACTATTCTTTTGCAGTGTGCCCAGGGTCCTTTAGTTAGGTCAACAGTCCATCTGCTTCATCTGTCATTCCTCAACATAGTTTTTTCCAGCCAAGTCTGCTACTCTCTCACAGGTAAGAATGAAGCTTGTGCAGTGCCCGAAGCACACAGACCTTTCTAGAGAGTTGAAATCTCTCAAAAATGATACCTATAGCTAAGAGGCTATGCCATGTATACAGGACTATTTTAAGCTTGGCTAATCCTTGGGAATGATGTTTAATTATTGTTCTGATCTACCTTGTCATAATTTGACCTGGTTGTTTACATATTGATGCAGCTGGCTCGTCTGTCTATTTTGGTGCTGCTGACATAGATACTGTAGACCTCATATTTGAAAGAAAATGGGAAACTTTTTGTGGATTGACAGCTTCTCCATAATAAAAAAAGCAGATCTTTCCCCACTTCTTTTATTTGTGTCTATTGGGGTGCTATGGGACACTTCTGAATCGTCACCCCTGGCAGCCTGCTAAGGTTACAAAAGCATGAAGTTGACAAGCTGAGTAATTCAGCTTTGTCTGTGTTTGTGATTAGCTCAGAGACTTCTCAGCCAGATAAGAAGGTGCCAAAATCTGAAAATTAAAAAATCCTCAGGCTGAAAAAAAAATAAACTTGTCAGTGTATTTTATGAGACAATGCTAAGATGTATAATTTGGTGCTTTTTAATCCCCCAAATAAATGCTATGTGCTTTCCATGTTGATGTTTCTCTAGACAAACGCTTGTCTTGTACACAGTGGACCTTGGGCTGTAAGACTACCCCAGAGGCCTGATAGGTTTATATCTCCTAGAAGTGTCTTGTATCATTTCATTTCAGAGTTGCTAGAAGACTCTCCCCCTGCATTCTGTGCATTTTCTCTCCAATTCATTAAGCATGTATGGATTGGTTGCTCTCTTCCTATGTTGCATGGAGTCAAGGAAACAAGAGAAAATGAAGTTCACTTATCCCATGGTTTTCAAGTGCCAACGACAAATGTGGTGCCACTTGAAAGGGCGTTCTTCTGTAAAGATCGGCATGTTAATTATGGAATGTGTTGGATAATTACTCTCAATATTAGCCTCATCATATGGCAGTCCACATAGATACCTATTAGACATGAACCAGTGGCTATGGCTTATGCAAATGAATGTCACTGATGACAGTTTGGGCTTGAGTGATTTCTTAGGAAGCAAGATGACAACAGATTGCTTCCTTTGAGGCCAGAAATGGAACAATGGGTTGTTCTGTTATCTTGGTGGTGATGACTCGGCTCTACTGTGGAGAACAGATCTGGTGTTTGGAGATGTACTGCTACTGCTCAGAGCTGGGGTGACAAGGCTTTAATGTGATGGCGGGTTTCTGCTGCTGCATGTCTCCAACCAGGGGACACCGTCTTCTTAAAGCTGCGGTGAGACAATTCCCCTTCTCTTTCTTTTCTGAGCATTATATTCCCACTCTCTGAAGTAACAAACATCAGACTAAACCTAGTCTGAAGAGCCTCTCAGTAAGTGTACAGTTCCAAATGCACTGAAAGCGTTCCTGGCGCTGCTAAATGTCCTTGTGTGTTCTAATCCCGTCCCCATAGCAGTCAGCACGCTGTGCCACAGGAGAAAACTGCTGTTGCTGTTTTCCTTCTCCCTATTTATCTTGGATATCAAGTCAACCCCAATGAGTCATCATTTATTAAAGCATGGTATTTGTCATCTCTCCTCAATGTCCCGACCTCACTGTCTTTGCTCTGACACCACCTCAGCATTGGCAACAGGACAAGAATGCTGAAAATCACATCTAAATAAACATTCTTGTGTTACATTTAACAGTCCTATAGAAATATAATTCAAATACCATATTTGAACGTTTCAGTATTTTTTAGTTTATTCAGAGCATTGTACAACCTTTGCTGCTACCATGTGGTTTTAGGATAGTTTCACGGTTCTCCATCTTTCTGTACTCTTTAGTAATCACACCCATTCTTGCTTCCTTAAAACTCCGGGATATCACTAACCTACTTTCTGTCTCTGTGGGTTGACTGACCAGTACTTGCTCAACAGATGGAATAATTTATGATATCTTAGCATAATATTTTCAAGGCTCCTTCACACTGTGGCCTGTGCTAGTACTTTATTTGTTTTAATTAACAAGTGGTAGCCCATTGTGTGAGTGTGTCACGTTTGTTTGTCCTTTTGTCACTTGGGATATTCGGGATTGTTTCTACTTTTTAGCTACTATAGAATAATCTACAGAGAGGGGAGGGGGAGAAGGAGAAGGCACTAACCTTGTACTTCCACATGTCTTCAAATTCGAGATCAGATATAACAATTGGAGGAATTGCCAAACCAGTTTTTAAAATGGTATACTACATATTCTCACCAGCGACAAATGTAAGTTTCATCTGTTCCACTTGCCATTGTGGATCATATTTAAAAGTGTTATTCATCCTAATGGATGTGAAACGGTATCTCATTGTTTAATTTATGTTTCTTTAATGATGATAATGTTGAGTGTGTGTGTGTGTGTTGCAAATATTTGAAAATAGCTTATTTCATTATGTGAGCATTTATTTCACTTAATGGTATCTTTTAAAATATAAACATCTAAAATTCTGATAAAATTATTCAAGACCTTCTATTTTGTCACTTGAACATTTAGTGCTATGTTTTAAAGCATTGTTTAATTCAAAATTCCAAAGATTTATTCCTATGTTTTCTCCTGAGATTTTAAAAATCATCATTTTCAACATCTAGGTCTTTGGCTCTTTTTGATTTAGTTTTGCATGTGGCTAATAAAAAGAAGGCTTTTATCCTTTTGTGAGTGAATAATCAATCAGCTTTTCTAAGATCACTTATTCCTCACCTCCATGTAACATTCTTGGGACCCTTGTTGAAATCAATTGATCATAAATATAAAGATTCATTTATGGCTCAACTCTAGTCCATGACTTTAGATGTCTGTCAAAAGGGTGGTACCGCACTGCCTCATGGTTTGAAATCAGAAAGTTTTGATCCTTTTGCGGTTCTTCTTCTTTTCAAGACTGGTTTGGCTAGTCTCAAATTTCATGTGAATTCCAATATCAAGTAGGCCATTCCTAGTCAGGAGGCTGATAAGGCTTGACACTGTAGATCAAATAATCTGTTGTCCAGTCTGCTAATGAGAAAGCTTTCTATTAATTAAAGATCATCTTTCATTTGTTTTTTGTGATATTTTATCCTTTTGGAATATAAGCCTGGTATTTTACTGCATTTATCCCTAAGTAATTTTTCTTTTACATAGTTTTGTTTAGATTTATTCTTTTATTCTATGTATATGAGTGTTTTGGTGGCTTGCATTTATGTGTACCACATGCATGTCTGATGCCCATGGAGGTCAGAAGTGGGTATTAGATCCCCAGACTGGGCAGTTGTGAGCCTCTTTGTGGGGCCTGGGAATGAAACTCAAGTCTTCCATAAGAACAAACATTGCTTGTAACTTTTGGATCATCTCTCTAACACACAGTATTTGTTTCTGATTGGTGTAACTACAAATGAAACTCTTTTCTTAAAACTTGAGTTGTTTATTGGTGATATGTAGAAGAAAAATTGAGCCTGGTCATTAATCTTGTGCTCTTAATGTTTTTACTGAATTCCTTGAGATTTTTGTACATGTAATACAGAGATAATCTCATCCACACAGAGATAGTTTACTTTTTAGTCTGTCTTGTCTTTATTTTTCTTGTTTAATTACTCCAGCTTAAGCTTCCTATATTAGTTACTTTTCTGTTGCTGTGATAAAATACCCTGACAACAGGCAAGATAGTGGGGGCAGGGTGGTGTTTATCTCAGCATATAGGTCCAGAGGGGATGCAGTCTAGCAATATATACATATGTATGTATATACTCAAAGCCAGCTCCCAGGGACAAGCTTGCTCCAATGAGGCTCCATGTCCTTGAGGTTCCAAAGCCTTCACAAACAGTTTAACCATCTCCCCTGCATAGAACACGTATTTAGTCTGGTGCTCCTTTGTGCACCCACTAGTTTCCCTTGCCCTACTGTGGTAGTAAATTCTCTGTCTCCTTCCCTGTTATCTCTGCCTCCGCCTCCGCCTCCGCCTCCGCCCCCGCCTCCGCCTCCGCCTCCAGCTCCCTCTCCTCCATCTATCTATCCCACTTTTCTCTAGATCTTCCTACTGCACAAACAATATCCTGTTGAAGATCCTTACTCTAGAATTCTGTGCAAGAATTTTCCTAGAACAAAAAAGAGAGGTTTTAACTTTTTTCCCCCTTAAATAAGTTTAATTTATTGGACTAACGTCACTTCATTTCCCAAAGCATTTCTAAGACTGCATGGAGGTTCTTCAAATACCCACACCTTCCTGAAAGCTTGAGTTTAAGAAATTCACCTTCAGGACTGGAGAGATGGCTCACTGGTTAAGAGCATTGACTGCTCTTCCAGAGGTCCTGAGTTCAATTCCCAGCCATTGTATGGTGGCTCACAACCATCTGTAATGGGATCAAATGCCCTCTTCTGGTGTGTCTGAAGATAGCTACAGTGTACTCATATACACAAAATAAATAAATAAATCTTTAAAAAAAAAAAAAACCTCACCATCAACAACAAAGGTAAACTCAAGTAATAAAAATGATGGAACAATTATTACATCAGTGCCTATAAACTTCAAATATTAAAAAAAAGAAAAGAAAAGAATAAATTAAAAAGTAAAAGAAAGAAAAAAAATTCACCTTCTATGGGTTTGCTATCATGGGGGACCATACAGATTTGTTATTTTTCTGAATGCTAGTGAGGTTGAAGGTATTTTCTATATTTCTTTTATGTATTTTAAACTTCCTTTTCTGTAATGCAGATGCCCATATTCTTTGTCCCATTTTCTACCAGATTTCTTGGTTGTGCTGGATACATTTATAGTGATAAAATATTAGTTCCTTATCAGTTTTATATATTGCAAATCTTTCTCCCAAGAAATCATTGGTCTGCTTTTATGCTAGAATTATAAGTAAATGTATTTGATGTTTGTGAAGATAGTAGAGTAAATGAACAGCAAATGACTTGCAATGCCTGGACATATAAAAACATTTTAGAAGTTTGGAAGACTAGAACATCCATCCTGGAAGCCAAGGGACCTGGATTCTGGTGATGGTGGCCATTTCCTAACCTCTTGATTGACTATTCAGTGACCTCATTAACTTTCTTTCCATCCTCCTTTTTCTCCCCTCCTCCACTATTTGTTTATCTGCTTGTTTGAAATAGTGTCTCTCTGCTGGGCAGTGGTGTCGTACACCTTTAATTCCAGCACTTGGGAAGCAGAGGCAAGAAAATTTCTGAGTTTGAGGCCAGCCTGCTCTACAGAGTGAGTTCCAGGACAGCCAGGGCTACACAGAGAAACCCTGTCTTGAAAAAACAAAAACAAAAACAAAAACAAAAACAAAAACAAAAACAGAGATAGTGTCTCTCTACATAGAGTGGCCTCAATATTTGGTCTTCCTTCCTCAACCTCTCAAGTGCTGAGCTGATGGGCATGGGGCCACAATGCCTGGCTTCTCCTTTTCTTTAGTAGCAATTCTGTGAAACAACAGTGATCGCATCAATAAAAAACGCTAGTAATAGGGATGACTGTCATTTAAGAGAATAGAGTTAGTCACATATATATCATAGCACTATGGACACTGAAGTATGAGGAAACTGACTTCAAGATCCCATCTTCCAAAAGCAAAAACTAGGTAGTGACTCAGCTTAAGGGCTATTCTTTTCCAAGCTCAAGCCTGTAGGTGTGGTTCCTAACACAGGAGAGAAAAGCAGGTAAGCAAGCAAACAAATAAAACTCATCCACATCACAAAACAACAAACCTCTAAAATCCTACTTTTTCTCTTTTTTTATTGAATATTTTATTTACATTTCAGATGTTACCCCCTTACCCACTACCCTCTCACCCAGGAACCCCCATCCTATCCCCCTTCCTCCTGCTTCTATGAGGATGTGCCTCCACCTACCCCCCCCCACTCCCACCTCCCCACCCTCGAATTCCCCCACACTCGGTGTTCAGCCTTCATGGGACCAAGGATCTCCTCTCCCACCTATGCCCTACAAGGCCATCCTCCCCTACATATACAGCTGGAGTCATGGGTCCCTCCCTATGTGCTCCCAGGCTGGTGGTTTAGACCCTGAGAGCACTGGTTGGTTGGTATTGTTGCTCTCCTCATGGGGTTGCAGACCCTTTCAGCTCCTTCAGCAGTTAAGATCATTGACTACTCTTCCAGAGGTCCTGAGTTCAGTTTCCAGCAACCACATGGTGGCTCACAACCATTTCTAATGGAAGTTGATTCCCTATTCTGGTGTGCATGAAGAAAGAATGCTCATATACATAAAATCCTATGTTTTCAATTTTTTATTTACATTTATTTATTTTATTTTTATGTATGTGGGGAGAGAGGTTGTTGCATATGTCATGGTACATTTGAGGAGATGAAAGAACACCTTGTAGAGTCAGTTCTCTCCTTCTACCATGCATGTATCAGGGTTCAAAGTCAGATCATCAAGTCTTGGTTACAAACATCTTTATCCACTTGTTTATCTCGTTATCCTAAGTCTCCATTTTCTGTAACAAAATTCAGTGAATTTATTGATAAAATGGAATATGGAGCCTTAGCTACCGGGGACTCCCCCTGTCCCTCCCCCCAGTGAACCACATGGAGCCGATGCAAAAGCAAGAGGAATATATTGTTCCAGTATACGCCTGCATCCAAAGGAGAGGCAATGACTCCTGATGGCCCAGGCAGCCAGTGTTTGTATAGTTTTCAGGGATAGAATAGAGCAACAGCCACTAGGCACAATGTAATTAGCAGAACAACGTGACTTTTAAACTGATTGGTACTTAGGGAATGAAGTAACAAGGGCTTTCCTTGTTTGGGGGTGAGAGTCAATGGTCCTTCTGCCCTGAGGAATGTGTCTAAGGTCAGTCCCCCCGTGGTCTTCCTGAGGAATATAATTGGACTCTCCTTTCCTGAGGGGAAGGGTGTCTACATGCTCTATGACCTTTCTCTTCCAGGGGGTGAGGGATACCTACGTGTTCCAATGACCTCTCCCCTTCCCTTCCGGGAAGGGGAGGAGTCTGGTGGAATTTTCCAAAGGCTCTGAGCTGACCTCTTCATTAGCAGATAGATAACATCATTAGATCAGCACATAGAACATCCAGAAGAAATGATTTGAAGTGGCTACCTGGAGTTCCTGATTGGGAATCCATGACAGAGCGGAGCATTTCCCCTCAGGTGAGTGTGAAGTGCTTTTGGAGCCACTTCTAGAAACTTAGCAAGAATTTGACATTGGGCAAGGATATGGGAGTAGGCTCAGACAGGAATCTGACTTTGGGCTAGGACAGGGAAGTAGTAGGCTCAGATAAGAATATTTACATTTGAACTAATACAAAGCTCAAGGTAAACTCAGCAAAGGAATGTGTGGCATTCTTTTTATCTTGGACATCCTGATAAGCCTCTAGAAACATTGATCACAGGACTTTGTTTATTGCCTTGTTTGTTCCTTGACTATTTGTGTGTATTGCCTTGTTTGTTCCTTGACCTAGAATCGACCTTATTATTTACATATACTTAAAATGGTATAAAAGCAGACTGGGAAAAAATAAACCTGTACAGCCTCAGAATAGCCTGGAGTCATGCTACAGTGTTGTCTGATTGTCTTTTTCTTTATACTCCTCCATCCCTCCCTGGAGAACCCTTTGACTGACTGAGCTGGCTTGGTCAGATGAGGCTCAAGCAAAAGAACAAAGAGCAAGCAGAAGGGAGACAGTGAAACATCATCAAATTGGGCATTTACAGCATCAGATAGAAATCAGCTGAATAAGCTAGTCTACAACAGTTAGGCTAGAGGTCCTGAAGACAAGTTCTTACCATGGATGATCTGCTTGAATCTTGTTCCCAACTGAGGGAACTATTTTTGAGACTGTGAAGTTTTTTTTTTTTTTAAAGATTTAGTTTATTTAAAATTTTAATTAGATCTATTTATTTTATATGTGAGTACTTTGTTTGCTTGTATGCATGAGCCCTAATTGTGAACTTGGTGCCCCTGGAGGTCAGAAGAGAGCATCAGATCCCCTGGAACTGGCATTGTGAATGGTTGTGAATCACCATGTGGGAGCTGAGAACTGAGCTTGGGTGCTCTGAGCCATCTCTCTAGCCCTCTGCGGTGATGTTTTTAACACTCTTAGTCACTGGCCTCCTTTCTCCCCATTATAGAGCCATGGTCCAGCCTGAATGAGAACAAGAGATTTGAAAGAAGACATATGAAATAAACATTGTAGCTTCTGAGACAAGGGGACTTATCCTTTTGTTCTCAAAGTCAGCCTCAAAAACAGTGAAAGGTACAAGACAATTAACCAATACAAAGTGTGATTTGTATTGTACAATGCAGATGGATACACATAATGTAGTATATACACATAAGAAAATATCGAGTCAATCTTTAACGAGAATAAGGTTCTGACAGATACTACAATATACAAAAAAAAATTGAAGGCATTAGGCTTGGGGAGATAAACAGAAAACCAACCAAACAGCAGCAACACAATTCCTCTTGAATGCATAGTAGAGTAGCTTGGCTGATAGAAGCTGAAAGTGGGACGGTGGTTTTGGCAGAGGGGATTTAGAATGTGGGAGTACAGACAGACCTGCAGTTTGAGAAGAGGACAAAGTTCAAGAGCTGAGAGTGGGGATATGAAACAGCATGGACTATTTAAAGTCAGTGAATATGCTTAAAATGCTTAAATAGCAATTTCCTATTTGACTGCAAGTAAAATATATTAAGGAGAAGTTAATAGCTGTATATATTTGTCCCCACCTGTTCAAAAAGATTAATGATATTTTGACTCCACGAGGCTGGAGGATTGTGTATTGCTTGTATGGATGTGTAGGAGGCTGGGAATAAAGCTAGATGGTTGCTATGTTCCTGGAATGTAAGAAAGAAAGAGAGAAAGAAAGAAAGAAAGAAAGAAAGAAAGAAAGAAAGAAAGAAAGAAAGAGGGCAAGGACAGATGGAGAGAGAGGGAAGAAGGGAGAAGGAGGGAAGGAGGGAGGGAGGGAGGAAGGGAGGGAGGGAGGGAGGGAGGAAGGAAGGAAGGAAGGAAGGAAGGAAGGAAAATAACAGATACAGCAATATGACACCTGAATATCAAAAGCTATTTAGTAAAATGGAGCTGGCACGACTATGAGGGTTCATAAGGATAAAGGTGTCTGAGGGAAAATAGAGATCTTGGCCAGTGGCTTCTCTGGTTTGTCTATGCAAGCTTATGGACACAGACAGACAGTGGTGAGAGATAACAAAGACGCCAAGGGACCCTAATTTCTTTTACATTAAGGATTTCCATAATTCATAAAGCAAACAATCATTCCTATTGCATTCACGAATCTTTCTCATTTTTCCTGACCTAGGATTAATGATGAGTCTTTGGTTTGTACAGGTAGCAGCTGCCTGTAAATCCCTCAGTGCCTGGATCTGTGCAGGCAGATAGCTCTCTCTAGTACAATGGATGGTTGTAGCAACTTCTTTTTGGGAAGGCAACATACCTGGAGATAAGCTAGACCCAGAAAAGCCATTTTCTCTGGGAAGAGTTCAAGGAGATTGGAAGCCGGCTGGTGATGAACTGATCTATAACGGTGACAGGATAATATTGTTTCTTGGCACTGCAACAGGCTGCAAGCACGAAGGAGCTCAGAAAACAATCTCCTTTAAAAAAAAAAAAAGATGAGGCACAGATAATGGTTTTATTTTGTCTGAACCAAATAGGAAATCACATTCTAACTCCTTTCAATCACTTGGCAATGTCATTACCCCTTCTCCATCAACAAATGGCTCATAAGCTCTGGCAGCCTCAAGAAGGCCTCCATGATGGCGTTCATTTCAAGAAATGTATGTATCCACTGTCTGTGTGACCTTGGGCAGGGAACATTTGCAAGCTGAGATGCTTCCACTTGCTCCATTCATCTTGGACGTCATGGGTGGGAGGAGTGTGGACACTTAGTTGCTGGCAGTAGATGTATAGGAGGGAATTCAAGCTCCTTCTCTTTACCCCTCCTGTTTCCTTTCACATTTTTGCATGGGTGCATGATAAAGTCTTTATATAATGTCAGCAAAGAAAGAAATGCCCCCTAACATTCACTGTGAGACTTCATTAGTAACTGACATTGTTAGGTAGGCTAGAGTCTTGCCACCTAGATATCTAGCTGTTATGTTGTCCCTGTGTTAGACCATCTAATTCTGAGAAACCCTGAGAAAGTTTGCTTGCATAGGCTCGGTGAACAGATGATGTCATGAGTGGACTATTCTTTTGCCTTTTTCATTACTAACAAACATACCTCACTTCCAATATGTAGAATATGATGTCTCCCCCTCCTTCTATCCATTCAATTTCTGGGATTTGAATCCAGGGCCTCACACACATTTACCCCTTAGACACACCTTAGCCAGAAATTCTATTTATAAAGTTTACAATAATCTCTAAAGAACAAGGTTGAGGATAATCAGGCACACTCAGAAAGACACAGAGAATGGGAAGAATAGGAAAGCAGAACAGGTAATGGAAAGTAAGAGCCCGTGAAATGGCTTTTTGGGTAAAAACTCTAGGTGCACAAACACCCCAGGTTTAACTCCTGGAACCCAAGTGAAAAGCTAAAAGTGGCGGTGTGCATCTAGATTCCCAGAATTCCTATAGAGAGTGGAGCAGGAGGAGGAGGAAGTAACAGTAAAATAACCCAAAGGTCACAGGTCAGAATAGCTGCAGAAAAAAAGAGACTTTGCTTCAATAGGGTAAAGAGCAAGAACAAACTCCTGAAAGTTGTTCCCTGAAAACCAGCAAGTGTGTGCCATGGCATGTATGTATAAACACGTACACACCCACCGACAGAGAGAGAGAGAGAGAGAGAGAGAGAGAGAGAGAGAGAGAGAGAGAAACAGAGACAGACAGAGAAAGAGAGAATTTTTTTAGAAAAAATAATTTGATAAATTTGTAGGGATTGTTGACCCAAACCTAGAAAATGGAGTTTCTCATTATTTAAGCAGTATATACACATTTATACATGGTACACACATGAATATATATGCAATTTGTTTTTGAACACACACATGAATACACAATGCACAAACACCCAAGAAATGTGTACATAATTTAATCTTGAAAAAAAAATCTTATGAAATAGTGTTACCAGAAAAAAAAATCAGTTTTTCTTTCTGGGATGTTGGTTTCCATAGGAAGATAATTTAGGTATGGACTTAGGAGGAAACTCGAAGACAATTTTATTAGCATCTGAAGGGAAAATAAAGGTATGGTCAAGCTGTAAATCTTAATGGCTCTGGGCAGAGTGGAGATTGCGAAGAGGAAGAGCAAAAGCTATGCATTATGATTTTGAGTTAGGGTCCAAGAAAGCTGGTATGTTTGGTATTAGAGGTTCCCAAACAGCTGCATGGTAGAAGGAAGGCAGGGCTTCAGAGAAAGAGTGAGAAAACTCAGAGTGCTGTGAAAAAGCATGCTGGGCTTTTGGTCAGAATCTTAAAAAGAAATAGACAAAAGAGGAATAGCTATGCTTTGTTGTTGTTGTTGTTGTTGTTGTTAGAACTCAGAAAACCAGGTAGGATTCAGCAGAGAGGCATGACAGAAGTTTTGTAAGCAGATAGATCCAGAGAGGAGTCTCTGGGAAGCATAAGTACATTATCTCCTTAAGAGGATAACTATTCCTCCCATCCCCTTAACAAGTCTTGAGGTGAATCAGCTTCCCTGGGGAGTGATCGCTTGGCCTAGTGATTGACAGCCAGCTGAGTTAACTCTTGAAGGAGGAGACTGTAGTAGATGATGTTGTAATCTTTGAAGATCACAGTCATGTCTCTGCCAAGGATCAGAGACAGATCTCAGATTCCACTCTTCTGACCAATAGCGAGTAGCTTTCCCTTCATAGGCCTCAACAGAACCCTGCTATCTCTACATTTCTATAAAGCATTTTAAGTCATAAAGAGGGGCACTTGTGACCTTCCTGTTTCTAGTATTATCAGTGAAACGGAGTGAAAACTTCAAAACAGACTGTGATGGGGGCGGGGGTCTGTTCTCAACCGCTTCCAAGAAGCTGCTGTAAAGCAAGTTTCATGAGTTCAGTCTACTTGCTTAGTACATTCAAACCAGGAGTCTAACTCAGAGGGCTCCACAGACATGTCACACTTGCCAGCCCAGTATTTATTCCATTTCTTAGGATGACATCTCTACTAGCCTTTCAGAACTGTGCACTAAAACATGTTGCGTGTCCTTGGAGAGACTTCATCCAAAGGGCAAGGAACTGACCAAGGCCAGGTTGAACAGCCTCTCTCCTAGAAGTTCAAATCGTGAAGACAGTGGCATGATAATGGTTGGAGATGGCTGGCATCAGTGGTTGCCACTAAGAGAAATTATCAATTGTTTTATGTATGCCAAATCTCTTTGCCATTCTAGGTCATACCTTTCTAAGAGGTGTTTCTGGAGATCATTGACTAGAGTGTGGCTACTGCTGAATTTCAGTCAACTCTCTCTCAGCAACTGCCCTTGGATATACAGAGATTCCTCATTTTACTTTAGGCCAGGTTTTTGGCACATTGAGGAGATAAAGGCCCAGCTCTCTTGCATCAATCTGTATGATCCTGAAGGCCATATCAGCTATATAACCCCCAAATGAGGCCCCAATGGCATTATATGATAATTTAGAGTCCAACCTACAGGTTGGGAAGTCTATCTACCAATTATTACTTGTGTAACTACTCCTAGCATACCTGTTACAGAAGTTCACCAAAGTAGCAGTCTAGAGAACATGACCTAAGACCGTGGTCTAGACTACATGACTAAGACTTGTAGGAAAGGAAAAAGATCAAGGAGTCCTCAGGATTTGTTTCCTCCTAGATTTTTTCTTTGCCTTCTGGTGGCTATCTTTTGTGTCTTCTCTTCATTCTTCTGACTGTGTTTCTCTGACAAGGATATCAGTCACGTGGAATTAGGACGCACTCTCCTAATCTCATGTTCATTTAGTTGCCCCTTTAAAAACTCTCTCAATCGTTATATTCAGAACTCAGACTGCACGGGTCTCCTAACATTACCTGTGTTCCCCTGTTGAGCATCACATGATTCTATGTCTAGGCTATGGTCAGACAGTTTGATTGCTTGAATCCCCTTGGCAGATGAGCTGCACTGAACTGCAGTCAGTAGCTTGAATCACTGGCAGATGGGCTGCAGTCAGTACCTATGAAGCATAATAGGTAATAACAGCAGTAGTATAGGATATGTCAAATAGAGATTAGCATAAGATGTACCCACTATACCCACTTTTGTGACAGAATTGCTTCCTTTTTTTCTAAGATGCAGCCAAGATGTCAAATCACATGGGGAGGGGTTACTGGGATCCTGGGTCCAGGATAAATAGAAGTGAAGGGAAAGTCTGAGGAGTTGAGGAAGATACAGGATGAAATTTATTAATCACTCAGAAAGAAGATAAAGGTTTTAAACAAATAAACAAACAAACACCAACCAAACTAAACTAAGAACTAAATTAAAAAAAAATCTATCTGATTACTTTTTTCCCCCTTCCAAGTAAGATTCAAGCTTCCTTGCTTGGGTCTTCTTGTTTAGCTTCTTTGGGTCTGTGGATTTGTGGGTATCTTGTACTTTATGGCTAATATTCACTTATAAGTGAGAACATACCATACGTGTCTTTTTATAACTGGGTTACCTCACTCAGGATGATATTCTCAAGTTCCATCCATTTCCTTGTAAAATTTATTTATTTATTTATTTATTTATTTATTTATTTAGTTTTTTTTTTTTCGAGACAGGGTTTCTCTATGTAGCCCTGGCTGTCCTGGAACTCACTCTGTAGACCAGGCTGGCCTCGAACTCAGAAATCTGCCTGCCACTGCCTCCCAAGTGCTGGGATTAAAGGCGTGCGCCACCACGGCCCAGCTCATCCTTGTAAAATTTATGATGTCTTTGTTTTTAATAGCTAAAGAGTATTCCACTGTGTAGGTGTGCCACATTTTCTTTATTCATTCTTCAGTTGAGGCACATCTAAGTTGTTTCCAGTTTCTGGCTATTACAAATACGGCTATTATGAACATAGTTGAACAAGTGTCCTTGTGGGATGTTGGATCATCTTTTGGGTATGCTCAGGAATGGGATAGCTAGGTCTTGAGGTATAACTATTCCCAGTCTTTTGAGAAATTGCCAAATTGATTTCCAAGTGATTGTACAAGTTTGCACTCTCACCAGCTCCACATCCTTGCCAGTATGTGCTGTCTCTTGAGTTTTTGATCTTAGCCATTTGGATTGGTGTATGATGGAACCTCAAAGTCTTCTTGATTTGCATTTCCCTTATGACTAAGGACTTTGGACATTTCTTTAAGTATTTCTCAGCCATTTGAGATTCCTCTGTTCAGAATTTTTTGTTTAGTTCTGTGCCTCGTTTTTTAAATTGGGCTATTTGGGTTGTTGGTGTCTAACTCTTGAGTTCTTTGTAAGTTTTGGATATTAGACCTTGATCCAATGTAGGGTTGATGGAAATCCTTTCCCAATCTGTGGGCTGCTGATTTGTCTTATTGACAGTGTCTGTTGCCTTACAGAAGCATTCAGATTGAGGGAGGGAACTGGGAAGGAGGTAGTATGGGTAAGGGAATGGGAGGGGGGGCATTCAGGATCCGGTGAGGGGAAGGACACAAGAGATGGATAAATGGCCATGAAAATTAATGCAAGTGTACAACTGACAGGGGAGAGGGCATAGGGGGCATTTCCAGGACAAGACAGAGACCTGGGATAAGTAAGACACCCAAGAATCAATGGGGGTGACCTTAGCTATGACTCACAACATTGGGGATATGGAACCTGAAGAGGCCACTTCCTGTACAGGCAGGAGTCCCAGTAGAGTGATAGGGACACCAACTCACAGACAAAGCTTCCAACTCCAAATTGATTCTGTCTACAAGAAATGCAGGAATGAGGGATGGAATGGAGACTGAAGGAATGGCAACCAATAACCAGCCCAACTTGAGACCCATCGAGTGGGCAAGCATCAATCTTTAACACTATTAATGATAGTCTGTTATGCTCTCAGACAGGAGCATGTTGTCCTCTGGGAGTCTCCACCCAGAAGGTGAGTCAGACAGATACCAACATCCAAATGGTGAATAGGCCTTGGGGACTCTTACGGAAGAATAGGAGGAAGTACTGTGGGTCCCAGAGGAGATAGAAACTACATGGGAAGACCAATAGTCAACCAACCTGGATTTTAAGGGTTCTCAGAGTCTGAACCACCAACCAAAGAACATACACAGGCTGGACCTAGGTCTCCCCGCTCATATGTAACAGATGTGCAGCTTGGTCTTTATGTGGGTCCTGAACAACTGGAATGGGAGCTATCCCCAAAGCAGTTGCCTATTTGTGGAATGCCTATTTCTACCAACTAGGCTGCCTTCTCTGTCCTCAGTGGGAGAGGAAGTTCCTAGCCTCTAAGAGACTTGAAGTATCAGGGTGGAGGAGATATTCAGGCTATCCCCCTCCCATTCAAGGAGAAGAGGATAGGGGAAGGATTCTCTCTCTCTCTCTCTCTCTCTCTCTCTCTCTCTCTCTCTCTCTCTCT
>JANHMN010000002.1:204998212-205016778 GCA_030674055.1 Rhabdomys pumilio | reverse complement strand
TCTCTCTCTCTCTCTCTCTCTCTCTCTCTCTCTCTCTCTCTCTCTCTTTGTGTGCGTGCGTGTGTGTGTGTGTGTGTGTGTGTGTGTGTGTGTGTGTGTGTGTGTCGGGGGTAACTGAAAGGGGAACAGTGAGCAAGATGCAAAATGAATAAGTAAAAAAATACAATTAAATTTTAAAAATTCTATTTGAGCTATATTGTAAATGATGGTCCCCACTAGTTGGACACTGGGGTGGGAGTATACCTTCAGTCAGAAAGATCAAGACAACTCTGTTTAACACAGTGAGACCCATCCCTGTCTCAGAAAGCTGTAGGGAAAGAAATAGAGCAACACTAAACCTACAAAAAGAATCACAATATATACAAACTAAAAATGCTAATTTCTCAAATTTACAAGGTCTATGGAGCAAAGGGAAAATATGAGAAACAAATGGGTGGATTAGGATAGAATATTAGAGATAAGGCAATACAAATGGTATCTAAACATTTGAAGATGTGTGCCTCAGTTCCACTCAACATAAGAGGGAGTTCTACAAGTTCAACTAAGGCACCTTGGAATGTCATATTTTGCTGTCATATTGGTAAGGATAAAGATGTATGAAGTCACAATTCTTGGAGGGGTGAAAAAACAGGTACTCACAGGGGTGTTGGCCAGGGTACCATTTGGAACCTTGTAAACGTGTATACACTAACAATCACTATGGAAACTAAAACCCACATATCCCACTACCCAGAAATTCCATGGAGTGTCCTTGGAATGCGCACCAGCATATTGCCAAAGGCAGTCTGCTTTCAAGTTAAGCTTAAGAGCAAAAGACAGGTAACAATGCTGGAGCATAAAGTTCTCGCTTAACCCCAATACCACTCTCCTACTGGCCTTTAATAGAATCCTACTTTTCAAAAGAGGCTCCATAGATTGTAACTCCTGTGTGTTTTGAAAAGTAATTGTGATTAAAAGGTAAGAAGAGCCCGTCTCGAGGAGAAACACATTGACTTATTTTTAGGATGCAATGAAGAATTTAATACTGGAATTTAAACAGTTGTATTCAAACACTGAGAAAGAAATCTATATGCCACAAATAGAGGAACAATGAGATATGAAAATTGTCAGTCTCTCAGGTCTTAGCTAGTCACAACTGTCCTGCTGAATTCAACTCAGTCATCTCTTATATGAAATAAAGTTCTGCTTTGCTTCAGTCACTTGCCACTTTGTTTTAGACACTTTCAAGGAGTTCTGGGCAAAATAAATCTTAGTACATACACAACAGTGAATATTATACAGCTGGTAAAAAATGAGTTTGATCCACTGAAGTATTTTACTAGCGAATGTCAGTGTAAGAAATTAAATTATTTTGCATGAAACAATAAAGTTCTGAAATAGCATAATTGCTCAGATCTACTTGTACAACAAATACAAATATCCGGATTGTATTTTATATACACATATTTGATACATGTAAGTCTACAGCATGTCTATCCTGAGGTATTCCAGGATCTTAGGAAGGGAATTTTTTCCCTCTGTGCATGTGTCCTCTGTTTTAAAGAAATAAAACTGTTTTTTTTTTAAAGATGCAATTGAACTGTGTGGCATCTTCTATCTGTGATAAGATGACAAGATCTGGTTAGGGGAGACTAGAAGAAGGGGTATATGTGATATACCTGTGTCATTGTTGATAGCATTTCACTGGAACCAGCATGTGGGTAAGTAGTTAGCAAAGAGCTCCAGAGATAAGCGGCATTAGACCAGGAGGAACTTACGTGACAAATCCAAGAGGACAAGGTTCTCTCTGCGTGGGTTCTGCTTGAGAGAAAATCGGGAGAAAATCGGCAGTGGTTCCTCATAGCGAAGAGCAATGCTCTGAGCCTATTGTGGGTAAGGCAGGGAAGCTATTGAATTCCCTAGCAAGCCACCCACCCCTAAGTAATACATTTTTTTAAACTGAAATGATGTATTTTTCCCATTTTCTTCTAGTCTCCTAGGAGAGTTTTTGATAAGCATATCTTTGAAAGCAGAAGCTGGAAAAATGTTTCATTTTTTGAGTTCAGAAAATATACTTCAAATGGTGGTTAGAGGAAGGTTGTTCATTGCTTTCAATATCCCAAAGGTATTGAGGAGTTATAATCACTAGGCAGAACCTTCAGGACATGCCAAGGAGGGTGTAGACAGGAATTCTGCCTTTAACAAACATGTTATGAAAATTGGCATTGATACTTGTAGATATATAAACACCGATCAAAGTTCGGATGAATGAATAAAAGTAGCTCCAGATACGATCATTAATGTAAGCTGCCAATCAATGGGGTCCAGGTTGCTCTTATATAAATAGATTTAATTAACAATTTCAAATCTTCTCTGAAGACATCAATACATTTTAGGAACATATTCACCTTCAAAAACCTGTGCCTTATCTCTAATAAAATGACTCTAAAAATTAGCATGTCAAGTGCTGGTGAGAATGTGGCACGACTGAACTGTGTGTGGCATATAACCTCAATGCTGGGGAGGCTTAGGCAGGAAGATCATAAATTTGAGACTAGCTAGACCAAATAACAAGTCTCTGAAAAATTGATGACCTGGGGATGTAGCTTGATGGTAGAGCACTTACCTAGCATAAGCAAAGCACTAGGCCTATGTCTATTACCATAAATGCACATGTATGCATGCATGCATGCATGTGTGTGCATACACACACACACACACACACACACACACACACACTTCTGTGCCTGAATGTGTTTTTCATCTAAAACACTCATACATTGCAAAATGGTCAAAATGATTCACTCTAATCTGGAGAATGATTTTGTTTACAAGAAACAGTTAAACATACATTTAGCATAGATTGAGAAATGTTACTTCCTAGAATTCTATGATAAAGAAATGAATACTTTAGGCTTGCACAAAACCCAGTGTGTGACCATTTATAATGGCTTTATTCATAATTGCTCAGAACTGGAAATAAACCAAATGTCCTTTGACTGGTGAGCTACTAAACAGACTGTGGTATAATTAAATTCAGTAACAGAAGGAGCCACGGGTACATCCAACAATACTAATGCATTTCAAATGCATTATGCAAAGCCAAACTCCAAAAAGGCATGCATTCTATGATTCAATTTACATGTTATTCTAGAAAAAAAATAAACCATGGAAACACAGAAAACAGATTGTTGATTGCTAGGGAGTTGGATTAGAGGGAAGGCTCTACAAAGGGCCTGAGGGATTCGGGCGGGTGACGGTATCTTTATATAGCTTGATCCTTAAGAGCCATGCCACCATCTGCATTTGTCAAAGTTTGTAGAAGTGTAATTTAAAATATATGCCTATTACTGTTTTAAAATAGTTCTTCTACACCTGAGCTTAAAACTAAAAGCCTGTACTTCAAGGGAATTATTTTTGTTGTTTTATATTATTATTATTATTATTTTTATTATTATTATTATTATTGCTGCTACTACTACTACTACTACTACTTTTATTTGTGGTGCACTGTTTGGAATCTCATTTGAATGGTGATTGCCTGGTTATTACTATGGTTTGGGTAAGGTTTGCACTATAGACATTTATGCTAGTGATTAGTTTCTTTTTTTTTTTTTTTTTTTTTTTTCCGAGACAGGGTTTCTCTGTTTAGCCCTGGCTGTCCTGGAACTCACTCTGTAGACCAGGCTGACCTCAAACTCAGAAATCTGCCTGCCTCTGCCTCCCAAGTGCTGGGATTAAAGGTGTGTGTCACCATCGCCCAGCAAGTGCTTAGTTTCAAGAGGCCTTGGGAAGTAAAGCCCAATGGGAACCGTTTGGGTAATGGGTTTACAGAGTGATGACGCTATTATTCAGGAGCTGAGTGTGTTTTCTTTGTCTTTGGAATGTTCCTGAGCTGAAGAGGCTGAGGGTTCCTTGAGAAGCTAAGACAGTTCAGACTTTATGCTTTTGAATCCTCGCTCTTCTGTGAGGCAAATAACCCTTCATTCTTCATAGTGTCATGACCTAGTGTCAGATGTTTTTCTATAGCAGAAAAGTATATTCATGTGAAACCATTTATCCATTTGTATTTTATGCACCCCACTAAGTGTATTTTATATCTTCTTTAAAAGTAAGAAGAAAAAAAGTCTTAGTGTGGTTTATACATATAACCAGGGGAGTGGGGGAGGGAGACTGAGAATGAGAATGAGACTCTGGGAAAGAGGATCACATGACTTCAATACTCTGCTGGGACACCTGAGTGTCGTTTGGTAATGGCAGGGAGGAATGCTTTGTATACCAAAGGGGACTGTGACCAATGCCACATGTAACTCTGCTCCTTTGTGTCAATGTGCATTTGTGTGTTATTTTTCTTCTATTTCTATTCTGTTTTGCTTCTGACAGCTACTTTTCTGTTTCTAGAAATTTCTCCAGCTCATCTCTGCTGAGGAGAAGGCACTGAAGAATGTCTGAGCCTCCAAGATACAGACATCTGGCTTAGACTAGAGATTCAATACTTTGAAGCTCTATGGCCCTTGGCAAATTTCCACATCTTTCTCACCTGGCAGATTTCTACTTTGTGAGTCACAAGGGTGTCCTCGTGGCTTGTGATCTAAGGCATGTTAATGATTCTTAACAGTGACTTGAAGCACCCAGATTATACAGGGACACTCTTTTCCAGAATATGAATGGCATCTATATCATATTTTTGTGGTGCAGAACCCTGAGCTACAAGCATCCCATGACCTCATTATCTAGTCAGCTGATCAGGCTCAATTGATTTGGATGGTGTCAGTTCTGTGAATGCTTCCCTGGAGTGCAGTGGGGCAGAAAGAAGCTCACTGAACTTACTTTACACACAGAACAAAGTACAGAAACATTGTAGCTTCTGAGCAGTGTGCTTTTCTTCTTGGAAACATTCAGAACTCCAAACAAGTGCCTATCCTTTTCTGGCCAGGAGACTTTTTTACATACCAGCATGGTGGACTTTCATTGAGACATACTGAAGGTTATACACGACCTCTGACACAGAAGAAAGAGTATCCAAACACCATCTGGGACATAGGATACTTTTTGGTGGAAGTGTTTTTAGATAGGCAAGGATAATATTTTCTAGGTTGTTCTTTCACTTCAAGGTTTTTTTTTTTTTTGAGTCATGTTCTCTGGGGTCCTCATTGTAGAGCATTTCCACCACTTAACCTGTTGCAATCAAACTCTGGACTTGATCCCAGAACTACAAAATGAGATTTCGGCCTCTAGTTGTCTATCATGCACCCGAGAGGCTGGTTTGCTATGACTGGACCATCTACCACCCATCTGTCAGCTTTGAAACATCTTCCTTATTTGTCCCAGGAATGCAATTAGGCAAGTTACTTGGCACTGGTGCTTCAGTAATCTTATCCAGGGTTTAAGCCACCATAGTAAGGGGCGGTAGGCAAAGGTCTTATCAGGTGAAATAGATGAGCCGAGTGTTCTCTGTCTTGGCTTCCTTTTACACCACAGCATTCATCTCCTCGTGTAAAGAGAGTACAAATTACTATCCTGCCATCTTCAACACTGTATTGAATTACCAATACAATCAGAATCAGCACTTCTGGAAAGTGCTGATGGCCTATTTTGTACTTGTTTGTGTTAATCAATGTTAATTAAAAAGCAAGCACAGGGGTTAATGAATTATAATGGGCTTAATTAAGCTTGACAGCAACAAATGGTACAACCTTAATGTTATGGGCCACTTAAAAATAACAAAAAGGGACAAAATAAGCCAGAAAATCATCACATAGAAAATTTACACATATATACATTGGCCACCTACAGAAACAGAATGGTGTAATGAGCTTATTAGTTTTGCTAATTGTCAAGTTAACTACTTACAAAGCTGGCAGCATAGAGAATTGTAAGACACGTACTGTATCCTTAAAGGCCTTGCAACTTATTGGAGGAGAGATACAGAAAGATAAAGAAAGGTATAGAAATATTTTAAAATATACCAATGAAGCTGGGGAGGCTGAGGCAATCAGATTGAAAGTTTCAGGCTAGTCTGGGCTACACCCTGTCTCAGAAAAGAAATTGTGGGTTGGTTCAGCAAGTCACAAATGAGCAAGAGCAGCTGTACAGAACAGCATGTGGAGCAGAGAGTGATCGCTGAGAGCTGACTCAGTGGAGAGGTCCAGGAAGGCAAAGCCCAAGCAAAGGACCATCAGGAGGAGGAGAGAGGGCATTCTGGCTGGGAGACAGATAGATAGCAACACAGCGTGTGTGCAGAGAGCATGCTTCCAGGAATAGGCTTCACTGACTGAGGTTCCAAAGCTAGGAAGAAAAGAGGTTTCTAAGGTCATTTTGCCTTGGTATCTTCAAGACGAAAGGAACAAGTGACCATGAAGAGTTTGTGATTTCAGCTCTAATTCTAAAGAAATCTGAGGAGGGGCCCTTGCCTTCCTGTTTTTCTATTATTCCTATTTCAACAAGATTACCAATTACTGAACCGCCCTTTATGCGCCCAACAAACACACCCCTGAAATCCCAGTGGCTTCAACAATGGCTACTGGTCAGTGTGGTAATTCTGCTAGTCTAGGTGGGTCAGTCATTCTCATCATCTTTCAGGAACATGTGATCTGTTCCTAATTTACCTGGGTAGTAGGCCTCTTCACAAGCCTGGTGCTTGACTGGTTACTGGCTGCATGGCTAGGTTAGATTGAGTCATGTAATCATTCAGCAGGCTGCCCTCAACTTGCCCACGGAATAGCAGCTGGGGTCATGGAACATGAATTTTGAAGCATGCAAAGCCTCTCGAGGCCAAAGTTTGCAAACCACATGACGTCAACCCAGTGGCATTCAGCCAAAGAAAGTTCCACAACCAGCTGTGAAGACGCGAAGAGGTGGATTCTACTTCCAAAGAGGCACAACACACTGATACCTCAAGGCCTGCCTGCTGGGCAAGGAGGAAATTATAACTATTTTTATATTTTGGTGCAAGAAATAGAACCCAGGATTTTGATATGCTAAGCAATGGCTTTACCATTGAACTACGACTGTAATTTGTGTGATTATTTTTTAACTCTCATGCTCTGTTTCAGGTAACAGGGCTTTCTAAGTGTTTGAGAAGTTAGATGTGTTTTCCTCACTCTGGATATTTATCTGAGGTATTTCCTTTGTCTCAACATTTCTTTTCTCACTCAGCTTGGCAGTTCAAATTCCATCTCTCCTGTAAGGTCTGCCTGTCTTTAGAATGCTGTATCCGTGAGACTCTTCCCTTACCCTTTGCTGGGGAAATAAATGTATTTTCTTGCCCTTAAGGAGGTGAGATGCTGCCACCAACTCTGTGAAGTCTATCAATTCTGAACCATTTTTGACCATAGGTATAGTTACATGCAATTGAAAACAATCTTTTTCATCTTAGTATATAAAATGACTATAATTTAGAGTGATCATTTCTATTAAATTGAATCTGCTGCAATTTCTTCATTCACTTTGCTCTAAAAGAGAATTGGTATTCATGGTAACCTGCTTATAGCTTCACTGAAATTACTAACCTTGACTTTCTTTTTTGGGGGGGTAGGGTTGGTTATCATTACAGTTACCTTATTGCCTAGGTTTTCTTTCAGACTTTAAAGTACATGTTTCAAATTACCAGGACTTTTTTTTTTTTTTTGATTTAGTATGTCTATAGAGTCTAACCACTTCTTTTAAGTTTCATAACTTAGGAAATAAAAATCATGTTGGATTTGCATTTGCATTTGGTGTCTAACATTTCTGTTTGTGAAATTATTGTACAGTTTTTGAAAGCCAAGAAAGTACTTTTGTTTATTGGTTAGCTGTCATCT
The DNA here is from genome assembly GCA_030674055.1 of Rhabdomys pumilio. NCBI lineage: Eukaryota > Metazoa > Chordata > Mammalia > Rodentia > Muridae > Rhabdomys > Rhabdomys pumilio. The sequence goes on along the minus strand of JANHMN010000002.1, from coordinate 205,008,997 downwards.
TTGTTTGTTTCTGTGATAAAACAGCATGACAAAAAGCAAATTATCGAGGAAAGAGTGTGTTCATCTTAAACTCTCTAGTCACAGTCTATCATTAAGAGAAGTCAAGGTGGTGGTGGTGGTGGTGGTGGTGGTGACACATGCCTTTAATCCTAGCATTTCAGGCAGAGGCAGGTGGATCTCTGTGACTTCAAGGCTAGCCTGTAGTACAGTGCAAGTTCCAGGACAGCAAGGGATACACAGAGAAATTCTGTCTGGAAAAAGGGAGGGAGGAAGGAAGAGAGAGAGAGAGAGAGAGAGAGAGAGAGAGAGAGAGAGAGAGAGAGGAAGAGAACCAGAAACTATGGAGAAATATTGCTACCGGTTTGCTCCTCACAGTTTGCAAAACCTATTTGTTTGTTTATTTGTTTATAGCCTTGGCTGGCTTGGAATTCACTATGTAGATTAGGCTGGCTTTGAATTCATAGAGATCCTCTTACCACTACCTCCAGAGTTGCTGGGACTGAAGGTATGAGACAGCACGCCTGGCCCTCATACTGCTTTCTTATATAATCTAGGACTACCTATCACGGGTGACACCACATTGGGTTGGGTCTGTCCACATCAAGTTATTGGTCAAGAAAATGCCCCACAGACTTGCCAATCTGGTAGAAGTTATCTTTTTTCTTCTTCTTCTAAGCTTTACATTTTTTTTTTAAGTTTAAAAAACTCTAACCAGAACAACTCAACTAAATTCAACTTTAGCTTCTCCTGTAAGACACTCTTAAAACGAGATATTAGGCATACTGTGTGGATGATGCTTATAGTCAGTACTTATGTACCACTTATGAAATAGATGTGTTTATGAGATGTCAGTTACATCTTACATCCCAATTTAAACCTGTTTATCAAAGTTGTAAAAATGTCCTACTTGTGAAAGAGAAAGTCAATTTTATTCTCTAGAATCTAGAAAAAGAATAAAGTGTAGCTAATGGGTTCATAGAATCTTCCTTCTGATGATGCTTTTCTCCAGATGGTTTTTAAATGCTTTGAAGTGGAGTCAACATGGTGTTTTGGGCTTTCTCACTTTGTACTGAAGCTGCTAAGAGTTAGGGACTTTAAATCATCGATACCTATTTGGAAATGATATAAAGGTTGTTTAAGAACCAGCCAGAAGATCAACAATAAGTTCAGAATGTTACAGCTAAACAGATAGACCCCGCCCTCTACACACACATACATATCTTTTTTTTGTTTGTTTGTTTTTTGAGACAGGGTTTCTCTGTGTAGCCCTGGCTGTCCTGGAACTCACTCTGTAGACCAGGCTGGCCTCGAATTCAGAAATCCGCCTGCCTCTGCCTCCCAAGTGCTGGGATTAAAGGTGTGCGCCACCACTGCCCGGCTATGTCTTTCTTTACATAAGTATTCATGCCTCATTGGTGACAGTGCTATTCTCTTTTTTTAAAGATTTATTTTTGAATTTGTGTGTGTGTGTGTGTTGTGCATCTGTGCTGGCAGAGGTCAGAAAAGAACATAGGATCACCTAGGTTACAGATGGTTGTAAACTGCCCAAAGCCAAGAATGGAATCCCCATCTTTTGCAAAAGCAGCAAGTGTTCTTAACTGGTGAGTCATCTCTTCAGCCTCAGATTAACATTTTTAAATCCATAAAGTAAACGATAAGAGATCCAAAACAAAAATCAGTTTTTTTGAACAAGAACCAAAATATAGAAAATAAATATAAGGAATGAAGTTATATGTACTTTTGTTAAATAACAAGTTATAGTATCAGCTTCACAACTGGCATAATTTCAAAGTCAAAATAAAAAAGGAAGAACAATCTGAGAGACCTTCAACAGTCTCAAAATATCTGTGATTTCTAGTATCACAAAATTAAGATTTTGATGTTAAAAATTTTAGATGTTACTACAGATATATATATATATATATATATATATATATATATATATATATATATATATATATATATATAAAATTGGGGCGACTATACAGAGGTAATATACGCCCCCCCCCCCCATACAAATTCAGGGACTTTAAGATAGTTTATTTGGTGTTTCCTCTGAGTAACAGTTCTCCTGGCAGGCATCCTTACCAACTGATGCTGTGCTTAGTGTTTGGTCAAGTAAGTGCGTAGCCTCATATTTGACTTCCTGAGGAAGCTTTTGTGCAGGTTAAGTTCTGGAAGACTTTAAAATTTGTAAAGACCGAAACAAATGAAAGGGGAAACCAGAGATTCATTGAAATTTGAGAAGATGAGCAAGCCCCTTAAAACCTTCCCGTTCACTGTTCACTCCTTTTTCTAAGTGCAGAGAGTAAATTAATCAAGGGTTGGCTGTTCAGTCAGTTTTCTGGCGAGAAACCTTGCTGTTTCTAGTTTAAAACCCGCAGGCCTGCTGTTTGTGTTCCGTGGGTCGAAGCACTTTGTTGGTTTTGTGTCTTATCCCAATGTGTTGGAATCAGAGGATTATGAACACGTGTCGGCTGCTGGAAATTCTGGATAGAACTGCCTGCATAACCCCAGACAGGACAAACAAAACCTGCAGGGACAGGAAATCACAGTAACAATTACATTACAGCTTAACACTGTCGTCCTTAGGAGTGGAGTGGATTTTGCAGCAGCTGAGTGCAGAATTTGCACACCTGTTTTTGGTTGGTGCACGCAGCGACTCCACAGCTTGTTGGGTGTTGAAGTTCCTCCCGCCCAAGAACGCATCCCATACAGTTTGTCCCCAAGCAGCTCCCATATACGGCAGGCTCCGCCCATGCCCGTGGCTGCCAGAGCGGGGTGCAGTCTGGAGAGCCGCTGTGCCTGGACCCGCTCGCTGCCTCTGCTACTGCGCATGCGCCCCATTTTCAGCTCTCAGCGTTTTCCCGCCCTTGATTGGTTGACTGCGCCCATTTCTAAGCCAGTAAAGCGCTGGAGTCCAGGCTTTGTAGGACCCCGGACAAAGGGACGCTCTGGTTCTAACCTAGGCTGTAGGGTTCTAGGAAAGCTGGTGAAATGAAGATTCCTGGTGCTAGTGGGCAACATATTGGTCGACATATTATTTCACTTAATTCATTTCTTAAACCTTTGGAGTTCCTTATTAGCAGGCGAGGCAGAATGGAAGATTCAAAGCTAGTACTGGAGCTGGAGGGGAAAACCAGGAGCCTGCTTCGGCTTCCCTCAGGAAATATGGGACCTTCACTTCTAAGCTTTCTAGAGGAGTCCATTTGAACCCGCGTCATCTGCCCAGGAGTGAAATAATAGTGAGGATATGATGGTCTTGAGTGCAGAATGTTCCACTGAGGCCATTAGAGACCTTGAGGATGAGGAAGACTAAGTCAGTAGACTTGTTTTATACTCTATCAGCAGGTACAGAGGTTGAAGTTCAGGGTCCTAGAGGAAGGCTGGTCTGTAAGTCTTGAGCCATTCTGACTGGGGCAGGAGGAAGATAAGAGTTGATACTGGAGTTTTTGTGACCAGCAGATGACTTTGAGGCTTACAGGTAGAAGCTTAGGGTTAATTGAATGAATTTACAGGAAGAGAGCCCGATAAGAGGTCATTGATGCCAGAGACTTTAGCTCTTAAAAAAGGAAAGCAGGTGTTTTCAATTTTGATTCCCTCCAACGACTAAAATTAAATTGCTAAACTGTAGAAAACGTGCAAAAACTCCCTTTAGATATGATTCCAACCAATCTAACGACATTTCTATCTGCCTAAAAATCCTCGATCCTTTGTTTTCTTGGTACTCTAAATTGTGTGGTTCAGAACACATGCTTAGAACTTTTTGAAGAAACAGAGAAGTCCCTCAGAGTTCTCCATGACCCTTTGCTCCTCAACAAGACAGATGAGTTGACTAGCACGGGCTGTATAAAGCCAGAGCCATGTAAATGGTCGCAAAGCTCGTTTTTGGTATTTCATTCCTCGGATTCCTTGAGAGTTTTCTAAATGCGGTGATCTTCCTGGGCCTGACTGGGTTTGGCTTTCCCGGTTAGTGCGCACAGCTGGTTGCCATTGACTTCAAGGCAGGGCTGCGCTGGGGCGTGGCCACCCAAGAGGCGGTGCCCAGACTTCCGGGTCCCGCCCCTTCGCGTTGTAGGCAGCTGCCAAATCCCGGTACGCGGATCACGCGGGCCGGAGCCGCTCTGGGCATGCTCAGTGACCTGGCAGGTGTGGCCGCCTAGCAACTCCAGGTCGGCCCCAGCCGAGGGGCGGGTGAGAGGGAAGTAGGCGGGGGCGCGAGCACGGTCGCTGGAGTGGCCGGCGGCCGCGGGGCGCAGGCCTGGTGGAAGCCCCCGCGGGCCGGGCCGGGATGAGCTATGGCATCGGTCAAGGTGGCCGTGAGAGTCCGGCCCATGAATCGCAGGTGAGTGGGGCCTCCTGCCCCCCACCCTCGCCACACCCCAATCCCGGGCAGCTCCGCTCATAGGCCAGTCTGGATTTAAAAGGGACAAACCCCTGACCCACCTAGCCGTGCCAGTGGCTTTGGGGGTCCTGAGGGGCAAAGGTCTTCCCGCATTGAAGGGGACTCTGAGGGAAAGTGTTCGCGAGGCCGGGAAGATTTCCATGTCCAGTCCCTATCCCAGAGCGTGAGGCTTGCTTGTTTGCCCTTTAAAAACCACCAAGAGACCACGTTCGTGAAGTGAAATACGGGGGGGGGGGGGGGGGGGATCATGGAAGTGTGAGGGGTTCCCCCGAGCTGTCAGACACACGCTCATTTGTGCCAACTCAAAAGTCTCTTATTAATCATGCTACCTTTTAGTCGGGAGAGATTTTTCAGGTCCTTGAACCCAACATCTGAAGAGTAAGTTGGCAGTTCATAAGTTAAGGTTTACATGGGGGATGAGGAAACTTCAACAAAGTTTTGACTCCTTGAAGGAGAGTCACGTGCACGTGTTTGACTAATGTTAAGGGGGCACAGAGAACACAGTGTGTAACCTCTTATATTTTCCTACAAAGTAGTGCCTTGCAGCGTGACTCTTCATTGACTGGAAATCATTTTCGGTGACTTCCTCATCAGTTTAGAAAGAAGCTTTGAGAAAATTAACTTCTGAGAAAGTTAAATGGGCTTAACTTCAGTGAATGACGTACATATAAGTGAATGCTCTCCAAGTTGACGGGCACAGGGCACACAAAGCTGTTTGTATTTATTGCTGTTTCAGTTCTTGGACATTTGACTTGCCATATGGCTGTTCTCCCTTAGTCATGCTGTCAGTTTCTGGAGGTCAGTGTCTGTTGGTTCTGACAGCCAGTTAGGGGAGCAGAAGATCATAAAACTCAAAAAGTTTTATTGGACTCTCCTGAATGTATTTTTCTGTCTTCAAGTAGAAGAATCATTATCATTAAATACCAGCGCTTTTGGAAGTCAGTGAGTTTTGTGTGAGTGATTTTCAAGTTCCTTTTAAAAATTTTTAGGGAGTTTGATGTGTGTGTATGTGTGTGTGTCAGGAGAATATTTGTTTCGTCACATACCCAGTCATCAAGATAAATAGAGCCCCAAAGTCTTTTAAATAGTTTGTTTATCTTTTTTAAGCATTTACATTATAAAGAGTTCTTTTTTTTTCTGGAACAATATGAACACATGCTAGAAAATAGTATCAGATAACTTTAGAAAACACTTATTAAATATGGGTAAATGTAAGTGTCTTTTAGGAGCCCGTTGTCTAGTGAGGGAAGGATGATGAGATTCATCAATCTGGACTTTGTGGAAGGGGTGCTATGAGTTGAGTGTCAGCATCGGCCTCAAGTCCAGGCAGGCAACAATTACAGAAGCCATATGATTTTAGTATGACAGATAAGATCTGTGCCCAGCAAGTAATGCTGGTGACTCAGGACTGGGAAAAAAGGTAAGGAAGCCATGATCTGGACAAGGGGTGGGAATGTGAAGGTGAAGTAGATACACCAAGACAACTCCCTAGTATCTTGGTAAAATTTGGCGACTTATTGCGTGGGAAGGAGAAGGAATTGGGAGACTCTGAGAGTCATTAGCTTAAGTGGTCAAAGAGCTGGAAGGATTTGAGGAGATCAGATAAAGAGGTTGAGAGCATTCTTAGCCATTCCATCGCGCACGTGCATGAAGCGCAGTAAGTATGAGTTTCCAACTCAGCATTCAGGCAGGGAGTGCTGCATGCTTGTGTAACTTGAATCCTTGAAGTGTAGGGAAAAGAACATCATGTTTCTGTTCTGGGGCCATTGGTGGGAATCCTGGTTAAGTCTTGGTGCTTCCAGGATTATCATGTGAAAGTCTATAGAGGAGAATGGGACTCAGAGATCGGATGGTGGGATATGTCTATCCTTAGGATTCCAAGTGGGTTGGGCAGTGGTGGTGCACGCCTTTAATCCCAGCACTTGGGAGGCAGAGGCAGGTGGATTTCTGAGTTCAAGGCCAGCCTGGTCTACAGAGTGAGTTCCAGGACAGCCAGGGCTACACAGGAAAACCCTGTCTCTAAAAAAACCAAAAAAACAAAAACAAACCGAAACAAACAAACAAACAACAACAAAAAAGATTTTAGGTAGAAGAAGGGCTTGCTATCATGGAAATGAACCAGCACAATTGTCCTGGCAGGAGCAAGAGTTTCCTGTAGGTTGTAGTCGCTGTTGGTCTCAAAGGTTACTAAAATGAAGGCAGTTCTTGGTCAAAGAGATGAGGATACTGGTAACTTTCCTAAGAGTAGTTTCTGGAGCCAGTGATCCAGAAAATGGCAGTGAAATAGAGAGATGCTAATGGCAATCTAAAGTATTTGACCTAATTCAAAAGTCCTGCAAGGTATCATGGTGATTGGAAATAACTGTTTTTACCTCTGCTCTGGGAACTTCATCTGTCAATTTTTTTTTTTTTTTGCTGTTGTTTTTTGGTTTTTAGAGACAGGGTTTCTCTGTGTAGCCCTGGCTGTCCTGGAACTCACTCGGTAGACCAGGCTGGCCTCGAACTCAGAAATCCGCCTGCCTCTGCCTCCCAAGTGCAGGGATTAAAGGTGTGCGCCACCACTGCCGGCCATCTGTCAAAATTTAATGTATGCATCAGATTTTTATCTACCAAGATGTGTTTATAAGAATGGTGCTGCTTTCTTGAAAGGACAACTATTAAAAAAAACAACCCAAAGCCCCATAAGTGACCAGAATATAGAAACACCGGAGATTTGTTAAAACTGTGACTGAAGTTATTCTATGCAGCATATAAAAATTGTTGGTTCACTGTAAATGAGCCAGCTACAAGTTAGGAGACTGACAAAAGCAAGACACACATATAGTAGGCTAGAGTGCATGTACATATGTGTGAGAAAACTACAGAGACCTTGCTCTGCCTGTGTAGAGCAGTTTATAAACACCTGACAGTGGTGCCTCTGTGCAGAAAGACGGATGGCAAGGATGAAAAGTTGTTTTTTTTTTTTCTTCTACTATTTGAATTGTCACATTCATGTATAATTGTAAAATTAATGATTAAAAACTTGGTTGTGAGATTTTTAAAAGCTTCTTAGAGCTACTGTCTCTGGCTGGGAAGAGTTTTTGGTGATTGTTGGAGACAACTGCAGGAAACTGCTATCTCTATCATCTGTCTATAATCTAGAAGTCATCTATTACCTGTCTATCAATTATCTATTATCTAATCTATCATCTATCTCTTTCGTCTATCTAATCTGTCTCATCTATTTGTAATCTATCAATCTATCTAATCTGTGTCATCTATTTGTAATTCATCTATATTTATCTGTCAAGTCTATTTCTTCTCTCTCTCTCCCCCTCTCTCTCTTCCCTCCCCTCCCCCCTCTTGTTTCTAGTTAATATTTCAAGTAAGAAAGCTTCAGGCTATGCCACCAAAGGAAAAAAGAGGCCAGGAATGAAGTGAGGTTGCACTTGGAGTTTTCTGAAGAAGAGGAGTCAATGTAAGTTTGTCTGAGTCCTGAGCCTGCTCTGCCCTCTGTCTTCCCTGAGTGAACTTGATCCTAGCCACGATACAGTGTTTAATTTTACTGCCTAGTGGTTTGTATGGCCAGGGTTCTCATTTCCAAATGCAATGATCCTAATTCAGGACCTGCCTTGTCCATCTCCTGTTTTCTATCTTGTCTTTTTCTTTTGCTGCATTAGGACTGGACCTCAGGGATGTGTGTGTACAATGCAGGTGTTATGCCACTGAGCCAGAGCCCTAGTTGTCTTTGTACTTCAGATGTTGAGACAGTTCCCTCCTCTGTTTTGAGTAGGTTGCCTAGTCTGGCCTTGAATTCACATTGTAGCTAGGTGGGACATCTTTATGAGAGTATGCTGTATGTCTATCTCTGGTAGAAACACCAAATCCTTGCATAACTTTTAGTAGTAGAGGCATATTTTTATGCTATTTTTGCAGATTGAGAGGCAGTGCCTTAGTCCGTTGATGGTGCCATAACAAAATATAATTCATCTGGTGCCTTGAAAGCAACAGACATTGATTCTTTATGGTTCTGAGTGCTGACAAGTCCAAGGTCAAGGTACTGGCCCATAGGGAGTTTGAGGAAGTCACCTTTGCCACATCTTCACATGGTGCAAGGGGAAAATTTCTTGGGCCTGTTTTTATAAGAATGATAAACTCATTTATGAGGGTTTTGCCTTCCTGACTTAAAACCATGCCAGTGGGGCTTGGTAATGAATGTTAGATGCACATGTATTGACTGTAGCACATAGCTGACCTGCCCAAAGGAAGGGCCATACTTTTTTTTTTTTTTTTTTTTTTTTTTTTTTTAAGAGAGGACATAGTTTAATTATGGGAGAAACTAAATCACAGAAAAACTAATCCATTACATTTATAATATGATAGCTCTATAATAATTATAAGTGGAGAGTTCAGTGTAATTATTGTGGAATGAAAAATAACCTTCAGTAGAAAAAAAACTGTTGTCTATAATATATCTTTTTAAAATTTCCCATATTAAAAATTTAGAAAAAGAAGATGTGCAGAGAGGGAACATGGTAGATAAATGGCAGACTGCTTGGCAATGCTTTTGAAGGGCCATACTTTTAAAAAAGGAATAAGCCATTAGTAGACACACAATTTTGCTCATAATTGTTATGTGCAGAATTTTATTATTTTATATATTATATTTCTTTTGTTTAATGTCTTGTTTGTTTCACCTTTGTCTGTAATCTTATAGGTTCTATTTTCTTTTTCCTTTTTGTTTGAAAAAATGACAGACTGGGCATGGTGGCTCATACTTGTAATTCCAGCACTCTGGAAGTTGAAGCAGAAGGATCACCAGTGTGAGTTCAGCCTAGGCTACAGAGTTAGATCCTGTATTAAAATACCAACTCCTCCCCACTCCACCCCACCCCACCCCCAAATATAAAAGAGTGAGATAATGGGCAAGATAATTTAGTAACTGGGGTTTTCCATTTCTGGTTAGTTTCCCTTCCTAGTTTTTTTTTTCTATTTTGTTTGTAGTACTAAGCCTTGAACCCAGGGCCCCACACATCTGAACAAATAATTCTATCACTGAGCTATATCCCCAGGCCTCTTAATATTTTTCAATTCTGTGGCAGAGCCTCTGTTTCACTTTATTTTGAGCAGGTTGCCCAGGATGGTTTGAACTCCATGTGTAGTCCATGTAGACCTTGAACTTTCATCTTTCTTACCCTTGTCCCAAATAGCTGGGATGACTGATTTTTCTTGAAAACACTGATGGCCCTTTAGGGCCTTTGACACTTTAGGAGAGTCAGAGCCTTAGGGCAGAAAGTCTGGAGTTAAACCTTTGGTTGCATTTAGCATAAATTTGAGCATGAACCTTAGTTGCCCTAAGTGTCAGCTTTTATAAGATGTGGTAATAATTGTAGATACTTTATCTTACAAATCTGAGCTTTTTCCTCTGTTGCTGTTGACTGGTTCATAAGGAGAGATACATTTTAGATTGTCGGTTTATAGATTTGTAAAAGGACTCCTGAAGAATTTACACACACCATGTACAATTTACTACACTATTTTCTATTCAACATTATTGTGTTATTTCATTCAGATGCTTGTATTGGATGACTAGGTTGATCTTGGGTAGACTGATGAGTTGCGGTTGGCAGTGTGGCAGACAGAATGTGGGGATCTAGTGATGGGGACAAGAAGAAGGCCTCTTTACTTGGTGCCTAGCATAGCAGGGTTTCCATAAAGATGCATTGTAGTAGGGCTGATGGTGTGGCTCATAGGTGAGCACTTGCTTAGCATGTCCAAGGACCTGGGTTGTATCCATAGTAGTATACCACCACAAATTTCTCCTTCCTCTTCTCCATGTTCTTGTCTCCTTATCATTATTATTACAATTTAATTATTTTAACTTAAAAAAATATAAAATGAAGAATTTGCCAAGTGCTGGACCTGGGTCTACGTTGTAGCTGTTTCTTGTAACCTGCTGTGTTCCCTAAGGCAGATCAGCCTATGCTTCCACTTCTCTGCAGGTGCTTAGCCTTCCTGATTTGCATCTCAGGTACAGTTTATCCTCCTGCCACACTAGTTCAAAAGAGAAGAAAAGAGCACCACTGACTTGACTGGGATTAGTTCCTTTAGGGTCCAGCCAAGTCTTTCCCTTTCAAGATCAAGGTAAGATCTGAGGAAAGGTGGTTTCTGGTCAGCCTGGGTGGTGTGTCCTAGATGGTAGACGGGAAGCAACCTGTCCAGACACTGGCCCTGCCAGACTCCATGTGAGTCTCTTATCTCTTATCTCTTATCTTGGTAACCCTTCTTTCGTCCTTATACCAAATGATAATGACTGACCCAGCCTTTTAGTCTCTCTCCCTCTCCCTCTCCCTCTCCCTCTCCCTCTCCCTCTCCCTCTCCCTCTCCCTCTCCCTCTCCCT
>JANHMN010000002.1:204925660-204997812 GCA_030674055.1 Rhabdomys pumilio | reverse complement strand
CCCTTTCTCCCCTTCCCTCTCCCCTCCCCTCCCTCTATCTCTTTCTGTCTTTCCCTTTCCCTCCTCCTTCCATCTTTTTCCTTCCTTTCTTTCTTTTTTATTTCCCATTCTTTCTTTTGGGACAGGATGTCTTCTATCCCAGACTGACTTTGAACTTGCTCTATAACTGAGGATGACCTTAAATTTCTGATCCTCCTGCCTCTATTGCCTGAGTGCTTTATTGTGGACTTCCATGCCTTATTTGATGAGGTGTTGGGGTACAAACCCAGGTCTTCATGTGTGCTAGGCAAACACAATGGGCCTTTTGTCCTCACTGTATGTAGGGGAGACTGAGGCCCTCTCAGAATACAGTGCTGGGCTGAGCTAGCTCTGGTTCCTCTCAGAACCCTGTGTGTGGACACTTGTTGCCTGAGGTCTGTCAGACGACAGAGTCTTCGACCTTTAGGGACTTACTGGTCTGGTGGTTGTAGAAGCACAGATATCCAGACATCCAATAATAGTGATGTGAGTGGTGTCCTCTTGCAGGTCAGATGGATCATCTGTGAGACTCCGGGGTCTTCGGGAGAGGTTTCTGGGGTCTCAGGCAAGTTCTAGTTTGAGTTGAGTGCTGAAGGAATATTACCAGAGACTAGTTGCCAAGTAACTGATAAGTGGTTGAGGATGCTCTTTGGTAGCCCATTCTCCAGTTGAGGGCCAGAGGCTCAGAGAGGGAAGCAATCAGGCCACAGTCACACAGGACATTGGGATTTAAGCCTGTCAATCTTATTTAAACTTCCTAATGGTTTTCGAACCTTGCTTAAAGTCCTTGCGTTGTACAGAGACTTTGCTGAAGGGAGGGCATGGGGTGGCAGTGAGGTAGGAATAACTTTAGTGCCACAGGATTTTAACATAGTTTTGAGAATTTGTTGAGAGGCAGAAGGCAGAGTTTTGGTTGTTAGGGCTTTTAAGTCCAGAGTTTTGTGCTGTCAGTGGCCTTCTGAACTTTTTTTTTTAAAAAGAAAGAAAGAAAGAAGGAAAGAAAGAAAGAAAGAAAATCACTACTCATCTGTTTTAAGCACTTCATAGGGCTCAGCTTGGCCTGCAAGCAGAGCTGTGGGGCATTTTTTTGATTAATGATTGCTATGGAAGGGCTTTGACCCACTGTGGTGGTGCCATCCCTGACAGATAATCCTGGGTTGTATAAGAAAGCAGGCTGAGTGAGCCATGGAGAGCAAGTCAGTCAGTCAGTAGTACTCTTCCATGGCCTCTGCTTCAGTTCCTGCCTCCAGTTTCCTGCCTTGAATTCCTACCCTGATTTTCCTCAGTGATGGAGTGTGAACTGGGACTTGTAAGATGAAATCAGTCTTTTCCTCCCTGAGGGTGCTTTTGGTTGTGGTGTTTTATCACAGTAATAGAAACAAAACTAGAATAGATTTGCCATCCATAAAAGTGTACCAACAGAACTTAAGTTGTAAATCTCTCTAAATTTCATGAATCAGAGATGACTGCTTGCAAAGTTTTGATGTGTTTGCATACAGTTTGTTTCTTCTCTGCTTACATATGCATTTTTTATATCCTGGGTTTTATTGTATGAGAAATTGTGAAGACCAGTCAGTGTACAAAAAGACTGAGGAATCAAAGATAACTGATAGTTTAGGGTTTTACTAGGCAGCAGAATGTTTATTCCAAGTGAGTGCTGGGCAAGGAGCTGGCTGGGGGACAGGGAGGTGTATAGTGGGGTGCTGATGGGAGATGCAGGGCAGTTGGAGCTGAGGTGAATTATTGGCTTTTTTAGTGTAGGCTTGAAAGTTAGGCACTGGAAGGTGGTGGTTGCTTTGGAAGAAAGCACTGTCACCATAGTGAAGAAAGAAGAGACAGGATGAGGGGGCAGCAGAGTGGTGTGACCAAGACCAGAGTTCTTCAGGAGGCTGACTGTGTGACCTGCCATGTCACTTATACTTTGTAAGGCTCAGTTTCCCTTTTCTTAAATTGTGATTTTTTTTGGGTGTGTTCTAGAGATAGCCATAAATCATTGAATCAGTTGTGGGTATGTCAGAACTTAAAAAAAAATACCATTTTATAATAATGCTGAGTTGCTCTTGGCCCTTTAAACCTTTACTTTCATTGACTAATGGGCATGCATGTTATGGTTTGCAGTAGAAACATCTCCGTAGGCTTGTGTTCTGTATACTTCTTCTCCAGCTGGTGTCACTGTTGTGGGAGGCTGTGGAACTTGTGAGACCTAGGTGCTGGAAGTGGGTCACTAGTCACTAGCTTAGGCCTTTACAGTCATTAAATGAGCTGTTCTTCTGCACCCTCCTTGACATGACAGAGTGAGAACGTCTGAAACCATGAGTGGAAATAAACTTTTCTAACCTGTGTCAGGTATGTTGATCCCAGAGACTGAAAAGGGGACTAATACAGAATGTATTTGCTGGTGGTCCTCCTGTATTATTTTCAAAACATACAGAGAAATTTTCCACAAGCACACAATGTATGTATGATATTGTCCTGGCTTTGTGCACTGTTCTTTGCATTTTGTTTATATAATTAATAAGAACTCTTACTGGGGACTGGGGAAATGGATCAAATTGGAAAGGTGCCTGCTAAGCCTAGCAACACGAGTGAGCCCCAGCTTCTGTAAGAGACTCCATCTAAAAAAATCACGTGGGACAGTCATGGAAGAGTCCAGTATTATCCTTCACATGGGCATTCTTTTTTTTTTTTTTTTTTTAGATTTATTTATCTCATATATGTGAGTATACTGTAGCAGTCTTTAGACAACCAGAAAAGGGCATTGGATCCCATTACAGATGGTTGTGAGCCACCTTGTGGTTGCTGGGAATTGGACCTCTGGAAGAGCAGTCCGTGCTCTTAACCACTGAGCCATCTCTCCAGCCCTACATGTGCATTCTTAATCACATTCACAAGCACCCTCACACAGTACATACATGAACATGTAACACATAACATACAAAAATTCTTAGGACTCCTCAGTAATTTTTAAGATTATAAAAAGGTCCTGAAGTCACACCATTTGAGAGCTGTGACGTCAGATAGTGTTGTGTAGGTTGTTGAGAGGAAGGTGAAGAATCAATAGAGTGTTTGTTTGGCTCAGGCTCATATGTGTAGTAAGTCCTAGCTGCTGCTGTTTCTCATAATTTCAGTCATCTCATAGGGAAACAGCAGTGACCCCATGCTGGCTAGTTTTATGTTAACTCCATACAAGCTAGAGTTATCTGAGAGGAGGGAACCTTGATTGAGAAACTTCCTCCATAAGATTGGGCTGTAGGCAAGCATGTAGAGCGTTATCTTAATTAGTCCAGCCCATTATAGGTGGTGCATCCAGTAAGCAGAACCTCGCTGGCCTCTATGAGCTCCTGTCTCCAGGTTCCTACCTGTTTTGAGTTCCTGTCCTGATTTCCTTCAGTGATAGACTATGGAATGGAAGTGTAATCCAAAGAAACTGTTTTCTCCATAATTTGTTTTTGGTTATGGTGTTTCATCATAGTAATGACAACCCTAACTAAGATAGACCACCTAGTATAGAAAGGCGAGAGGATAACAGGGAAGTAGTCTGCCCGGCTAAGTGTTGGTTTAGGTCTAGCATGGAGATTAGGTATGGTTGGAAGAGAAGGAGTGGGAAGTGAGGTGGGGCTCAGGAAAAGAAGTAATGCGGAGGGAGGGAATGAGGGGTCAGGAAGAGAAGTAGTGGGGCATATAAGAGCTGGGTTCCTGTTCCCCAGGCTGGTTCTGAAGCTCCCCTCCTCCTCTGAATCTGCTGTGCCTCACCAGGGCCTAGTGGAGGCCCACATGTGGCAGAACAGAGGCATTTGTCTTAAAAAAAGAGAGAAAGAAAGAAAGGAAAAAAAAGAAGAGAAAAAGAAACCTGTGTGGGAGCTGGGGACAGTCACATGAAGAAGGATAAAGAGGCAAAAGAGGGAATGGATGAGGGCGTGCTGAGATAGAAAGAGATTTCTCAGGAGGTACATTGGAGCCAGAATGTTTCCCTTGGACCTCCATGGAAATGGTGCTGCCATTGCTGACTGTTTGGAGCCCTTGAACATGTGTGCTTTGCCTTAGGAACTTGACAAATCATCTGAGGGAAATGAGCAATGATGTGAAAGAAAATATTTCAGAACAAGCTTACTATTCTTACACGTACTGAGCAGTAGTACTTTTAAAATGTTCTTTGAAAACCTCGACTATTTCCTAAGCATACTTGGGGTTATACTTCAGACAGGCTGTGTGTATATGTGTGTGAGAGAGCACGTGTTCAAGTACTTACCAGGGAGAGAGTCAGCATGTGTGTGTCTTTCTGACAGAAAGAGGGAGGGGTCATTTAGAGACATGCAGCCACCTAATGTAAAGGGGTTGGGTCCGAGGTTGGTTTATTTTAGACACCATTATTTTATTAGTTCTTCCAAGTTACTTTAGAAGCCTTTACTGTTTTTCAGCTTCTAGTACAGAGATACAACCTCACTGACACTTAAGAAAAAGAACATGTTAATTCTACCTACCCTGCATCCTGCGGGAGGGTGTGACAGTGCTGTATAGTATCTATCCAGCTTCTAGTGGCTACTGAGACTTGGGTTCATTTCTGACTTTGATGCCTCTGTCAAGCTCAAGTGATGAAAAAGTAGGCAGGGGAAGAACCCATCATGGACAGTCAGTCATGGCTAGCTAGGATTCTGCCACCTATTCATGACAGTCCAGCAAGGCAAGGCTTCACTCACTTGCTGGTTTTTGCCCGAGTCACTTGTATTTGTGAGCCTTTGTGTCTTCCATCAGTAAGTACATTTATTATTCATTGTTGCCAGTGGAGGAGAAGTATATTTCTATGATCAGCAATCTATTCTTAGACCCTGGGAGTCCATTTCAGTGAGGCATGTGGAATTTAGAATACTTTGAGAAGCTTTCTAATGGTCTTCAAAGTGGACTATTTCTGTTCCTTCATTGATTTGCTAGGAATTCTAAATTCTACATCATCAGTATTTTATATAATCCTTAACAACAATGCTGTCATTAGCTCAGACTTAGAAAAACGGAGGATCATCGTGGCTTCCTCCAGGAAGCTGTTATCACATGACACATCACACAGGATTTCTGGCTTCATAGCAGTTCTGTGTTTGTGCCCATGTGGGATATATTCTTGGTGCCTGTCCCTCCTTCATGTGAATGTCACAAGAACCAAGGTCCATATGGATCTTGTTTGTATTTCGTTTGGGCTTACAAAATGTACAGGCAGACTTGGACACCCAATAAGTGTTTGTTACACTAATGTCAGCCCCTCCTACCCTGTGTACATCTTTACTCAGTGTGAATGCCTGTAAGAAACCAGGGGAATTCATGGCTTCCACCTTGGTAGATCATCATGTTGCTGTCAGTGAGGAGGAAGGGACTCTTTCCATTCTCTGTGGGTGTCCGAAAGAGCGTAGAGAGGTCTGGAGAGGGCCATGGTTAAGGATTATAGCTTTTACATCCTCAAAATTTATAATGTGAAATTTGCATAGATACTTGTATGCTTTAATTTCCGTCTATTAAGTTCTAATGTATACTGTGCTTAAGTGAGACATAGTTTATGGGATAGCATATCCCTGTCTCTTCCTCAGAAGAGTGTTAGTTTGTTTGGGTATTTTTTAGATTAAGTAAAGTTTTAAGCATTAACTCTTCAACTCTTTACCTACCTTCCCCTTAACGCTGATATCTCACATGGTGCAGTGATCAAAAGCCGAGAGAGTCACACTGGCACAGTGCTGCTGAGTAGACTTGATTTGCGTTTCAGTGGCTTCTTTATATTTCCTGGTCTGCCATTCAGTCTAGGAGCCAGTGTTCCGTAGTTGGCATCTGTCCGTATTTGGGCTTGGGCAGTTTTTTAGACTTTCCTTAGTTTTCATGATCTTATACCTGTCTTTAATTTTTCATGAGGATTAATTTGTTTTAAAGATTTATTTAATTTTATTTATATGATTACACTGTAGCTGTCTTCAGACACACTAGAAGAGGGCATCAGATCCCATTACAGATGGTTGTGAGCCACCATTTGGTTGCTGGGAATTGAACTCAGGACCTCTGGAAGAGTAGTCAGTGCTCTTAAGTGCTGAGCCATCTCTCCAGTCCAAGGGATTAAATTTTTTTTTTTTTTTTTTGGGAATTTCACACACAAGTACAATACATTTGATCCTGTCTTTTTCCCTCTTTCCCATTCCAACTTCTGTGTTTCTCTACACACCGTCTCAAATTCATGTCCTATGTTAATACACACATGCACACATACACACACATTTGTACAACCCACTGAGTCCATTGAGACTTGCCAGTATGCACATAGGTGTAGGACTGAACTCTGGGGCATAGGCAACTTGTCAGAGGTCTTGTCCGTGAAGAAAATGGACTGACTCTTCTTCTAGTCTTGGACTGCCTGGAGCTTCACAGTTAGGGGTGGAACTTTGTGAGCTCTTCTCTTATCCATACTGGAATGGTGATTGGTGTGGTCTAGTACAGGCCTCCTTGTATAGGCAACCATACTGCTGAGCTCTCATGGATGCAACACCCCAGTCACATCCAGAAGACATGTTCACAGACATCCTCTGACTTTTATAGTCTCTTGGTGCCTTTCTTCTGTGATGTTCCCTGGGCCTTAGGGGTAGGGGTTGTAGGATAGACTCTTACTCTTGTTTCAGGATGGGCACTCCACAGTCCCAAATTCTCCATACTTGGACCAGTTGTTGTCTCTAGTAATTTTGTCCACTGTATAAAGAAGCTTCTTTGATGAGAGGTGAGAGCTGTGCTGATCTATAGCTATAAGGATAAGTATTTAGAAGGCCATTGAAGATGGTATCAGATTATGAAATGATAGGAAGTTATCCTGTGTGTCTGTGATTTCTTTAGCTACAAGGTCTTAGATGACTTTCATATTTTAATTAAGGGCAACTTATTAGAATGATTCTCAATTTGTGTCTTGGTGATATTTTTAATGATTAACTTCAATTAATATATTTCGGCAAGATCACTGCATAAGTGATTTTGTCCTTTTCCTGTAGTGTTTGATAAGTCTGCATATCACTGTGTTTTCTTACTGAGAACGCTGACTTTTGTTACTAGATGATTACGTCATCTAGTTCCTCTCTGCACCAGGAACATTTTATTGTTTTTTTTTTTTTGTAATTAGTAAATATCTTGAGAGAGATACTTCTGTGTGAAAGGATTCTGACCAGTTTGCTTCAGAATTCCACCTACTTCCCAGAAAGATCTCCTAATAACATTGTTGTGAATATGGTTCATTTCTGGCGGTTCTCTCTTCTGAGTGGAGAAGGAGTTTTGTGTTATTTGAAATGAAGGGCTTTTGAGTTTTGGAAAGTTGCTGCTGATTGTTGAGAACTGTGTGCTTGTAACTGGTCTCAGGCAAGGCATTTCCAGTTTGGTGCATGCTGCTGTTTTCTCCTCACAACTACTTCATTAAAAAAAAAGAAGATATGTTACCTGCTAAACCAGTTTTATGATCCATATTCTGAAAAACAGAAGTGTAGTGAAATTCTGTCTAGAGATGTTGGCAAAGCATGAACTTTGAATTCGATGAGGGCCACAGTTGGGGGATCGGCAGTTCTCTTTCCCTTTGGAGGCTGAAGCTGAGTTGGGGTACAGGTGAAATGTTCTCGAATGACAGAAACTCAGAACATAACTGTAAAGTTTTATGAGTTCAGGGTTCAGAGTCCACCACAGGGTGCTGCTCTCCTGAGCTCACTGCCCCCCGGCCCTGTGAGATCTCCCAGCAGTGCACCTGCTGAGTCTCATTTTCAGAATCTCAGTGATTCTGTTCATCGGTTCTGCCTAGGGCACAGGTAAATGACTCAGGAGCTCCTGTGAAGAGGACTTGAAATCCCTCAGGAAACTTCTAAGAGAAAGTGATTTAAGTGACGAAGAGTAGCTTAAAAGTAAAAAAAAATGCTGTTGAGACAAAGACTGGAAAACTAGATTCTGGGCTGTGAGATGGCTCTGCAGTTAAAGGCACTTGGTGCAAGTCTGACCGAGGTGGGTCTCTGGGACCCATATGGCAGAAGGAGAGAAGTGGTTCAGAAGTTCTTCTCTGACCCCCACATGTTTAGGGTAGCCGTGCATGCATCCACATACATGAATACATTTGTGAGCACAGGAATAAATGTTAAAAAAAGGATAGGTAATTTTCCCCTTTTCTAAAGATTTTGTCTACATATGACTTGATCAAATAGGACAACTGGGAGAATGTTTAACTGTTAGTTAAGTGGGTTGGTTCCCACATAACATGATTTAAATAATATATTTTTTCTTTTTTGAAATATTTTTAGCTCTTCAGTTTGAAATATTGCAAAGATTTTCAGAGTTCTCATGTATGATTCATAATTCCATAGCATAGGATCAAAACTAGGAAAGTGATATTATATTCTTGGTGATAGGACCAGTCAGTTTAGATTTCTCAGTTTGTTCAAGTAAGACCTTTATTCTGACCAGGTTCTAGTCCAAGATCCTACAGGGCATTTGGTTGTCATGTAAAATGTCTCCTTTTATTGTCATTTCTACCAACTTTGCCTTTCCTGGCATATGTTAAGACTAAGAATGGATGGCATTTCTCAGAATGGCTTTGTCTGTTCTGTAGATTAGGTACTGCCCTTCCTTTAATGGAATGTAGATATGCTTTGAGCTGTTAACACCTTGGTTAACTAACTGGTTACATGTATCAAGTAAGAAGTAAGGACTGGGGAGGCTGGAGTTATACCCAGCTGAGGAAGGGCAGTTCTCAGTGGTGTGGTCAAGGTTGGCCTTAGGCAGAATTAAATAATTCTAACGAAGAGGCCAAACTCAGTGCCTTCAGGGGCCCTGAAAACCTGGAGTAGTTTCCCATGAGAAACACTGTCAGAAGAGAGGCTAAATGGAACAGTTTCTTGCTTTACAGTTAGAGAAGTTGAGGGCCTTTTGTAACAAATTAGTTTTCACATTTGAATGTCTTGAGAATAAGCACACTCATGTAAGCAGACCATTGCTGTGATTCCTGGTCAGCAGGTGTTTTTAATTTCCACCTCCTGGAACCCTGGCTTTTGGGGCCCTCAGTGTCATATCTGTGTAGCTGGTGGGAGGATGCAAAAGGTAGTGAGGGCTTCTGGGCTGCTAGGGTGTGGAACACACACACTAGCTTTCACCTTCCATTGGTGAGAGCCAGTCTGATGGCTATATCTGCCTACAGAGTAAGGCAGCAGCAGTACTTATTGACTGTAAAGGGACATTGTTTGTGTTCTCTAAACTTAATGTCTTACAAGGATGATGTTTCCCCACTCCTCTATTTTATCTGCCGGAGGCATCCTTTTCCCAGATATGCACTTACTACACTCCTTTCCTCTTCAAAGTTGTGTTCAGTTATCATTTCCTCAGCGTGAGATCTCTCAGTTACCCATCAAAGGTACATCCCTGGTGTTTTCTATCATTTTCTCTCTCTTTTTTTTTCCTTGTAGCTCTTGTCACAATCTGGGACCTTGCCTGTTTTTCTTAATGGTTTATTTTCTGAATCCTCCAAGAGCATTGGGGATGTTTCCATCTGCTTAGATTATAGTTCTTGTACCTGGCTTGTATGCAGATGTTCACATTTAGAATAAAGTGGGGAGTTTGGGCTATTGAAATCTCTGAAATTTCAGATATTGGCAAGAATCATGCCTAACAAAGAAGCTGACAGACTGCAGTTCAGGCCAAGCAGATCATCTCTCTTTGCGTGATGCTATCTGCCAGCTGCTGTCTGGGCCTCATGGGGAGGGCCTGCTGCCACGGTGGAAGCTGGAAGACATGAGTTTGGGTTCTGGCTTGGACAGTTGCTCATTTTACATTATTTCAGTTCTCTGTGCCTCAAGTCAGTCTTCTGAAATTCATGTCTAATAGTCTGTTGCTTTCTTCCTTTTCTTCCAGTATTACTATGGCAATGAAATGAGGTAGATGATATATAAAAACACCGAGTTATGATAAGCTCAGCTAATGGCTGTTTAGTTCATGGATTTATGTGTCAAATTTGCTAACTTCTGTTCTAGGTGTTGGAGACAAATGGCAAGTTGAGTAGTCCCCAAAAAGTTTTTGGAAGGAGGGGACTCTTGACTAGTATGCAGCAAGATAGAAAGGTCCTACCAAGAGAGGGTCTTACAGTCATTGGGTCTATGATGAGGGTGTTTGAGTGCAGAGTTCTGTTCTAGGTTTGCAGATTCATTGGTAAATGGGACACATAATGATGCTATTCTCAAGGAACTTACGTGCTAATGTCTTGTTAAAAGTGCAGTTTGAAGCATAGACATGAATTGAAGAGGTTTTGGTGATCACATTAAAAACTAAAGCGGTAGCTGGGGAGGGAGTTCAGTACTAGAGTGTTTGCGCATGTGTAAACCCTGAGATTGATTCCCAGCACAGAAAAACAAAGTAAAATGAAATGGATTAAATAACTTTAATGATATATTTAACCTAATATATTCAAAATGTCATCTCAATATGCAGTCAACACAAACACCAACAACGAAATGTTTGACTTTTTAAGAAGTTTGAAATCTGGTGTGTTACGTTTATAGTCTAACTTCATTTCAGTAGCACATGTGTCTTGTAGCTGCCATATTGGGCATTAAAGGCCTAGAGGGGAAACATGAGGACACCATGTAATGACAGGCAGTGAGAGTGCCGGAAAAAAGACAAAACATAGAAAAGGGCAAGAGCTATAGATACCCGTGGCTATCTGGGAACTCCTGATTGCACTGATGAGGGGTGGAAGGTCAGGGTGAGTTAAAAGACTGTCTGGAGAAAGTGTTCCATAGGCAGACAGAATGTACAATGGCTTGTAGAAGGAGGGCCTTTGGAATGTGGCAGTGGATAGAGGAGGCCAAAGGAATGAGTGTCGTGAAGTAGGGCATGCACAGACATGCAGCGTTTACTAACCCCCAGTTAAGATTTTAGGCTTTGGGGGGCTGGAGAGATAGCTCTCTGGTTAAGAGCACTAACTGCTCTTTCAGAGGTGCTGAGTTCAGTTCCCAGCAACCACATGGTGGCTCACAACTATTTGTAAGGGAATTCAGTGCCTTTTGATGTGTCTGATGACAACAACAGTGTACTCATATACATAAAATAAATAAGTATATCTTAAAAAAATTTTTAGGCTTTGTATTCATTATAGAAAGGTGAACATGGGATAGCCTGATCTAAATGCTGTCTAAAGGTTACTTTGGAGCTCTGCTAGGGAACTGCTAAGAGCCTAGAAAAGATGTGCAAAGACTTGAGGACAAGGTGAAGGTGTGTGTAGGTCACTCAGCAAGCACCCCTTGGACACCCACAGAGTACAGAGTATTGTGTTAGTATTGTGAACATAGAGGACCTGGCTCCTGTCCTCAGAGCTCAGGTTAACTCAGTAGCCAGAGAAATTGGGTAGAGAAGCAGAGGGAGAAGGAAGGTGTCATTCTGCACTGTTCTCTGCCTGCTTATTTTAGGCATATTTTTTGCCAATATCTGAAATTTTAGGAATGTTAATTGTCCCAGTTCCCATTTTTACTCAAAACTTTAATATTTGCTTACATGTCCAAGTACAGTTAAAAATGGCCCCAGTGCTCACAAACACCCCCCCATTCCAGTGCCGTCTGGCTGAGTTAGTTTTCTGCTTGCCTGATCACAAGGCTAGAGTGTCAGGAAAAGCCTTGAACTTAGGTGACCTCTATGTTCCCTCTAGCACTAAGATTAATAGTTTTTACTCTGCTGCCACTAGGCAGCTAGTGAAGGTGAGCTGCAGAGCTGGGCTGATGTTATGACTTCTGGTGAGGTCAGCGGTCCAGTGCTGGAAGGAAGGGGCTTAACAACATTCCAGAGGCAGGCTTTCCCTGAGAGGACCCTAATTTCAGTGTACATTGCTTTGTGCACTGAGCACTAATAAATAACTCTGAGATCATCTGCCCTTCCTGCTGACTTAGAAAATGAACTGTTCAATCAGGAGGACGAGTCTTCACTCCTTTCCTGGAGCACTAAGTGATACTTGGGTGTCTCTGATTGGAACTTAGTTGAATTCCTTGGTCTTGATTTTGAAAAGTCAGAAGGTCTTTGTTGTCCTCTGCTTTGCTTTTGCCACCTTCCCACTTCTGCCTTGACTTCTGTGAGGCAGCTGTCAACAATCAGTAACAGATGAAGCTGGGCAGTTTTCTGTACCACATTTCTTAAGCCTCTGAAACATATTTGTAGCTATTGATTTGCTCAATTGATTGCTTGATTCATTAATCACAAAGTATTTACACATTGTAGGGTGGTGACAGGTAGCTTACTAGACCAGCAGTTCTGTTTGTGTTTGGGAGTCTCTAATGCTAGTAAAATTTATTGAATAGGCTGGAGAGATGGCTTAGCACTTAAGAGCACTGCTTGCTCTTCCAGAGGACCTAGGTTTGATTCCTAGCACTCACGTGATAGCTCACAGCCCTCTATAACCTTCAGTTCAGGGAACCTGATGCCTCTTCTGTGGATACCCATGCATATAAATTACAAGTAAATTAATGACAAATAATTATTGAAGAATCCAAAGAGCTTTCTCTTTTATGGGCTTTTATAATGTATTGTTACCAAATTAGAAATTGAAATAAAAATTCCCAATATACGAAATGTTAATGTGTATTAACATTCTGATTAGATACCAGAAATGTGAAAAAGAAAAAAAGGAACATAACATACTGTCATCACTATGAAAATACGTTTAGCATTACAGAGTCTCCGTGGTGTCCAGGCTGGGTATGGCCCCTACAGTTGTTGTTCTAGATCCTATGGGACTGTCAAAGCTTTTGGTGAATGTGAAGACTCACTGAGATTTGGAACATCAGGGAAGGTATATGAGGAGAGAGCTCAGAGCCCGAGTATGATTGGCTAGTGAGGATAATTATAGTTGAAGGACAGCTGGTGGGAGGCCCAGAGGCCAACCTGAAAGAATTCATCATGGCTCTGCCCTACTACTGTGTGCAATAGATGCTGCCAGAACCTAGATTTCTCTGTGTGGGTTTGGTATGATGTAGTTTTATTCCCTTGTTTATTTTATAAACACATGTGGCTGTTCTCAAGTCTTCTCAGTGACTTGAAGGAAGGTAAGGGCCTCTTCGTATTGGAGAGCTTCCTATTTCAAATGCTGAGCTGAGTCTGTCAGGCTCTGCAAATGTAAGCAGGGGAACCCTGAACTGTGAAGGAGGCTCAGTAGAAGCTTCACAGTGCAGGAGAAGACAGGCTGAATTAAAATGCACTGGTAATCATCAAAGACTAGAAAGGTGACACTTGAGAGGTGAGGGCTTGCGTGATCCAGCAGTAGAACTGCTCATCTGATGTCATCCTCTTATCTCAAGATGAGACCTCTTGGCCCCAAGCAGTCACCGGTTTTGCTTTGTGCATTGCCTCCTCCTTTGAAATGAGGTCCAATTGGAGGTGTAACTATGTCACTGGATGCAACTCGAGACTTCCTTCACCCTCATCCTGCTGGCCTAGGGACGGCCCTGCTCTGTTGGTTTTGTAAACCCTGTTCAGTAGATTCTTTTCTTTTCTTCTGCTCCTAAGCAGTGGCAGTGTGTTTACTTTCAGGGAATCTGGGGTAAACTGGAGCATGAAGAACCTGCTACTATTTTCTGGGGTTCACAGCTCTGGGGCGTTGGTAGCTTCATACTGTAGAAGTGAAGCTATGGTTAGGGAGTTAGAGGGTGAGCCTTGGGGAATATTGGGGAATACAGGCAGATGGAGAGCTACAGGAAGGGAGAGAGGGAAGAAGGAGTCTGGGCCTGAAGGAGGGAAGGAGGGAAGGAGGGAAGGAGGGAAGGAGGGATGAGAGTGGGAAAGAGAGGAATTTATAGTCTGAACGAGAGGAGGTACTTCCCTTTCACATTAGCGCAGCTTTAATCAATCTCAAAATGAGAAATTAGAAAACATGATGTAAACAGATTTTTCCCTCAGCCAGTTTACATTTTATTTTGTTGAAAGTATAGTTTATCAGCCCCCCGTTTTCAATGCTCTTTCTGCCTTCAAGGCATTGTGGTGAGAAAAAAAGAAATCTAACAATGTCCCCTTGTGGTGGTGTGAGACGTCACCTCCTGAGCCCTTAGAATGGTGCTCCTTCATGATGAAAGTTTCCTTCCCAGACTGGCATCCTCCATCTCCTGACCTGTATGTCCTGCCTGAACTCTGTCATGCATCTGGAGTGAGACTGGGAGACTGGAGTGGGTTGAGTTAGATCTTGGGGAGCTAAGCATCACTTCTGGGGAGATACCTCTAAACTGTACTCCTGTTGTCCTGTGAAACCCCCCTCCATGTTTCCAAAGAAACCAGGAATCCAGATTCTCCTGTAAAATCATCTGATTTTGAAAGTGCAGACACTGGCAGTAGCAGTCCCAGGCCAGGGAGGACATTTTCAGACTTCTGGTTTACATCAGCTGCCCAACACTCCTCTCCTTTGTTTGGTTTGTTTAATGGTTCCAGTTTACTTTGGCCACTCCCCTTATACTTTCCAGTCATAATTGGGTTGTCAGTATTCTGAGTGATCTTTGCTTCTTGTCTTCTTGCTCATAAGCAGCCTTGAACTTCATATAGTACTTAGACAAGCCATGAAAACCTACAGAGCTGGAAGTTGGAGTTGGGGCAGTAGCAGCCTGGGTTTCCCTCCAGACCCAGCTCTGAGAGGGCTCCTTTGAACTCTGCTGGAAATCTGGACCTTTTTCCTGAGGGCACTCACGCCCTATGAGCTCAATCCAAGGGAGCAGAGTGGTCCAGACCTGTCCCCATCTTACAGCTAACAGTCCTTTAAGCACTGATTAGAGATCCAGTACCTGGAGCTGACTCAGGTTCTGAGACCTTTGGCCTCACAGCCCTGCACTGCCCATGAGAAATGTACTTTCTGCTGAGGGTTCTGGCTTGGGCTTGGTTCTTTTCCTAGTGTCTCATCTGGCTTTCCCCTCCTGTCTGGTTTCTTTCAGGCCTATTATAGTTTGTTTTCCTCTCCTGTGTCTATTGGTTAAGGCATAGGTTGTCCTTCTGAGGCTATTAATGAGTAAGTGGAGGAACCAGAAAGTTGGGTCACTGAAGGATAACCTTCCCAGCTAATGTTTCCACCTCAGGGTCAGATTTAATAGGTTTGGGTGCAGCCTGTTGGGTATGGAAAGCCCTCTGTGTGTTGCTGTGCATGATGGAGTTGGAGAACTGGGTAGAAATCCTTGCTGGTGTTTTATTTACTGGGTGAGCATCACATACGGTTTTCTTTGGCTGTGGGTCAGCTTTCAGTTGTGCTTAGTTGTCTCAGGGCTCTCCTTGAGAGAGGCCTTGACATTTGCTAGGTATGTGGCAGCTTCTGCTTTATTTCTTAGTTACTCTGGCCAGTGGTCTACTCAGGACTGGCATTCCCTCGTGTGATCCATATAGTCTGGAAAGAATGAGGCCAATAGAGAGCTATTTTTTATCAAATAGTACCTGTTCAGGCTGAGCAAGGCAACTGGCTCTGTTTGGAGTGTAGACTATCCCAGAAAGGAACTTTCCGCTGACATGTTCTTTGGAATAAAATCATGATCACGTTTCTGTTTTGGACCAACTTTGCTTTACTGACCAGTGCTACCTCCTCCCCATCTGCCCCCCCCCCCCCAAAAAAAAAAAGCCAGGCTGTCTTTAGTTTAGCTTCCTAGACCTGGGGTAAGGTGAGACTCATCCAACTTCTAAGCTGGCTTTGCTTTTATGCACTGTCTGCTAGTGCCCATGCTGAGTCATGTGAGCTCTAGAAGGGCACACATCTTAATAATATCCTTTGGACTCCATAGGACCTTGAAAATGGGAAACATGCATTCCTGCCTCTGGCTACTGCTACTTTCTACTAAATGAGTGGGCATTAGGGCTTTGCCCTGGGAAGTAGCTGAGGACAAACCATGGACTACATGCCATGCTCTTCACACCATGAAGACAGAATGATCAGATGCAATCTCCAGATTTTAGAAAGTGAAAGAATGTTGATGTTGCTGATAATCTTTTTATGAACTATGACTTCTCAAGTATGTGGATGAATATGGAGCTTTTCATACCCAGAATTTCTGAAGCTTTTTATAAATCAGCTATATAACTTCACTTTTGTAAGATCTGAGGGAAATGTACAATATGTTTTTTATGTAACCTCCATTTTAACCCATTTAGGGAAAGGATTGGAAAAGGTTGTGATAAAGTAACTCTCCCTTTTGGCGTGGGAGCTCCCAGTGGGCAGGGCAGGGTGTTGTTGCTGTTTTGTTTTTTGTTGTTGTTGTATTTCTAGAATATCTATAGAACCTCAATTGTTATGGATACAGAGTAGAAAAGAAATATTTGTGGAGTAAATAGATGGATCTTGATTTAATGATCAAAATCAGCATCAGTCAGGAATCTGATGTCTGCTTGGCCTTGTGATACTGATTTTATACATTTTTTAGTAAATGTATTTAGTGTAGCTCACTGGCCACACAGTTGCTGTACAATTAGTATTATTTGCACAAAGGTGTATAATAAGACTCAGTCAAAACCAACATGCAGGTGGATGATCGAAGCTTTAGCTAAGTTGGGCAGTATGCCCAAAGGCCCAACTTATGCTGTTGGGAGTCAAGATTTCAACACGGTTCCATTCCCTTGCTTCACCACAGTTAAACTATTTTTGCTTGGCAATGTGAATAGTAGGCACTTTGCTTGACAGAAAGATTATAAGAAGCCAGTATCGCGCCTTGCTCCACTGTGACCTGGAAGTGAAAAGTCTTGAGGGGAAAGCCCATCAGTTACGTTTGAACTTCTATCACTGTCTCTCCCCTCAACAGTATGCTTGGTTGATGATGTGAAAGGGATCAGTCTTCTTTCCACAGGCCGCTGTATCCCAACAAAAAGGAGTTTTAACAATGTTTTCTAGAATATGAAGTGATCTAGAAGAGAGTTATAGAAGTAGAACAGGTGAAAGTACAGAGCATTCGTTTCTGTCTCATGCTATTGTCTCATTTGTCTCGTGCTATTGTATTTGGAACCTTTGGAAATGGAATAGTTAATATCTAGCCACAAACAAATATCAAAAGCATTAAAGATATTTGTAAGCTGCCAATGGGTAAATGTATACCAACTCCTTTAAATTCTCTCTTTGCAAAGGAGTTTGCTGGTTATAGTTTTTGGGGAAACATGCTACAGAAGAGCGGGCATATGTACTTCTTTGCCTTACCTCCTCTTTCCTATTTTATCTCTTTTGAGGCACTGTCTTTCATAGCCCAGGCTAGCTTATAATTGGCTGTGTAGCAGAGGATGTCCTTGAACTCCTGGTTCTCCTCCCTGGATCTCACAAGTGCTGAGATTATAGGCCTGCCTCATCACACTGCTTACACTTCCATGTTTGTCATGTTTCCTGTGGCTTCAGAGGAGCTGAAAGGTTCCTTGTGCTTAGTTCTAGTGTCAGCTTCACAGTGCTGATCTCTGGGAAGATGAGTTTCATTCCTGCTCTTGGAGTCAATGTCTGCCATGTTAACTGATACTTGTGGGGAAAATTCATCTGCATGTAACAGTTTAAAATGGATACTGAAGTTAGGAACTTACCGCTCATGTCTGAGTTCACAAATAATGTCTTGTTTTTAGTTAGTTGCTTCATCCATTCTTTTATTCCATCACAACTTCCCTCTGTAGCAGTGGGGATGTTTCCTAGAACCCCCTAGCTGATTTCTGAGATGGAGGATGGAACCAGTCTTATGTATGCTGTGTCTTTTTTTATACATACATACATACATACATACATACATACATACATACATACATATCTGTCATAAAGCTTAACTTACAAAGTAAGCCCAGTAAGAAATTCAAAGCAGCAACTGATGCTACAAGAGTACAGTTAAAATGACACTCCAGTAAAAGTTCTGTGAATGTGGTCTTCCTCCTGAAAGAGACAAGACAGACACCACTGTATATTCAGACTGCAGTCTAGTTTAGCTAGAAGATACAGGTAAAGGGCACACTCATTCATCCAGATGTTTGCACTGTATGAAGACATTGCTAGATTATGATATATATTAAAAAATAGACCACCATGCCTCACCCAAGGAAGCTTCCAGGCAGATGGGGAAAACAAATGTATAGTCACTTCTTGGTCAATGTGTAGTGCTGTGGCATGTTCTAAAACCTCACATAGAAGATACTGGCTGTGGGAGGCAAGTTTTGTCAAGAAATTGTCCTGAGAAGAGACACTTTAATGTTTTGTCTTTCTAGAACTGGCTAGTGGTTTGGGCTACATTAAGATGGAGTGAGACAACTGTGTGGCACACAGAATAGCCTAGAAGTTTCAGTGAAACAGGTAGGCTCAGTAAAGTCTCAGGGTCATTGAGGAGGACATGGCAGGTCAGCTAGGGCAGCATGTCCCAAAGCAGGTGGGTCTCGGAATCTCCCAGCTGACTGGCTAATCAGCTAGCCTCCTCCCAGGTCTCTGAGTAGGACAGACCTGTTTGTTGGTCTGTGTTAAGGTTGTGCATATGACTCTTGATTGTTAGGCCCAGGGCACTGCAGATTGGACTCTGTGACCATAAACACTCTCTAACCCCTCCTGCATGCTCTGGGGAGACCTTTGGTCACCTATAAGCCATTCGTTTGTGAGCTCTCTATGGTCTTCTTATCTCTCTATACTAAGTATTTGTGGAATGAATGACTGTTAATTTCTCCACAGACTCCCAGCTAAAAGCTTATGTAGCTCCTTTCTGTTCCTCTTCAGTAAGGATCCTGTAAATCTTAAGAAGATCCACTTTGTACAAGACAACTTTGTTAGGCTCTTCTTTCCACTGAAGATGGGAATGGTGGTTTGACAAACAGAAGCCTATCTGCATCTTGCTCAGTGACCCCAGCTCAGACCTTTCATCTGGGTAGTCTTGGTGCTTACTCTGCCTGCATGTGTGCACCGCTTGCTTCTGAGGGTAATTGGGGTTGGTGAGACGCTGTGCTTGATGGCTACACTCATTCTTCTTTGCCAGGCCTGGCTGCCAGCTGCTCGATTCAGGAAGTAGTCTCCCTGCTGCGTGCCTGTGCTCATTGCCACTCTGAGGGTCATTCTAAGTCTTCCAAGTATTCAGGATCAGCCATAAAAGCGGTTTACAGCATAAGAAGAGGGAGCTGCAGGGAGACTGGTTCTAGACTTAAAAGTCAGGGAGATGGCATCCACTCCTGGAACCTCTGCTCTTTCATTGGGTATCCAGGATGTCTGTTCACCTACCTTCCTGGCTTGGACTATAGGTGGGCATTGGGGTCTGTGTGCCTGTCAGTATGGCAAAGCCTGAGGAGTGTGGTCTCCAGGGTGAGTCTGTACTTTGGGTTGGGGGGGGTACTTGTTTGTTTATCTGAAATTCAGCATGATCAGACAACATATATTTTATTTGGGACTTTCTCTTACAAAGGAGAAACACAGCTGAGTAGAGACAGGTAACTGAGTGACTGCTTAAGAAGTGTTCTTTGAGAACAGAAGGGTATTATTGGGGGTAACTTTGATTCTTAGATGTCACTTTGCATGGTGGAAGCTATAAGGGTGGAGAAGGGCAGAGGCCAACCTAGACTGCACCAGACAGTGAGCCAGGGCACAGTGACATGTGAATTGCAAGGGCAGCCATTGTCTTCTGTATGGCTGGGTGCCAGGAGAGAAGGCTGAGTCAGACATAAACTTGTCCAGAAGCAGGAAGAAGAACATAGTGTTTCAAAGTAGGGGCGGCTGTCTTTTAATTAGCTACATTGATTTTTAATTATGAAAGTCATATGAAATCATGCTAAAATAGTTCCAGCAGTGAAATGTTTAAGTTCATTTTCTTGTCCCCTGGGGCCCTGCTTATTATTCTTTGCAAAGGTCCCAGGCAAACAGCTTTCTGCTTAGTCTCTCAGAAACATGTTGTGCATATGGAAGCATAGCTATGCATATTCTCTTGGCTTGGTTGAAGTGCAACCATGGTGGCCATTGGCAAGCTGTTTCATTGCTTGCTCTTAATGTCACAGTGTCCCTTGAGCTTTTTTCCCATTATTTTGTAAATGGGGCTTGTATATTCTTTTTAAAAATACATTTTTTAAAAATTGTTGCTGTTGAGTATTCTGCAACTACAATGAAGGCAGTGAAATACTGGTTTGTAGCACGGCACTTGGCCAGGTGAAAGAAGAGGGATTCATTCTGTCTTAGGATAAACTAGTAAGGATTGTCCAAGGGAGAGATACAGGATCCTTTTGTCTGGCTGTGTTACTGAGTGACCAAGTAGTCTTAGCAGAACGGTTGGAATCAGTTTGAATTGCTCAATAATTTAAAAATACTAAAAAAGCATCTGCCATCAGTATTTTTTCTTTAGTAATTTGCAGTTTTCTACCTACCTGTCTGAGAACCGGCATCTTTACCTCTTTCTTTGTCTGTATATTTTGAACCTTTCTCATTCCTTTCTGGCTCACCCCTCCAGTATTGATCTATAACTCAGCATACTTGTTCCAGCTGGCTCATTTGTAACATCATATGATCTAGTTTCCAGACCTTTCAGATAAATTACTTATTTATATGAAGGGGCTGTAATTGACTTTTCAGTTGAGAAACCCAATTCACCAGAGTGGCCAGGGAGAGACATAGTTCATTTTACTCTATTATCAAATCAATGTTCAAGTGATATTTTAGGATTATTTATTTTCCTCAATATAAGAAAAATGTCAAGATTTATTTCCCATGTTTCTTAAATGTCAGAGGAAATTGACCTGAGGCTGGAGAACTCTCAGTGCCTGGTCTTCGGCGATGCTGGGTAAGAATTGAGAAACCGAGTACTCAGTACATATTGTAAATTATGCTTTTGTGCCCGGTGCACCTGGTGTGATTGTGCAGGAAGCTGCTTCCTTGCTTCTGTGAACTAGCTGGAGAGATCACTTTAGCAGAGATGAGGCCTGTGGGAGTGGGGTGAGCCCATTAAGTACAGGAAGGTTGTTTTTGAAAGTTGAGTAGGAAGAGCTGGTTAGACTAGACCCTAGACAAGCTTTGTGTGAGAAGTGGGAAGGTGTCAGTCCTGTGGGAAGAGAAGACGCAGAAGCAGTGTGGGGTGGGGAGGCCAGAGTAGTCAGAGGATGGGCGTGATTGAATAGGTTGTGGTGAGAGCTGCTTGTGTAGTAATTCAGTCAGCTATCCCAGCAGATAGAACAACTATTTCTGGTGACATCTAAACTGCAGGCTCCAGAGGAGAGTGAACTCAGGCAGTGGACTTTACACTTAAGGAGCTCACTGGCTACTGGACAAGACAGCAGAGGGTAGCTGAGGCGAGGGCAGAGCAGAGGACTCTGGGAAGCTGTATGGAGAGTGTATGCAACGATAGTTGGTCTTATTTTGTAGTCTTTGAGAAACCCCAAGGGTGTTTAAAGCCGGGTGCCTCATGGTGAGATGGTCTTTAAAAGACTTTCTGGGGCTGGAGAGATGGCTCGGCGGTTAAGAGCAGGTTAAGAGCACTGACTGCTCT
This sequence comes from Rhabdomys pumilio, assembly GCA_030674055.1. Lineage (NCBI taxonomy): Eukaryota > Metazoa > Chordata > Mammalia > Rodentia > Muridae > Rhabdomys > Rhabdomys pumilio. Next base: position 204,976,366 of record JANHMN010000002.1, on the reverse strand, counting down.
TCCAGAGCTCCTGAGTTCAATTTTATACAACCACATGGTGTCTCACAACCATCTGTAATGGGATCTGATGCCCTCTTCTGGTGTGTCTGTAGACAGTGACAGTGTACTCACATACATGAAATTTAGTAAATCTTAAAACATACAAACAAGAAAACAACAAACAAACAAAACACTATAAAGACTTTCTGGCAGCAGAGAATGGAGTGTTCATGGGAGAAGTCTAGATTCGAGGCAAAGAGCAGTAGGAATGGCCTGACTTTGAATGGTGGCTATGGAGTAGGGAGATGAGGGCAAGTCTGTTGGTGGTGGAGTGGGAGGGCTTGGTAAGTAAGTGTTGGGTTGAAGAAGTGGGGTAAGAGATTTTCACATGGACCCTGAGGAGTCATGACACTTAAGAATCTGAGGGTAAAGAAAGGACCATGAACAAAGCCACAGTCTGCAGTAGATGATGGGTGTGGAACAGGAATGTCCAGCAAGGTGTGGAGGAACCAGGGCACAGGAGACCTCTTCCTGCTTTTCTTCTTTGAAATATTTGTAAGTGTGACAGCCCCTGTTATGTACATTGAACACAGATAGCCGTGGGAGTTGTTGAGCATTGGTGGCTCCAGCCAGCATAGAGAGTCTACTGGACTTTCTATCAGTATTTTCAGTCACTAGCCTGAGATTTTTCTCTCTGACTAAAGATGTACCTAGCTAGCATCTTTATTGTAAATACTGTATGATTATTTTTGGTGTGAAGATTTTTCTTAGATTTTCACTCTTGATACTTAAAGAAGCAAATTTCCTCTCCTAATCTCAGTGGCCTACAATTATGTTTCAGAATGAACTCAAACTCTTGACTGCAGCCCTACAGTGACAGTGGGAGACAGTGTAGGTACAGAAAATGCTAGAAGTGCTAGAAGCTGATGGTTTGGCAGGGGCCTGGGAGTGAGGGAACCTGGCTGTCATGATACTCAGATGGCTTCTTAGGTAAGATCTTGCCATTTCAGTGTTCTTGGTTAGAAGAGTCTGTACCACTTAAAGCACAGAAGGTTAGCTTGCCCATTTCCTTATATTCTACCATGGAGTTTTAGAAATAAAACTTTAAAGTCAAAGAACAAAGTAAAATTCACAGTGCAAAAAGCAGATGGTGGTTGGTTTTTTTTTTTTTTTTTTTTTTTTTTTTTTTTTTTTTTGGAGTAAATGTAAGAGCAGCATAGCAAAATGTCATCTAGACTGATGCCAGCTCTGCCTGTCCCAGGCTTCACTGCTTGACAGAATTGTGTATAGATTGTGAGTCAACAGGGTCCCATTCCACAAGTCTGACATAGTACTCCACCCTCCTCATTTCAGATACATTCCCTCAGGGCTGCCAGGGCTCCTAGTCCTGGGCACATTTTGAACAGTTGGGCAGCAGAGGTTGGGGCAGAGGTGGTGTTCTTGTCTTTTGGGGAGATAAGTTCTTTAAGGTAAGAACAGGACTATATGAAGGGCAGAGCTGGATACACTCCCTATGCCTCTCACACCACCAGTCCCAGCTAGGATATTCTCTTAGAAAGATGCTTGTTTTACATTACTGTTTCTCAGTGGTACCTATTAGTGCTCTTGTAGAGTCCGTGATTATTACAACCGAGAAGTACTGTTGAGACAGATACTTAGCTGCTTCAGAGGTGCTTCTGAGATGGGGATCCAGGAACACTGGACTTGAGGCAGGTGTGGTAGGCAGGGTGTGAAATGAAATACACTTTCTTTCAAAGGCAAGGATTAACAAGTAGTGTGAGGACAGCCATGCCATATCTAATATTCCAGAAAGCGTATCATTTTGTTCATCTGAGGTATGTATTGATAGTAGTTATTTTAAAATTCAAAATTTAGGCATAGAAGGTTATTAAGTGAGAAAGAGCCACTGTGGAATTGGCAGGCATCAAGATGATATAGTCTCCAGAGCAGATACATAAAATGTGAACATCCCTTGCTAGACTGGGTGCATTCTTCATGATCAAATGCTCAAAAAGTGGGATTTCAGGAGCCACCTGTTTTATGGTCATAACAATGTGGAGTGGCCTGAGACCTTGATGGTATTATAATGGTAGTCTTATTCAGACTGGCTGAGAATTCACTACAGGCCAGATGGTGTTTACCTGTACCATGATCTTGGGGGTTTATTGCTCATGACTTTTCTTTGATCTTAAGATGGTCAGGAGGTTACCCTCAGCTAGCTCCCTGCCATCAGATTTACAAGTAAATTACAGATAATTTTACTTGTAATTATTTCAGCATGTGCTATTTTCAAGAGTAAAATCACTATGGTACTTTTATCATACTTCAAACATTGGCTGTAATACCTTAATAGCAAATGTCTAGTTATTATCAATCATTTTTCTACATACGTTGTAATTGGGAATGTGTGCTTGTGTGTGTGTGTGTGTGTGTGTGTGTGTGTATGCATGTGCTTGTATGTGCATGTATTTGTGCATGTGTGCATGTATCTATGGAGGTCAAAATCAGGCATCTTCTTCAATTACTCCTTATATTTTGAGACAAATCCTTACCGAGCCTGGGACTTAACTGTTTCTGGTACACTGACTGGTCAGTGAGCCCCAGGCATTCTCCCTTTTTCTCCTCTCAGTCCTGGAACTACAGAAATGCTCTGCTACGCCTGGCCTTTTACATGAGTTCCAGTACAGCAAGCACTTTGATTGAGCTGTCTCCTAGGTCTAATGTGTTATACTTTTTAGAAATACTTTTTCTGTGGGCAGTGACATCCAGGTGGCTGAAATATCTTTAATATATGTTTTTAATATATGGATTTTTTTCTCTTTGCTTTTACAATCCTTTAGTGTTGTAAGAAAGCAGTATTAATTGTCACTTCCTCAGTGGACTTAACTTATTCCCTCGCCTGATGATTTGTCGTGGTCCTTGTTCTTACTGCATTTCCTGATAGTTCAGTGCTGGTCAGAGGAGGTGCTTTGGGTGATGGGTAGACATGACTCCCAGGCAGGGGTGGTGTTATTTAAGCAGGGCCCATCAACCTGGACTGTCTTACAGAGGCTGGGTGAGTAGCAATGATGTTCACAGAGTAGAGTCATTTAGCAAACCAGGGACAAAAGCCCAATGCTGTTTTAATGGTGTTACTTCTACAAAGTGTAATTGGGATACCTCAAGGGAACTTTCCATTGAGGTGCCCTGAAGTAGCTGTTATGGAGGGGATATGGGATGTGTGCTTGATTCTCTTCCTTCATTTACCAACTGACTACTAATAAAGTTCAATATAAGACTATGTCTTTCATATTCTGAAGGGGACCTCTTAGTTTTTACTTTTTATAGAGTTTATATGGTTGATTAAAATATTTTTTTATGCTTTGTTGCAGTTATTTTTGCTCAAATATTTCAACATTGGCTAGTGCTAATCTTTTAGGTTGGTGCTTAAAGCCTTTTGACATGACTTATGGTTAGTGGGTCTCTTTGAGAGCGTCTCAAAACATGGTAGATAGTCTTCCTCATCACCAGGGCTTTAAGAGACAGGATAGGTATAAGGAGAGAGCCAGAAAGATAGAAAATACAGTTATTTGCAGTCAGCCTCAAGAGTGTTTCTTGGTCTGTCTGTGTTCTAGTCATTGGAAGTGACTCACCAGGTTGAGCTTACAGCAAGGAGAGAGGAGCCCAGTGGTTGTGAGCATTTGTAAGTATTCCCAGTGTTTTAGGACTTTTCCTCCCCACAGTCTTAGTGATCTCTAGTGGCCCTGCTTTCTTGAATGACAAGGTTTGTGTCTTTAGATTGCATAATTTAAGGAGCCCTGAGTTCTTTTAGTGGCAAATGGTATTTAGAGACTATTCTTTGAGCATATAATTCTAGATATCTTTAGTAGGCAGAACTACAGAGTTTTGTCTCCTTATTCAAAGTGTCTGGGAACTAGATAGAATTCAGAATTTAGAATTCAGATCATTCCAGATGTTGGGATATTAGCATACATGGAGTGAGATGAAATAGCTTGTGGCCTGGATCTGACTAATCACAAGAGACATTTAAAAGAGTTTTGTTTAATATTTTTATGTGCCTATATTTTCAGTATGACTTGTCATATGAGGTCATGTGTGAAGTCACCATTTATGGCTTCATGTAAGGCTTCTTGAAGCTTTCTAGTTTGGAACATTTTTGAACTTTAGATTTTCAGATTAGGAATATATAGCCTGTGGTTTTTCTCCCTCCCTCTTTCCCTCTTTCCCTCTTTCTTCCCTCCCTCCCTTCCTTCCTCCCTCCTTCCCTTCCTATTTTCTTTCCTTTAGATAAAGTTCATGCTATTATTTTTCATTCAGAATCCATACTTCATTTGTCTTTTTGTTTATGTTTCTTTTTAATTTACTAGGTCTACTGGCAGTAAGATACCAGCATAAGTATTCAAGAATTATTTCACAGTATACAGATAAAAATCTCAGACTGACCACCACAAATAACTAATTCTGTCACATTGCATAGGCAGGCTCCTTATACCTTATGGAAATGTTCTTCCACTGTGTGGTGCAAAGTTTAATTCATTGTTTTCAGCTTTCTTTTGACTCTTAGGTTGTTTAATCAAATTTAATTTTGCAGATATTATGTTCTAGAGATGATTTATAGATGAAGTAATATTCAGAGAACTCTTGTTCCCATCATTGCCCCTTCCCTTCCAGTTTCTTCTTCCATATGTAGCCTTTTGGAGAAGACTAAGGCTGCCTTTTTATTCTCTACACAAAAGCAATGTCATCCTATATACATTCTCTTTGAACTGAAAGTCTCTGTAGGCTAAATGTATCCAGAGGATTTTGATTTATTATATTCTTAATTTATAATAGGTTTAGGGACAAAATCCTCTGGATACATTTAGCCTACTGAGCCTTTCAGTTTTATAAACACAGTACAATATGCAGAGTATACCATAGGCTGTGCTACTTCCCTTGTGATTTCATGGCTAATCTGAATCTGCTGCTGCTGTGTGGCATCACTAGAGAGGACTAGATTTTATATTACTAGTCTAGGAAGTGTTAGCAGTTCAGAATGTAAGTTAGGATTAGTACTGAATGAATTTCACTCTAGTGTGAGATCCTCAAGTCAGACCATGAAAGGCGAGGACTGTCTATGTGCTCTTCTCTGCCTTGCACTCTACTTAAATCATGTGTCCTGATGACTATGCCATAATGTCATATAGATATTGTCATCAGTGCCTTTTGATTGGTATAGCATTCTTTTGTATACATAAACAGGGTTGTTTTTTTTTTTTTTCCTTGTTGAGACATGGTCTCTCTAGCTGGCCTTGAATTCATAGTCTTCCAGAATCAGCCTCCCATATGCTGGGATAACAGACCTTTGCCACCTAAAATACAGACTGTGCTCTCCACAATTTCTCTGGCTTCCTGTTTACTGCTTTGTAAGAAGCTCAATTCCCAACGGCTCTAACAAGATGGTGAGAGGAGGGGCAGAACTCTGCCAGCTCCAGGAGCAGCTCACAGTGGTTTTCATCCATGGCAGGAGGGCTGCCTTTTACATGATGCGCAGCCCTTTGTGATGCTTAATGTTTTCTCTGCTGACTTGTTGTCTTACAGTTAGAATTTTTTTTTTCTGGATTTTGACAGCATATGTTTTCATTAGTCATATTTTCTGATGGTGGCATCTGTATCATGTGTCTTCATGTTTATAGCCTTAGCAAGGATTTGGGAGCAGTGCTATCTGGAATTAACTTTCCACTTGTCATTCACAAAGACCCTTATGTGAAAATCAAATGAAGTAGGCGTATTTCAAGATAACACAAATACTGTCTCCTTAAAAAACAATACTGTTTTATTTATGTTGCAGGGAAAAGGACCTGGAGGCCAAGTTCATTATTCAAATGGAGAAAAGCAAAACGACAATCACAAACTTAAAGGTAGGTGATGAGTGAGTCTGCTGCAGTTCTGACCCCATGCTTACCCTCTGTCACTGTGGTGCAGGTGGATGAAGCACTTATGTTACTGTGCTTCTGAGTTAACTGTGCCAACTCAGTGCAGTGAACAGTGTCTGTGTGCTCTGCTGAGGCTGAGTCCTGAGCCCAAGCAGGCATCTGAGCCCAGTGCCTTTTCCACTCTGCTTTCATCCGACCCGAAAGTCAGACTCAAGCTGTTGAAGACAAGAACCTGGCACTTCTACCCTGTTTCTCTGGAGCCTGAGAGTTGACTGTATTCTGTGAATAAGTTTTGACCCTAGATTTATTAGTTTTGAGACAGGATTTCAGGTAGCCTGGCTGGCCTCAAACATGGATGAGCATGAGCTTGAACTTCTGATCCTCTTGCTAGGACTGCAAACATGTACCATCTTGCCTGGTTTCTGCTCTACTGGGAATCAAACCCAGGGCCTCATGCATGCTAGGCAGACACTCTTAAAACTGAGCTACACCCCCAGTTCTAAATGAGAATCCATCATGTATTCTGATCCTTGATTATCTGACAACTATTGTTTTTTATTAACTGAGAGGATGAAAGCTTAAAAAGGGGAACAATAAAAACTCCATTACTTCCTGGTGAAAAATTAGATGAAAAACTGCAGTTTTTCAAAATTCTTCTGCCTTTAAAATACACTGTTTATTCTTTTTGCACACTGGGTAACAACCTTGAATGCTTTTCACTCAAGGAGGAAGCAAGGATATACAAGTAATGCTAAAGACATCTTGTTCCTTTTTTTGTTTTTTTTTTTTTTGGATATTTTATTTATTTACATTTCAGATGTTATTTCCTTTCCCCATTCCCCCTCCCCCCAACCCCTTATCCCATCTCCCCTCCTCCTGTTTCTATGAAAGTGTGCCCCCAACCCATTCACCTACTCCTGCCTCCCCACCCTTGAGTTCCCCCAAACTGGGGCATCCAGTCTTCATGGGACCAAGGACCTCCTCTCCCACTGAAGCCAACAAGACCATCCTCCACTACATATACAGCTGGAGCCATGGGTCCTTCCATGTGTGTTCCCAGGCTGGTGGTTTAGACCCTAGGAGCTCTGGTTGGTTGGTATTGTCACTCTCCTCATGGGACTGCAAGCCCCTTAAGGTCTTTCAGTCTTCTCTCTAACTCTTCCATTGGGGACCCCATGATCAGTTCAATGGTTAGCTGTGAGCAACCACCTCTGTATATGTCAGGCTCTGGCAGACCTCTCAGGAGACAGCTATATCAGGCTCCTGTCAGCATGCACTTCCTGGCATCCACAGCAGTGTCTGTATTTGGTGACTGCACATGTGATGGATCCCCAGGTGGGGCAGTCTCCAGGCGGCCCTTCCTCCAGTCTCAGCTCCACACTTGTTTTTCATATTTGCTCCTGTGAGTATTGTGTTATTCCTTCTAAGAAGGACTGAAGCACCCACACTTTGGTCTTACTTCTTCTTGAGCTTCATGTGGTCTGGGAGTTGTATCTTGGGTATTGTGAGCTTTTGAGCTAATATCCACATAAACAGTGAGTGCATACCATGTATGTTCTTTTGTGATTGGGTTATCTCACTCAGGAAATTAGAATCCAGACAATCAAATAACCCTATTAAAAATGGGATACAGAGCTAAACAAAGAATTCTCAGTTGAGGAATCTCAAATGATTGAAAAGCACCTAAAGAAATTTTCAACATCCTTAGCCATCAGGGAAATGCAAATCAAAACAACCCTGAGATTCCACCTCACACAAGTCAGAATAGCGAAGATCAAAAACTCAGATGATAGCAGATGCTGGCGAGATGTGGAGAAAGAGAAACCTTCCTCCATTGTTGGTAGGATTGCAAGCTGGTACAACCACTCTGGAAATCAGTCTGACGGTTCCTCAGAAAATTGGACATAGTATTACCTGAGGACCCAGTTATACCACTCCTGGGCATATACCCAAAAGATGCTCCAACATGTAACAAGGTTACATGCTCCATTATGTTCATAGCAACCTTATTTATAATAGCCAGAAGCTGGAAAGAACCCAGATGTCCTTCATCAGAGGAATGGATACAGAAAATGTGGTACATTTACACAGTGGAGTATTACTCAGCTATTAAAAACAATGAATTCATGAAATTCTTAAGGCAAATGGATGGAGCTAGAAAATATCATCCTGAGTAAGATATCTTGTTTTTTTTCAGGGCTTAGCCCCCTTCAGTTTGGAGATGTGAGTCTCTGAGGCCTGCTGCTCCATGGCCAAGTGTCCAAGGAATAGATTTCTGTTAATTCATGGTCCTGGGCAGTGGATACTCTGAGGTTACTTTCTGAGTAGTACAACTTGATCCCCAGAGATGGGAATGAGGATAGTACTATCTTCCCAGAGGGCGTGCTCTGGACTGCCAGTAGCCTTTTGCTTGAGGCGTTCCCTACTACAATGCTTTTTTTCCCCTGTACTTATTACAGTCCTCAGTTCAATTTGACTCACTCTGGCCTATCCTGAGTCTTCCTTCTTTGGTCTCTTGCATCTTCTCAGACTTCTTCAGTTCTGTCTACCTCTTTCTTGTTTATAAGAACCTTACCTTTGCTTCATGCGTCTACGTATTCACAATGCTTTGGTTCAATTGTCTCTTGAATGTATCATGGAATCTGTATCCCGTGATTACTTTCTTGCCTTTTGTTATTCATGAGTGAAGAACCACTGGAACGTGGTCAATCTGCAAGGAGCCTCTCCACTAAAGACTTCCCCTGATGGTGTGCCACCATCACCTGTTGGTAGCTCCTCATGAGCCCTTCCTCCTGGCTGGACTGTTGACTGGCTTGATTTTTGTAAGCAGCCACAGCTGCTGTGAATTTTTCCCAACTTCTGGTTCTTAAAATCTTTCTGCACTGATTTTGTAATGGTCACTGAATTTTCTGGAGAGGGCATGTGATATAGGCATCCCATTTGTGACTAAGCACTCTGTAGTCTGGGATTTGACTAGTTGTGAGGTTTTGTGTTAACCATGGTTCACTGAACAAAGAAACTTCTCTGATGAGGTTTGAGAACTAAACTAATCTGTGGATATAACGATATAAATTTAGAAGGTAGTTTGATGCTTTGTATATTTAGCAGAAGTAATAGTTTTACTCTTAGGGCCTGTGAGTTCACCAACTATGGATTCATGTCCAGATTTACCATACCAGCCATGCATGCATTTCCTTCTGTGGAGTAGACCTCAAATTTTATCAGTGGTTGGTTACCTCCATAACATTTGTGCCACCACTATTGTACCCATGAGAGATGCTCATATATTTTTTTTTTTGTTTTGTTTTTTTGTTTTTTTTTCGAGACAGGGTTTCTTTATGTAGTCCTGGCTGTCCTGGAACTCACTTGGTAGACCAGGCTGGCCTCGAACTCAGAAATTCGCCTGCCTCTGCCTCCCAGATGCTCATATTTTTAATATTCTGTTTTTTCATTGTTAATGCTTTAACAAAATTTTAAAGAAGTAGATTATACACTGTATCATGTGTCCTAGGTATAAGATTTTGGAAACATATGGATTGTTTTGCGATTCAGTATAAGCTTAGAGCATGGAACACAAGATATATGCAAACATCTGTGTTAACCTCACAGTATGAGGTTCAGAAAAAGAAGGAAAAATTATTTCTAGGTGGAGTATTAGGGAAGCTTCATGGAAGAGGAGACATCTGACTTCGAGTTTTCAGGATGTCACCAAATCACACAGTTCCAGAGGGTACCACTTTTACCAGAATTACTCTCCAGGATCCCTGAAGTTGTACAATGTCCAGTTCTGGGGGTACCTGGAGGAAGTAGTCAGAGTCATGCAAGATAAGCAGACAGAGTCTGAACATTGTGTTCATGTAAGCTAATTATATTAGTTAAGACCATAGCCACATACATACATACATACATACATACATACATACATACATGCTGTAGATCCTGGACTTCTTATGTTGTATTTATTTATTTTTGTTTATTCTTTAGGGAGACTAATAGGAATTAAATATTGATAAGAGTATACATATTGCAAATGTTATCTATTGTGTTTTAGTCACAAATTTTGTTTCCTCATTCGAGTCACTGGTGAAATGACATTACTCTTTATGTTATTACTGTTATTACTACCTAATTTTCCTATTATTTCTGTGAAAACTGTCTTTCTAGATACCAGAAGGAGGAACTGGGGATTCAGGCAGAGAACGGACCAAGACCTTCACCTATGACTTCTCTTTTTATTCTGCTGACACAAAGAGTCCAGATTATGTTTCACAAGAAACGGTACAGTATGGCATTCTCAAAATCTGGGTTGTTGATGGTGTTGCTTTCTTATTAAGAAAAATAGGATTTCCCTAAAACACTTTAAAAGAACTCACTGTTTTTTTTTTTTCTGAATTTAATTTATATAAAAATTACCATTTGGCAAGTTAGCCTTTTAATTGTCAGATGGGAATATTTATATAAGCCTGATACTTGAGTCCTCTAAAGCTTTTCTTTTTCCCCACCATTTTGAGTTTAATGATCATAACTTGAATGATTTGACTGATGGTAGTATTTGTTTAAGAAACGAATGTAGATGTTGTCCACACAGATGAGGACAAGATACCCCGGGTAACCTGAAAGGCACTGATGATGGTATTTTATTAGAGCAGAAAGACAAACATAGACTCCTAGGTAGGTAAAAGCCAGACATTGGAACAGAGCTGGTGTGTACCAACACATGTGGGAGAGCATGGCTTCCTTGCTAGTTGAAGACATCTCTGAGCTTCTCCCTGTCTTCTCAATAGCTTCTTTAGATACCATAGATAGGCCTTATATGTTAACGTGGAACTTCTTGACTAGGGTTGTAAAACTGAAAACTAGTGCATTAAAATACTAATATGTTTCTGTATCAGAGTATTGCCTCAGTGGTATTGCCTGGGAACTCGTTAGAATGTAGAATCTCAGGATCATCACTACTATCACCCCCTACCTGCATGTTGGGATAGGCATGAGCCACCACACCCCACTCAGAATCGTGTGTGTGTGTGTGTGTGTGTGTGTGTGTGTGTGTGTGTGTGTGTGTATGTGAGAGAGGGGGAGAGAGAGAGAGAGAGAGAGAGAGAGAAGGGGGGGAGGGGGCAGGGGGCTAATTGTGTATTTGGTGATGATATATATATATATATATATATATATATATATATATAATGTATATATATATATATCATTATATTTGTCAAGATCTGCAGTGATTTGCTTGCATTTTGACATTAAAAAATGTATCTGGTTTAGAAGTGGTTTGTGGAAGAGAGACTGACCTTTTGAAGCAATGCAGATTTTGACACTAGAGTACTGCAGTGATTGTTTCCAGAAGCTGTGGACTCAAACATCAGTAAGGGCGAAGGAAGAATTAAAACTCTAGAGAAAGGAAGTGTTCAGTGTGAGAGAAGAGTTGGTAGAGGAAGAGAAACTGATATTTGAGTTTGCCTTCATATTCTGTTGTGTTAGATCCTCGGAAGAACCTCGGTGAGCTTTAGTAACTTGCTCAGGTTCATAGGCAGATTGCCTCTCAATAGTTCCAGAGCCGAGGCTGTGGTACTGATGTTAGAGGAGGTGAGAAAACTAGCAGAAAGCTTTTGTGAGGGAGAAAAGGAATTATTCCAGCTGCTAGGTGTGAAGAGAGTGCAGCTTCCTGTCACACCAGTAAAGGAGAGGAGAGGTGAAAGAGTAAGGATGAGTTTGGGTTCAAGTGGCTGGTCTGTCTACACTGACAGTAGAGAGTCTGGCTTAGAGGCTGTGGATATGGAGACCAGGCTGATGCTGTGTTACACACGTGGGAGGTAAGTGACAGGAGGTAGGGAATTTTAAGGGGAAAAACAATTTATTGTATGTCTCCAAACACAGGATGAATGAAAAGCCTTGGATCTTCATTTTTAACCTACTTAATGATCTGTTGGATTTTCTTGTTTTTCTTGAATTTGAAGTCTTTGGGACAGAGGGCTCTGCAGAGGGATGGAGAGTATTGTGTGACCACAGGACCTGGCTGGGAAATGTTTGCTGACCAAATGACCCAATTTACAGATGGTTATGGGGGCAGGTAATACTTTCTGACGTGTACAGTAATCAAGATGAGGGAAGTAAGAACAAATGTAGCCCTTCTCTCTGGAAGTTGGAAGCCAGTATCGAGTTTCAAGGTAGATGTAGGTTGTGCAAAGCTTTTCCACACAAGAAAAATGCCATGCTTTAGGTGGTTATGCATCACCTCTTAGTGGTTTCAGGGATCCTTACAGAGAGGAACCTGGGATTGTTCTGAGGAATTTCTAAGCTAAACACACTACTCTTAATAAGCCATGTTAATAAGCCAACATAGATGCAGAGAAACAATTATTATTAAAATATTGTGATACTCCTTTATCCCTCGTTTTAGAGGTTGCTAGAAGGTTTCAGTACTGAATATCTACTCAGCTTTTCAGGTTGGGGGTAATGAGTGAGAGGGGAGCTGAGCACCATGAAGCCAGCACAGCACTAGGTGGCCTTCTTTCTTCCCTCTTCTGCTTTAACCAGTTCCTGTAAAAGTATAGAGAAAATAGATCATATTCACTACTATAAAGTTTTCTTTGAGTCTAAAAAGCAAATTTTTTTTGGAATTAGGGAAAAAAATCACTGAGAAATTTAAACCCACAGTCTTATACATTAAAGAGCATTAAATAAGTTCTTAATTTTCTTAATGGTTCTTCAACACTCCAAAAGGAGGCTTTGATCTCCTACTACCTGCTTCCTTAACTCAACCTTGGAGAAACTGGAAACCAATAGCCTCTCCGTTGACCAGCTAGATGGTAGTGTCTTTGTTTCAGCAGTGCCCTCTTGTGGTTGATTCTCTGCTAGTGGGGCCCTGGGATATCTTGGATCACTCTTGAAATCAACTTTAAAGTGTTTCCACACATGGCGAAGCATATAGGGCTAACTGAGGGGCTTGGTCAGGGTTTGGTACTAATGGACTCATCAGTCTCTTGAATCTGTACTCCCATTTGCTACAGTGGCAGATGTTGAGTCAGTCTTGGTGCGAGTGTGACAGGGTAGCCTATGGAGAGGACAGTGCCTGCTTCTGCGCCTCTGTATGGCTATGGGTGGATGGCTTGGTTGGTGCTGAGGCTGCTCTGGTTCTAGTGTCACCTCCAGAAACACCTTTTCTAGATCTGTCCTAGCATTGTGCCTACTGGGACTGTCAGAAGGCCACCTGGCTGATCTTTCTATTTGGTAACAAAGTAATAACACAGGAAGCATGGATTTTAACTCTTGGGAGGATTTTAATTGTGGAAATATTTGAGTTTGGTTTAACTGTTTAACATGATTTATTTTCTCTTAGTCTGGACTATGAGAAATACCCCTTCTTTATTCTCTGGAATTTCTGTGGAAGGTTTTTTGTTTCTGCTCCAACCTGAGAGAATTGGAAAAGTAGGATTTTTACTTATAGTTCATACAGAATGGGGGAGACCTAAGCTTGTCGTCTGAATCCTTGAGTTCTCTGGAGTTTGGGACTGCATCTTCCCAGCTAGCACCAAAGTTTGTGAAGGTAGAGGATGTCACTAAAGCTCTGTGATGAGGGTACAGTTCCAGCTCTGCCACTCACTGCAGAGCCTGAGTCCTGACCTTCCCTCTCAGCTTCCTCATCTGAGGGTTCATGAGGCCTCTCTCTTTTGAATTAATATGAACCTGTGACAGTGCCCAGCAAATGTGAGCCGTCATGTCTGGGTATTGAACAAGTCATTAGACTTTGACAATGAGATTAGAAAATAACAGTGTCTGAAGTTAAAATGGGTAAAAATTAACTGAGAATGAGTGGCTATAGCCTTTTTTTTTTTTTTTTAATTTGGTAGAAATTCAGTTGAAATTACAGTTAGTAAAGTTTCAAATAGGATCTGAAGGAAGTGCAAACCAAATAAAAGAAGGAAGAGTCTATTTGGCTATATTTTTGTTACATCATGGATGTCATCTGAATTGTCAGCGGATTCTGCTGTGGCCAGGTGTGCAGTATTCATTTGGGAAGTTTTGTAATGTACTGATTCCTAGGTTCATATAGAGAATGATATTTCACTGGACTGAGTTGCTGGCCTGGCCATTGGGTTTCTTGAGAACTATCTAGGTATTCTTATGCCAGTATAGCGAAGGATTTGCTGCCTTGGATAGTTTGGGAAAAATAGCTTTCTGTGTCTCCTGACCTTGGCTCAGAGGGCATCATCACTGTAGGAGTTCCCACCTTGTACGGTGGTCATCCCATCCACTCAGTTTTTCCCCAGCTCTGACTATGAACCTAATGACATTTTTTCTGTGGTGCTGATGCTCCTTCTGTAGTAGAGAGACACTTGTGTTGGCCTTGTTATGCTGGACTTAGAGGACTTGAGACATCAACTGAGCTTAGGCTCATCCCAGCTTGGTATAGTAGGGCCACTTGCCATTTTAATCTGTCTCATTCACATTAGTTATCCTCCTGGAAATTTGTGCTTCATACTTTAAGCCCTCCTCCCAAATGGTGATTATGTGGTACACTGGACAGAAACTTAGCTTGTGGTTGTGACCATTTCCACCCATCATGTCTCCAAGTATCTGTCTGCAAGTATCTGGATAATTATCCAAACAGGTAAATAAATATATTGGAAGCCTGTTGTGAGGGAGCCCTACCATTCTAGTCTCAACACCCTACCCTCAGCATTCTGCTATCCCAGGTCTTCTGAGATTCATCTTGAGGAATATTGGCCCTGAGAAATGAAGGCTTTTACTTGGCAGGATTCAGACAATAATTTCTGGCTACTGTGACCTTTAGGTTTTGAATATTAATTTTTGGAGGCTTTGATAGATGAATAGCTTCACATTATGCAGTTCTGAATTTTAACATCATGTGTTAAGATCTTTGCTCCCAAACACAATTGCCACTTGGCCTTGTTTACATTTATATTTCAGAAGTTGTTTGCTAACTTAGCAGGAAAGAGAATGGTGTTGCTTTTTGCTTGCTTGGAAAGTTTACTTTTGATTAAAAAACTGGTGTGCATACATATTCTGTTGTTATAGCTCGGCAGTGATTTATTTTTATGCTGTAATCCCTGGAGATGAAAGGAACATTCAAGAACTTTGTCAATACAGCAGGGGCTTTTATTAAAATCCATGGTACTTGTATCCTTTGTGTTTATCTTTTTTTTTTCCCCTTTTAGGTTTTCAAAACTCTGGGCACAGATGTCGTGAAATCTGCATTTGAAGGTTATAATGCTTGTGTCTTTGCATATGGGCAAACTGGATCTGGAAAGTCCTACACTATGATGGGAAATTCTGTAAGTTATTTAGTTGTTTATGTGTTGTGAGGGAAGGAAGCTTCTTACTATCTTTTCCTGGAGTGATAGAATTATCTTTTATCTACTTGATCTTCACCAACTTTTCCTGTTCAAGATAAACTCAGTAATAAGTTGAACTAAATTTTCTTGGAGAGATTTGAAATTAGAAATAGTTTTATGTTATAAGCACAAATAATGGGTGTAAATCCCAGTTCATTTCTGCTTTCTTTTTTTTTTTTGGTTTTCTCCTGGCCTTGAACTCAGAAATCCTCCTGCCTCTGCTTCCCAAGTGCTGGGATTAAAGGCATGTGCCACCACCGCCTGGTTCATTTCTGCTTTTAAAGGCCTTATAATCTTATCACAAAAGTAATTTATTTTTCTTTTCTGCCAGTATAACAGTTTGAATAAAATTACCAAAGTCTATTCTTTTTAAAGTTATTCAGAACATTTTTCCTAAGAATAGTGTTAAAAAGAAAACCTAGCTTTTTGATGGAAAGGTGCTAGATAAGTTCAGCAGACATGAAAACGTTGGCCTTATAGAGTGAGCCCTTATAGTTTATGTGCTTATAAATACAACATCCACAGTTTAGTGTTTTATCAGTATAGATTAATAGGTGCTATGGTGTATTTGCACCAGAGTATAGATAAGTAAGATGTAGGTATAGGACATGGTGGTATGTATGTAATCCCAACTTCTTGGGAGGCTGATGCAAGATGGTCACAAGCTTCAGGTCAGTCTGATGATCAACTCAGGCAAAGAGTATACACGGAGGAGGGACCCATGGCTCTAGCCGCATATGTGGCAGAGGATGGCCTTGTTGGACATCAATGAGAGGAGCGGCCCTTAGTCCTGTGGGGTCTGATGCCCCAGTGTAGGGGAATGCCATGGTGGGAAGGTGGGAGTGGGTGAGTGGGTGGGGGAGCACCCTCATAGAGGCAGGGGGAGGGGCGATGGGAAACCAGGTTTCCGTAGGGGAGTCCTGGAAAGGGGATAACATTTGAGATGTAAATAAAGAAAATATCCAATAAAAAAAAAAAAAAAAAGATTGGGAATGCAGCTTAGTAGTCTGGTGTAGAACAGCATATTCAAGGCCCTGATTTTTTCCCTAACAACACAGAAAACAAAGAAAACAAGCAAACCCAACAACAAACAAAGCCACATAGGGATATTTAAGACTTAGATAGTGGCGCGCGTGTGTGTGTGTGTGTGTGTGTGTGTGTGTGTATAAATTGTGAGATAGATATATATGTATATATATATCTATATATATCTATCACAGTTTTTTTTCAAACCTGTGGCTTGTTCTTGATATAGACACTGTGAGAGGCTTTAGGGCTTCCTGCCAACAGGCACAGTAGTGTCTATAGTGCTCAAGGTTTGGTGGCCCATGGAAGCATGGTTTTGCAAAGGAACAAATCTCAGGACATCATATCAAGCCTGGAACCTGGCTTCTCAAACCCATATTTTTTGCTTACATGGGAAGTGTGGCACTGAAATTCACGTCACAGTGCTGAAATCTAGGAAGAGCCCAGGAGAGAGGTAGCACACCTGGCATGTCCCTTTTAACTTTAGCTATTATTTCTTCTCTTTTTGTTTTCCTACTAAACTTTTTTTTTAAAAAAAAAAAGACCTCTAAAAATGAAATTTGCATATCAATTCTCTACTATGTAAAACATTTATAAAAGCACTTATAAACAGCAGGTGCCTTTTCTCTGCCCTACTAGGTAAGTACAGCTTCAGTATTTTACTTACTTAATGTAAGAACAAAAGCTGTGGTAGAAAGCTCAATTTCCCTTGGTAACAGTTGGTACCAATTGAATGGAAGATGCAAAGGAGAAAAAGAAAAAAAAAAAAAACCTTAAAAATGGTGATGATAATTCTTACAGTCTTTGAGAGGGGAGTTAAGTTTCCAGTGAGAACATTTTGCCTGATGCAGAGTGCCTTAATTTGGGTTACCATTACTATGATGAAACACCATGACCAAAAGAAAGCTGGGGAAGAAAGGGTTTATTTTTAGTTGATTTACACTTCCGCATCCATAGTCACCTAAGGAAGTCAGGACAGGAACTCAAACAGTGGGAACCTGAAGGCAGGAGCTAATGCAGAGAGCGTGAAGCGGGCTGCTTACTGGATTGCTTCGTCTGGTTTGTTTGTTCAGCCTCCTTTCCTATAGAATCTAAGACTACCAGCCTGGGGATGGCACCACCCACAATAGGCTGGGCCCTTTCTCATCAATAACGAGTTAAGAAAACGCTATTGTCTGCTTAGAGCCCTATTTTGTGGAGGCATTTTCTCAATTGAGATTCCCTCCTCTCAGAAGACTTTAGCTTGTATCAAGTTGATGAAAAACTAGCCAGGCCACAGAGTGTTGCTCACAAGGTTGTTCATACTTACAGAACTATGATTATGTGGCCACACCACTTAGTAAGGTGGCTTTTCTCTTCCTAAGAGGACTTATGCAGAGATTGCTATAGCAGAGGAAGGCTGGCTTCCATAGTTTAATATCCTTCTGCCACCTACATTTTTACGATGGCTATCTGGAAGACTTAATAAAGTTAGCTTTTTCTAGTGTTTCTTTCCCGCCTAGTATTTGTTATCCCTGCTTTGTCATTTAGTCAGATGTTTTTAACATTTATTTTACATTATAAACTATCTCCTTTGGTAGAGAATAAGCTTTCTCATTCTTGCAGGTCGTTGTTAATTGATTTAACATCTTATTAAAATATACAAGTCCTAGTATTTAGAAATTAGAAGATGATATCCTTTTATTTCAGAGGATAAGAAATCCTATAGGGGCCCTTGGTGGAAGGTTTGGGCTTTACACACAGGCTCCTGGAACCTAAGTCTATTCCAGCAAAATGCAAATTCATGGTCTACCTGAATCTAGTTTGAGTGACGGTACCCTTCTTCTCCATTTTAGGGTGATTCTGGCTTAATACCTCGGATCTGTGAAGCTCTCTTCAGTAGGATCAATGAAACCACTAGATGGGATGAAGCCTCTTTCAGGACAGAAGTCAGGTAGGGCCATGATCTGAGGTGTAAAGTTCTGAGGGGGCCCAGGCTGCTTGACCTGCACAGAGGTCTGGGAGAGAGGAGGGTTAGAGTGGAGATTGTTGAGGAATGAGCCCACCCCTTCCTGATCCTGAACTCAGTTAGTTAGGAGTAAAAGTGAGACTACGTGGGTACAATTTGTGTGTGAGGTAGCATAGCTGGGTGGGAAGCTTTAGTATTCTATTTTTGTCTCAAATGGAGTGAGCCCTTGACTGTTGGTGAGCTTATGCAATTAGGTTCACTTTTTTGACTGAGTAACATCTGTGTTACTCACTGTGGTAGGATCCTGTAAGTGTATCTTTAACATCAGTCTGGGTGCACAGAGCACCTTTTCCTTTTTGTTGTCAAGTCTGTATCAGGAGCTGGTCCCCTGGGGTCTTGAGCAGAGCTGTATTGACCTGTACTGCTGAGAGCCACTTGTCCTCTTAGTGACTGACTCTGGGCAAGTTGTTTAAAGCACACCAGACTTCTCTTGTTATATTTTTACAGATAATGAAGTATCCACCATTGAGCCATTGCAAAGATTGAGTGAAATACTTCTCGTAAAGTTCACAGCAGAGGTGTTTATGGCTGCTGTTGCTGAGTGTTGCTTGTTATTATTAAACATTTTTAAAAACATTTTTTTATAAAATTAATTTTATTTAAAATTTTTAGCTACTTAGAAATTTATAATGAACGTGTGAGAGACCTACTTAGGCGGAAGTCATCTAAAACCTTCAATTTAAGAGTCCGTGAGCATCCCAAAGAAGGACCGTATGTTGAGGGTAAGAAAGAAGTTTCTTGTTTTTACACATTCACTCCCCTGTTCTCCCTTGGGATTGGTATAAAATAAAAAAATACAAAACTCTGGTGATGGTAAGAATTTTAAAAGTTGTTTACTTTGGAACTTTATTACAGTAAAAGTGACAGGAGCTGGCACTTCCTAACGTTCATTTTGTAAATCTGTATTTCAGTAGGTATTTATCCATCATTTCCTTGGCTTTAAGAGCTCTCTGGAAGTTTGTTTTCTCAGCTTCTCCAACAAGATGATCAAGTCCTGACTCCCAAGTCTGTGTATCTCAGTGACAATGCATTTTACTAGTATATGTTCATGGACCCTAATGGGTGCCAGGTGAATGGGCATCCATTCACAGACTGAATACAGCTGAACATAAGCATTTATGGCTTTCAGCTTCCTGATTATAGACTTAATGCATCTTGTGACCAAGTACTTCTTACTTCTGCCACCATATCTTCCTCATGGTGGTTGACTGTATCCCCTTTAATCATGAGCCAAAATAAACCCTTTCCTCCATTAAATTGCTTCATCAGGTATTTTTTATCACAGTGAGGGAAGTACTTCATACATTGGGTTGTTATGTGGCTAATTTTGCTCTCTCTAAGGGAACTGAGTAACTGCTGTGATGTAGCCTATAGGCATTGCTAATGGAACAAACATGGTTTCTTATGGCATTGTCTATGAAGTGTGTTTTCTTGCTATCAAGAATGAACCAGAACATGACTTTGAAGATTTACTTCTTCTAGTTTCCTTTTTATCATGAAGTCATCAGTGTGCCATTAGGACCCATCTATACTTTCTTAAGTACCCATTTGTGCCTGTGCTCTATCTCCCCAGAGAAAGGTATGCAGTTGTATTTGTGTATGTGTATGTGCTGGGGGAATCGTTATGGAATACCTATTGCTTTCAGTCTAAAATGAGCCTTTATATTTTTCCTTTAGTTGTTATAACAGATGTCAAACCAAATAAAACTGTGAAGAGACAGAATAATTAAACAGGGTAAAAACATCTGGATATTGACCTCTGTAGTTATGATCCTTATTAATAATACATTATTCAAACATTGGAAAATATGAGTTATAGAGTAGATGAGAAAAATGAAGTGTCATCATTCAATTTTTAGAATATTTGAAAATGAGGTTAAGGATTTAATGGGAAATATAAAAGAATGACATGATCATAAGAACCATGGTTTTTTTTTTTTTTCCAGAATCTTAGAAGAAGGAGGGCTTTTTTTTTTTTTTTTTTTAAAAAAAAATTGAGTTAAAAACCTAGAAGTCATAGAAGAAAAAATATTTTCTTCCATTGTGATAGGAATCAGACCCAGGGTTTCCTTTGAGAGTGCCAGGCAAATGCTCTGTAGCACTGGGCTATATCACCACCCCAAACTTCTGATGATTTTTAAGTGGGAAAAAAAGAGCCCAGCTTCTGTCATCACAGTAAAACAGCAGAAGGAGCCTGCATGATGCTCGTCACCCCATGGGTAGATAACGAGGGTGCTGAGGAGGGGAATGCCAACACGCATGCCGCCTATCCCCACTCCTGCTGCTGTAAACTGCCCTCTGTGGAGGAGAGCTCTGCAGCCTATGTCAGCAATCCCAATATCCTTTGATTTAGCAGTTCGACTTCCAAAAATTTATTTTGTAGTCACACTTCCATACATTTGAAAAGACTGATGCACAAAATATTTTAACAGCCCGTTGTATTTGGAAATAAAGTAAAATAACCTCTGTAGTCTCAAGAGAAGGCTGGTTAAATTGGTTATGGTTCTGATGTATAAGAATTTCTCTGTATCCTTAAAAATAAATACCAGGTCACCTTAACATTACAGAGGATCCTTATAAGTATGTAAGTAGAAAGCAAGATGCAGAACAATGTTTATGATCTGCTACTCTAAAAATCATTTTATTTTTGTGGGTGTGATTGATCAAAGGGCCTGGTGTGTGTGTGTCTAGTCTAGTATGTTCCCATGTGCACGGAAGGAGAGGGAAGGCAACTTGATAGTATGTGTAACTGCCTTCATATGTATGAGTTGTTTCTTGAAGGGTAGAGGGGGACCAGTAACATTGGTTACTTGACAGAGGGGAACTAGAGAGTTTGCTGTAGGGAAAAAGCAGAGTACCCCTGTGCACTTTGACTTTTAACCCTATGAACTACTCCCTTCAAGAAAAAAGAGCCAGTAAAATTTTTTTAGAGTTTAAGATTTCTTAGGTTTTGCATGAGGGTTGGGCTTACATGAGGTTATTTCTGAAAGTGGAACTTTTTTTTTTTTTTTTTTTTTTTTTTTTTTTTTTTTAGTTTTTCGAGACAGGGTTTCTCTGTGTAGCCCTGGCTGTCCTGGAACTCACTCTGTAGACCAGGCTAGCCTCAAACTCAAAAATCCACCTGCCTCTGTCTCCTAAGTGCTGAGATTAAAGGTGTGCGCCACCACTGCCCATCTGAAGGTGTAACTTTTATATTGTTCTTCCTTGTACCATAACTGCTTCGAAGAGATTGCTGTTGGTAGCTCCAACAGTCACTCTGTGTAATGGTGTGCAGTAGGCACTCAGATTAGGTTGTTGAAGCCCATTGTGGCCAACCAGCTTGCTCATCTCCCTGTCTGCATTACAGACTACCACTCTCCAAGATCTCCGACCAAATTGGCAGATGTGTAGTCATGCATGATTCTTAGAGGGAAGCTTCTCATTTACTTCACTACATAGCAGAGTGATTTCTTTGCCCCTTTCTTTTTTTTCTTTTTTTCTTTTTTTTAGATTTATCCAAGCATTTAGTCCAGAACTACAGTGATGTGGAAGAACTTATGGACGCAGGAAATATCAATCGTACCACTGCAGCAACAGGGATGAATGATGTCAGTAGCAGGTCTCACGCCATCTTCACCATCAAGTTCACTCAGGTAAGGGCAGCCATGGAGCAGAGTCTCCATCCTCAGGCCTTTCTTTGATGATTAGCACCAGCTGAGCACTGATCATAGTTGAACCAGGAGCAGCAGCAAGGTAAAGTGACCGACTGTCACTTCCTTGTTAATTAGAGTTGGACATATGTTATGTGCTCAGCCTTTCTGTATTCACAGTGATTTAAATGTCCAAGATGTATATTCTTAAGAAATATTAGCAGGCTTCCACCTTGTTCTAGGCATGAGAAAAACCTGCTCTGTGCCTAATTTAGCAAAAGTTTTCATTGTTGTAAGTGCTGTGGGAGATAATGGACTTTGAGGCACAGCAGCTGGAGGCCAAGGTGAGGAACGGGTGTACATTATGGCTCCACGGGCCCTGGTGGTATTGATTCTGATTAGGGTCATATTTGAGGACAGTGAACACTTAGAGGCACTAATGCAAGAATTCGTTGTGGTCAGGTGGTGGACAGTGTCTTGAAGGTGGCTGGGAGTGGCTGAGGAGAAGTAGTTCGTTACCAAAGCCAGACCACAGAAATACACAATTGCCAAGTCTTGGCTTCAGCAAGTTGGCATTGCCTGTCCACAGTGATAGTGAACACACCAGAAAACAGCCAGGCAGGCCTTTACTAATTTGAAGATTTGAAGATTAGAGACCAGGAAAATGAGTTGAGTCTCCAAGGTCAGTCAGAAGTGCTCTCTGAGCAATCTTCATGTCCTGCTAGACCTTCAGTTAGAACCTTGCTTTACTGGCTTGTTTCAGCTTTCTGATGGATGCTTAACTAGGATGTAGCAGACTGTAGTTTCTAAGAGGTTTATATGTCCATCAAAATATATGTTTATTATTTTGTTGCATTTGGTTCAAAATATAAAACATAGGTTAAAATTCTCTGGAAATATAAAGTTCTGGAAGGATTCAGGACTTGGGGCAATTTACACTTTAGTATTTCACATCTTTAAAGATGTGGTATGTTTTATTACATAGTGTCACATGATGTCCTACATAACAATGTTATCGTGTGTAGAGCCTTTGTGCCCTGAATGCTGGAGCTTTCAGAAGAGTAAAGCTAATCACTTGTTTATTTATTCTTTCCCAGTTCCCCTTAGGGGATAGTGTCCTATTGTTTTGGTCTCCAGTCTTTAGGGGTGTTGTCAAGAGTGACAGTGGTTTGCTAAACAGACTGATTATTTAGAAAGTGTGAGAGTCTCTTTCTAAATGTGGTAGTTCTATTGCATTTGGTTTAATTTGGGAGGTTGTCATAATCACCATGATAACCAATAAAATAAAATGAACAAAAGAAGTCTACCTCAGAGACCTCTGCTGGGAGTGGAAAGTGATGGGGATTTGGACAAGAACACGGGGCACTCTGTCCTCTTTTGTGCTGAATGCATGTCTTTCCATAGGCAAAATTCGATGCTGAAATGCCATGTGAAACTGTGAGCAAGATCCATCTCGTCGATCTTGCTGGAAGTGAGCGGGCAGATGCCACCGGTGCCACTGGGGTCAGACTCAAGGAAGGGGGCAATATAAACAAGTCCCTTGTGACTCTGGGAAATGTCATTTCTGCCTTAGGTAGGTTTGCCGCCACTTTGCCCTCTATTTCCTTGGTACTGTTTTAGCACAGAACACGTTTGCTGGATGTTTGTCTTACAGATTCAGACAGCATGTTCAGGTCTTTTAGAGCTGAGTTAGAGAAGGCAGAGACTTCTGAATTATCCCCTGTTTTCTTCTTCCCTGCAGCTGATTTATCTCAGGATGCAGCCAATCCTCTTGTGAAGAAGAAGCAAGTTTTTGTGCCTTACAGGGATTCAGTTTTGACTTGGCTGTTGAAAGACAGCCTTGGAGGAAACTCTAAAACCATCATGATTGCCAGTAAGAATTTAAATTATATTCTTGAGTATCAGTGTTTCCTGTGAATTAAATGTAAATATTTAAGTTGAAAGCGTCTCACTGGGATACAGCATCTTTTATATCTTAAAGGAATAAATGTTCCTTCCAGTCTTGAAACTCCCCCATTGTGACATACTTGTAGTTTGGAATATGCAGTTCTTTGTAGACTTTGCATCATGGAGGCTATAGTGGCAGTCAGACATGCTCAGCTTCTCTTTGCTTAAAGTACAAGATGCTGGGAACTCAGGACTCCTTACCTCTCAGCTTTCCTTCCCTGTCTTCTCCCTCCTTTTCCCTTCTCTCTTCTCGCTTCTCTTCACAGCCCTTGCCCTACACTGACTGTTGCCATTAAGGGAACACAACCATGTATCCATCCAGTCTTAGAGGTTAGGGTAAAGTGGCAGTAGACTGCAGTGTAAAATTAACCAAAGAATATAGAAGGAAGGAATTAAGTTATCTATTGACTTTTAAAAAATTGTTAGGCTCTGGGCTTTTACAGATGACTTATTTTTATCAGAAATGTAAAAGTGTTTTAATTCCTGCACATGAGAGAAGCACAGTTCTGAAATTTCATGTTAGCAGTTGAGAAAACCCCTTTCCTGTGTGGGCTATCTCACACCCTATCTTGAAGTTATTCAAATGGCTGATCATAGATGTGAGAAGAGCAAAACAACATTTAATTTGGTATAGTGAACACCCTTTTCTATAAGCTTAGCTAATTTTTTTTTTTAATATTCATTACTGTGGCAGTGAATATTTAGTCTTTCTTGTGACCTGGAGTTGATCTGACTTTTAAATTACAAACCAACTTTGTGTTAAATGAAACATGGAGTGCTAGATGAATTATTTTTCATATTCATTCTTCACAGCCATTTCACCTGCTGATGTCAATTATGGAGAAACCCTAAGTACCCTTCGCTATGCAAATAGAGCCAAAAACATCATCAACAAGCCTACCATTAATGAGGATGCCAACGTCAAACTCATCCGTGAGCTGCGAGCTGAAATAGCCAGGCTGAAAACCCTGCTCGCTCAAGGGAATCAGGTTGAGTTTTTCTGAGATTTATAGATAATTTTCCTTGAGTAATAGCATCTATTTCTAGATCTTAATGAGACAATTATCCCGTGGTATTGATTTGAGTAAATAAGTACTAAGTAAAGCTCCAAATGAGTTAACCAGTCTCTATATCAGCTTCCTATCAGCCTTTGCATTCCTTATGCACACTGGGTGTAAGATTTCATCCACTAAGCCTTAAATGATTAAATATCTAATAGTTATTAATTATGGATGGAAATTTAGCATGTGATAGGATTAGCAGCATAATCTCCATTAGTAGAAAGAAATTCAGATGCTGAAAATAATATTCTACCCATGCATTTTATGGTTATAAATGTATTTTAGCAAGGGGGAGAGTTGTGTTTGAACACCTTTTCTGAGTCTTAGTCTCTCTTTAGCCCTGTCATAGGTGGCTATAGCAACTCAGCAATGCCTCCGATATTACGTCTATAACCTGGCATGATTGCTGAAATGGCCTCATTTCAGGATATTTTGAATTTTAGCAAAGAAGCTGTGTCCTTTTGTTTCTCATAGTCTGAGCATGCTCATGTAGGGCTATGTTCTCTGAGGATTGGCCTTAACTAGGTTTCAGATGGCTTAGGAACCACTGTGAAGAAAGGCCACCCTTGAAGGAAAATCAGATAGTCAAAAAGACTCCTGCTGTTAGAAATAAAATGAAGATATATTTATATCATCCCATGTTCTTATGTGTAGACATCTTAAGTCTATTGTTAAATTAAATTATTTCTTTTCTGTAAATGAGAAGTGCTTTCCCCATAAGACTGTATAGTACTTCTCACTCTTGATAGCCTGTAAATGGTTTGAACTATGGAAATATTGTCAAGATGAAACCTCAGTTTCTTGTGCCATGATACAGAAGTCAGCCTGCTAGTCCTTTCCCATAAGATGACAGACAACCATCAAACAGGACTCCTCCACTACATCTGAAAGTGTCTGCACACTTCCACTCGTGATGTCAGGCTTTTGGTGTGAAAGTTGTCAGCGGAATATAATATCAGGAACCACAATAGTTGTTTCTAGTTATACACTGCTGTTGGAATCCCTTCTCTGTTTTAGAAACATTATTTGTCTAAAGGAGGCCTTTTAAAATGATTAATATGTGAAGAAAAGTATTTGAGAAATACTACATGCGGCTGCTTTTACTTTATCTTTGAAGAGAGTGTGTTGAGGGAGAGTGGATATGCACGTGCCATGCCACACATGGAGTCAGAAGACAGCTTTGAAAATACGTTTCTATTATTCCATCCTGTGAGCTTCTAGGATGGAGTTTCTGTCGGCAGGTTTTGTGGCAAGTGCTTTACCCACCCTTTTAGTTAGGATTATTATTTCTCTGCTGAAACACCATAACCAAAGGCAAATTGTGAAGCAGGGGTTTATTTGACTTATATTTCCACATCACTTTTCAACATGGAAGAAAGCCATGGCAGGAAATCAAATAAGGCAAGAACTTAGAGGCAGGAACTGATGTAGAGGCCACAGAGGAGTGCTGCTTACTAGCTTGCTTCTCATGGCTTGCTCAGCCTGTTTTCGTAGATAACCGAAGGACCTCCAGTTCAGGGATGGCCCCACTCATAATGGACTGGTCCCTCCCCCATCAATCACTCACTAAGAAAATGTCCTAGATGGCTACAGCTCAGTATTATTAAAGTATTTACTTGAGATGACTTTAGCTGGTTTCAGATTGACATAAAACTACCCAGCACACCCATTGAGCCATCTCAAGAGCCCTGGTGTTTGCTTTGTTTGTGGTTATGTTTGTTTTTACTTGTTTTTGTTTATTTCTCTTATTTCTTTAGAATTAATACCATTGCTTAAATAAGGGAGTAATTTTATTACTGTTTTAGAAGTGAGGATGGAAAAATCTATTTAGAATATATTTTGATAAATTTAACATATACATTATAGTGAACATGGGAGTCTAATTCAAATAAGGAATATTCTGAAACTATAAATCTTTGAGATATTGCAAGCATATCTTATTTAATTAAATTTGTGATAATTAACAAAATAAAGAAATGTTCTTAAACACTCATTTAAAAACAAAATCTCTGAGTAAGGAACTGGAGAGATGGCTTGGTTATTGAAGTACTTGTTTATATAAAGCCAGGGCAGTGGGTAACTGCCTGTAATCCTAGCCATGGTGACATAGTGGATGGAGGTAGCCGAACCCTGGGAGCTGTGGACCAGCTAGCTGGATTTACACTGTGAACTTCCAGGCCTGTGAGACACAGACTTCAAACAAGCAAAAGTGGAAGGCACTTGAGGACCAACACTCACAGTTGTCCTTTGACTTTTCATATGTGTGCACGTGCACACACACACATACACACACACACACACATACACACACACACACACAAACACACACACCATTCAACCTCTCTTCAAAATAATTCTCAGTAAATCTTTCTGAGAATATTCCTCTATTTCTAAAATACTCTACTTCAAATTCTCTCATAGCTCTTTGAGAGTGTTAGTTTAACTACCATTTTTTAGAATTTTTTATTTAAGGAAAGCTAAATAAAAATCAGTTCTTACTTTTAGTAATTTTGTATATTGCAGTTGCAGAGATCATGCACCAAACTTTTAAAAATACAATTTGATAAAACAAAAGATTCTGATGTGTATTTACTTCGTTTATTATGTAAAGTGATAAACATAGAGAGAATTTTCCCAAAGTATTATGTCAGTACAGAGAAATTGCATCATGTATATATAGTTGCATGGATTTTAGAAGCTCAAGTCATTCATCTACCTGTACCCATCTTGAGGACAGAGTTTCATCATCATGTTAGGAGCTGCTCTAGTGCTCTTGTGAGGACCCTCCTTCCTCATCATTTGAGTCAGAGCTTTTGGATTTGCCTGCTTTTATTCTTTTTTTTTTTCTTCTGCCCCCCGCTTTTATTCTTTATATACATGGTAGTTTGAAGTATATAGTCTTTGGATCTAGTGTCTTTTATCTAGCACCATGTTTATGAGGTTCATCCATGTTGTTACATGTAGGTGAAGACCTACTTACTCTTATTTATTCTATCACACAAACATTTCCTAGTTCATCTTTCCATCAAGTTTTGATTTACTTTGGAGGGGTTCTATCTGACTCACTTTTGGGGAGCTACTATGTTTGTTGTGGAATTTTACATGTCTTCTAGTGCACATACAGATATATTTCTGTGACACATATGCCTAAGAAGACTTAGTAGTATACACATCAAATGCATAATTTCCAGCGGTGCTCCCAGGTTTTAAAGTAGTTGTGCCATTCTCATTCCTCACCAGCATGTAGCAGTTCTGGTTCAGTCTCTGCAGATGCTTGCTCAGCCTCCATGCTATCCACTTGTCATTAACTATTTTTATGGCTATGTATCACAAAATGGTTTACTTTGTACTTCTCACATGATTAATGAAGTTGGCCTCTGAGTACATTCTTTTATCAAGCGCTTTGTTGTATTTACAAACCTTTTCACTTTTAATTTTATAGAAACAAAATATTTCAATCTTTCACAAATATATTTGAAAAAAGTCAGCTAATAAAAATAGAAGTAAAATCAACAATGAAAATTAAGCAGCAAAGAAAACCCAGGCTAAGAAGACAGAGGCACAATGGACTCCTCGTCTTTATAGCCAAGCCTAGTGTTAGAATGGAAATATAGAACAACTTTGTAGAAGCTTTTAAGAGAGGTGTTTGAGACAAGGGCACAGAGCCAAGTGCAGATAGTAGTGCTTATAGGACTAGATAGAGTCCTATCAGGTAACACACAGAGAAGGAGAATGCAGTAGAAAGAGCAATGCACTTAGCTTAAGAAAAGATTACTTTGTCATGATGTAGAGTGCAGTTTTCAGTTAAAATCAGTCAGGATATCAACTTTCAAGAAGGAAAACACAAAACACTTGGAAATAGAAGAGACAGAGCGACATACATTTGACTCAGAGAATGCTCTCATTCCGTGATAGAAAGGCTGGCATAATTGAGTGGAGATGCAGCAGGTGCACATAATATCACAGGCATTTGATGTAATCAACACAGTTCAGACTAAGAATGAGACTGCAGTCAAGCGACCTAGCATGACTTCCCTTGCTGCAGAAGGAATAAATAAAAAGATCACAACTTAACAGGAAAGGGAAGAAACAGTATAAGCACAAGTTGTAGAAAAATTGTTTCAGATTGCTTCTAAAATATGTGGAAAATGTCCAATACAATGAATACTGTTGAGTATACAGCATCTTGGCAAAGGGGTCAGGCTTTAGTTTAATTTTCATATCTGTAAACTGGATAAAAGCAGATGCCAGCTGTATATCCAGGCAACATTTATAATGATAAAAATAATCCTCAACATGATAAATTTTATCCATGTTAAGATGGACAATATATAAGCTTAAGATGGCAGCTGAGAAGCTATACCTTTGGGTCTTCTGAGACAAGTGACTCCTGTAACGGGGCATGCCCCTCAAAAGGCCCCAGTAAGGTGTGTGCCTTAAGGTATGTTTTGCTGAACTGCTACTATGGCCCATAGATTTCAAAACCAAGATGGGCTGCATACATGCCCATGTGAATCTCTACCCTGTGTGTAGATAGCCAAAGGAGTACTTTAGAGACTGCCACCAGGCTTTTGCCTTTGAATTTTATACTTGTACTTCCCCACTGAGTAGCTATGCCTTTTGTTCATCACAGAGACTCACTGTGGCCATAGTCATTCAGTTGAATGGTTAGCTGAACTGAAGAAGACCTAAGAATGGTAGGTAGTAATGAAAGCTATGCTGGCACTGTAGGGATGGATCACATGATGACCAGGGAGTTCTCCTCCAGGGAATGTGTTCTGTTGATATGGTCATGTATACTGTAGGCAGTTGGTACAGGGATAGTTATTGTGACATTGCTGGTAAAGTAAATGATTTAAAAACCTGCATTTACATCAGTCAGGAAATAACAGCAGCTTACCCATGCAGTGAATATCAAACAATGGAAATAAAATCTTTAAAGAAAAAAATGAAAGGGTTTTATCCAAATATTCTTAATATATTATCTTAAAATAGCCAATAGTCAGGATAATTGGCTTATGCCATTTTCACTTACAATAACCTGTGAGTAGCCATTTAGGCAAGACTGAGGCTAGCAGGTGGCCTTCTTAGAGGTGGCCCACTATCTTGCATGGCTTACAGTGGATGAGCTCTGAAAGGCAAGGTCCCAAGAGACTTCATCTCAGGATTGCTTCCTGCAGCTGACATGCCTTTCCTGTCATTGTTACATAGCCTAAGAGCTGGTGGGCTTTAATCCACCCTATTGAGCAGATTTCTTGCAGGTCAACATAAAGATGAACTTTCATGAATTAATGCTGTTTAGGTGAATTAATTATTTCATAGAATTCCTGATTTGAGTCAGATAATTTTAGAAAGCTTTAAGATGGTTTTAGTTGTTTTGCCATAAAAATGTAATAAAGTTAGAATCAAGAATAGAATGTGCCTACTCCTCATAAATAGTAAAGGCTGTATAATAAGAAATACAATGAGCTTTCATAAATTACACTAAAAAGAGATATAGGCTTGTAGTAAATTTGTGTTCAGGGAAAAACATTCAGTACCAAGGATGAAGCCACAGTGTGCACTGTGATAAGTCAAGGCCATGTAAAAACTGTTGCTTTGAACTTATAATGAGCTTACAGGGTGAATTATTACTTTGAACTTGTTATTGATGCCTTTCTGTAACTTCCCTTATATGTATCGTTTTATCTATGAGGTAATTCTTACATAGAGAACTTTTTGTCTAAAGGCTGTAAAAAGGCTGAAAACAATAAAGAAAAAAGGATGTAGCCATTTTCAAAAAGAGCTCCAAGTCTCTCTCCTGGCTCATGAGGAACTCCTGGCTGACAGAGAAGGAGCTCTAACAATAAATCCTTTTAGTTAATTCCCCACTGCTAAACAGCATATGTTAATTCACTAGAAATTAGCACTTATTTAGCACAAATAATGAGTTAAAGAGTTAAGTTCTCTGTGCTTATTAAAGCACATGATTGTAATAGAGTTACAGAACACTAACAAAGAGTTAAGTTTTCCCAGCATTTATTCAAGTACAAAGAGTTAAGTTTCCCCAGGGCTTATTAAGCACTGAGAGTTAAAGAGAAAAGAAGCCAGCAGTTTTCAGCCACAGAATAAGCAAGAGAGTGTTAAGTTTCCGGAAGCCATCAGCTTTAGCCCCCAGTACAGTCAGAGTTACAAGGCAGGAGATCATCAGACTTTGTCTTTCATCCAACTCTGTGTTACATCTCAGCTCCAAACCCTAAAAGGCTGGGGCTGGCCCCTGGCAATAACCTAATATAAACATGGTTCTGTTAAGTTCTTGCCTGGGTGCTGGATTCTTTCTGTTTGCTCCTGTGTTGTCTTTGGCAGCAAGAGCAGCAGACAGAATAGGGCACTTGTGCTTCTGCCCCTCAGATCCAGCCTTAGTTGTTAGACATGCAAGTGAGTCCCAGGCTGCCAACTGATTCTAGGTTCCCACTGGATTTTGGTGTTTATCACTTTGGAGTTTACCCTTTTGCAGCATGGGTAAAGAAATAAACTTAGATTGTAGCACAGCCAGGTCAGATACTGGATGCCATGCACAGTGAAACAAGTGAAGTTTGTTTGCATCCTTCAATGTAGATGAACTGTTAAGCAAGACTTGGATGTCTTACTTTTTGAATTTTGTTCTTTGTGTACATCAGAGAAAGGAATTCTTAAAACCATAGGGATTAAGATGTGTTTGACTTTAGTGAAATATGGTTGTTATGGCATTTGTATTGCAGATGTAGCTTCTACACTGTAATGTCATGGTTTTGGTATTATAGCATATGTATTCCATGGATTAGAGGCTTAATGATAAACAATACTTTGGAGGATATGTGAGAAATTACCTTTTATAACCATTTAATATTTTTTATGAGACTCTTTGGTAATTTGGGGAAACCCTTGATGTGCATCCTTTTTGTCTATTAATTGCTGATGTCTTTGTGATTTAAATTGTAGATTGCCCTCTTGGACTCCCCTACAGCTTTAAGTATGGAGGAAAAACTTCACCAGAATGAAGCCAGAGTAAGTTATGGCTTGAGTTATTACTGTAGTGTCATGTCAACTTTGACATTATTTTTTAAGTCTATGTTTGTTGTAACCCAAGACTGTCCATCCCTGAGTCCTCACCATTGAGTAGAACACTTGTGCTTTCCCACTGGTTGGGACATACTTTTTCATTATACTGATCTCTAATACCAATCCTATGGCCTCAGTCTGGTTCTTGTGTTTGAGATAGAATATCACTGTATAGGGTTGGCTGTACTTGAATTCATGGTGTTTCTGTCTCAGCCTTCAGAATGCTATGTTTACAGGTATGTACCACCATATGTGGTCTATGATAATGCTTCAAGATGAGTAATAGTTAGCTTTTTATGTACTGCATGTTTATATATTAGTACACAGAACATAAAGGGCACATAATGACTTTTTGCAGTTAAGGTCACAGCAGACCTCTTTACAGAGAATGGGGCCACAGAACCAGCAGAGCAGGCAGAGACCTTAGACAGTTAACACTTACAGTTATCCCCACAACTTAGAGCTAAGTACTGTTTAGCTTTCTGGAGCCCTTGACTTTGCCATGGGATATTCAGCATTCTGGACTGAAAATATTTTGGGTCAGGGACCAGTTAAGAGGCAGGAAGGGAACAGAAGTGAGGGACCAGAGCTGAGGATGCTCTGTCAGAGGGGCATGACAGGGCTGGCTTTGATGCTTGCATTTTTAAAAACTAGCTTTTGGCTGACACGGTTCTATCATGTTATTATTTTTTTTTTATGCCCTCTGGGAAAAGAAAAAGACAATAAAAGCTGTTTAGGAGTTCACATTTTCTTTTTCCTGGTGCTGAATGATTAAAAGAGCCATAAAGGAAAACACATGGTCTGATGGTAAAAACTCAGAAACCACAGTGTGAGGTTCACATTGAGCAGTAGTTAGGAACTTGTTCAGACTTGGTAGGGTAATTGTTTTGGTTAATATCTAATGACAGTGTCAGCGAAGACGTCCATTTCTTAATTTTTATTTTTTCATGAAAGTTTATATTTTACCCCTTCTAATCCTAAGTACAATGGAATATCTGGGTGTGGTTGTTTATCAATTATAGGTTTCAGGAATGCTCTGCAAGTTAATAGAAAGCAATAAACATATTAATTAGAGTACACTCACTCTTCATGCTGTGTTGGAAATAGTTGCCCATCTTAATCATAAGTTCTCTAAGTGCTTGCCTAACTTTTACTGACCTTTCTAAATGTTTGCCACCTGGTTTATTATTCGGTCTCATTGACAGAGGTAGAGCACATATATGGATTTTGTTAATGCATTTAATAAAGACTATCTGATTTAAACACAGTGATGACTCCAAGGCATACTTAGAACTTTGTAAAAGCTCAGAGTGTTTGATTATATTTGAAATGGATGGATTTTTATGTTTTTTTTATTGAAAAAATACACACAAGATAATCTGATCATGTTTTCTCAAGCCAGTTCCTCTGTCCTTCACCTCCCCCACCTAACTTCACACTCTTTTTTTTTTTTTTTAAGAAAACAAGCAGACTGAAACCAAATCAAACCAAACCAAACCAAACCAAACCAAACCAACCAGCCAATCAAATGAAAACCCCAAACACACGCACGCATGCACGCACGCACACTCAATATCACCCCTTAGCCCTGGGGCCCCATCTTTGATATAGACATCACATTTACAACTAAGCATTCCAAAATTTTCCACTCTGCACCTGTCCTGATGTGGGTCTCTTTGCTATTGGTTGGTTCATCTTTCTTCAGTAAGGACATGTATGGTGGTACAAGGCATATTCATTTGCTGAATGTTTTCTATTTATGTGTCTACTCATTTGATAGTATAGATAAAAAAATTGAGTATTGTTACTCCTTCCTTGACTCTTCAAGGAGAAAAGATATAAGCATATCCCTCCTGAAAGATTTTTTTTTTTAAAACCAAATGCCCCAGTGGTCATGTGGCTCACTGCTGTCCTTTGAAGGATCCATGGGTATGAATGGTTTCTGACTGTCACTACAGCCTTATCAAAGCATTGGAGACAGGCAGGAAATGATATGGAGGGGGTCGTGTGTCTCTTCACTCCTGTATGTTTTGTTCACAAAGAAGACAGATTTTGACACATATAACAATAACTAGTTAAAGGAGGAACATACATCTATAAAGTTTATTTGGAACCCCATAGCTATTTGTGGTAAGCGAATGGCCGCTGCTTGTCAGTCAGGTAGGTTTGTCTCCCCCTGTGACCACCACAGACCCCCATTTCCTTGCCAGCATCACACACTGTTTAGTAGGGGTTGCTGTGCTTCAGTGAGCATGGAGCGTGAGTGCCTTTCCCTTAGGAGGATAGAGCAGGCTCCTCACATGAGGGGTTTTGGGTGGGGAGAGCAGGGGCTTAGGGGAGGTGGTTTCTGCTGTGGATTGGGAGGCAGTCGGGTGACAGAAGGTGAACCCTGAGAGTCCAGCTCTCCCTGGTCTGTAGCCACTCCTTTAGTTCCATCTGTCTTCTGTTCCACACTGCATGTTTTTCATTCCAGTGTTTTCCAATCTCTTGATTCGGGCATTACCTTTGGCTTCTCAGTGAGTTAATCATGGGGATCATCTAAAATGTTTTCTGTAACTAGATGAAAACTGGATTACTTTGAGAAACGCTCACCATGCTGAACTCTACTTTGGGGCCCTTTCCTTCCCTGAGTTACAGCCCACTGAAAAGGAACTGATTTTTATCAATAGAATTTTGCTGTGTCTGAAAGAATCAAGTAAAGAAGCATCTTTTTTCCCCTTTACCCAAAGGTAGAATGAAATTTATAAACCCCATTAATTAGTTACAAAAGCAAATTATCTCCTAAAAGAAAACTACAGCATCCAAGGTGATTTAATCACCACATCCAATTAGAAAGAAAAGTAAATGGTTATTTCCTAAAGTATAGCCAGGGAAAAATAAACACACTTAATGTGTTACTGTCATCCTTGGAGTTGTAAGTGACTAATAATCCAAAAAAGTCACTTCTCTAAGTCTACCTGTGTGTGTGTGTGTGTGTGTGTGTGTGTGTATGTATTTATGTATTTATGTATGTGTGTCTGTGTGTGTGTATATATACACACACACAGACACACATACACACACACACATATGTGCATGCTCACAGGTACACACACTTTTGCATAGTGTGTATACATTTAGAAGCTTTCAAGACAAACATGTTAATTTTTAATAAAATCATTATATGTTTATGTTTTTGTTCCTAGGTCCAAGAATTGACCAAGGAATGGACAAACAAGTGGAATGAAACCCAGAATATATTGAAAGTAAGGGCTGTGGAATTGTCTTAGTGTTGCTGTGCCACTGTGCCAGCCTAAGTGGGTACCTCCCTCTCTCATCTGAAATATGGTTGTTTGGGCTTTGCTTGAAGTAAGATGGATGAAGCTGATTGGGACCTGTGGCAGGTGACCTTGGGGTCAGTTTTGAGGTTGTGGGTGATGGAGATGACACACCACAGCTGGGAGCTGTAACATTCACAAGTTTTTGATTTTCTTGGCATACCCTTTTACTTGTTGGAGTTCCTCCATTTTTGGCTCAGTACATTTAAAATTCTATTATTCAAGGAGAATACAGTTTGTTTCTATTTTGTTAAAGTAAACATAAAAGCAATATATTAAGAACAAAATGAATTTATGACATCGTTATAGAATACACTTGCATAGCATGATTAGATTACAGGAATTTCTAGACTACTGCTCTCCCGTCCAATTTCTCCATGTCTCAGTGGCTAGATGATGGTTATATGCATTTCTGCCAACTGTGAAAGGACGTCTTTAATTTTGGTCTCCATTTTTCATGCTCTGTGCTACAAAATGGGAATTTCTTTATTCTATTTCAGCTCACTTAAATGGTAAAAAGACTACTGCACAGGGTCTAGAGTTGACTTTGAACTTTACTTTGATGCATGTGGTTACTTGTCTTAAAAAAAGGCCACTCAGAGGCTGTTGATGTTGAGGTTTTTTCTGAGGTCTAGTGAAGTGCTCTAAGGATCAAAACAAAGCTCCGTGTAATGCTGGCTGGCCGAGCTTGGCAGGGCCTCAGCTGTATGTAGTCACAGTGCATGAGGGTGGCTGTTCTCTATGTGAAGTGCATGCCTGCTGACCAGTCTGTGGGGGCAGACTTGAAGACCTGGGTTAGCCACTGAGCCTCATCTGTCCAGACTCAGAGCTAGGGTCAGCGCTGTACCTTATCTGCTTGTATTTGTATGGCAAGGTGGCCTTCACCACTCCAGGCTTATGAAGACTCATGGAGGTGGAGGTGGAGGAGGAGGTGGTGCTCAGCCTCTGTTCCGGTGGGAGTGGGTTGATGCTCCTGGGGACTTGTTTGCAGGAGCACAAATGACAATGTCCAGTGAGGGCTTTTATATTCAGGTGTCCTGTTCCTAAGGAGAAAGGCATGCTGTTTTGAGGTGTCATGTAGCAGCACTGTTTCCCTTGTTCAGAATTTATTTATCTGCTTATTATTTCAGTAGTGCTCTGTTTTAAACCCAGAGTTTTAGACATGCAAAGCAAGTGCTCTTCCACCGAGCTACACCGCAACCTGCCTTTGTTGAGAGACAGTGGTGCATGAAGCTGAAGAGAGACTGCATTCACCTCTCAGGATAGTTGTGGTAGAATAAGCACTGCCTTCGAGGTAAAAGTATTTGTTCCTGAAGTTGAAAGCACTCTGAGTTGTACAGTAGCAGCCTCTAAAGCCCAGGCCTTTTGACCTTCCATGACAAGGTGTAACTTCCCTTAAGAAATTTGCAAAGATGCAGAATTAAGTGTTCCCTATTTAAAGAACAAGAGACATCGTGGCTAATAAACTCTGAAAATTATTAGCAGAAGTTGTACCTGGTAGGACCAGAGACACAGGAGCAATAAATCATAAGCCTTGAACTCCATTTCCTGCTGCTGCTGCTGCTGAGGCATCCTTCCCCTGTACTTTCAGTGTAAAGTTGACTTGGAGTGATGCTCCTACACTGGAACTAGTTTTATGCTGGATTTTCTGACCTTCCTGCAAAATCACAACAGTAAAACCTCTGGAATTTTCCAGATAGTTTCTTCTCCCTCTTAAGTGCTTCAGGGCTTCGAAGCTAAATCCTTTTCTGATGCAAATCCCAGTTCACAGTCATCTCATTACCTTTACTTTTCAAGACTTTGCAGACAAGGAGAATGTGTTCTGTTAAAGGTTATGAGAATAGCAGGGACAGTGTTCTGTCCTCCCCTTCTTGTCTGGACGCTAGGTCTGTGCTCATCTTTGGTCTCACTGGGAGCTTTAAGATTCTCTCCATGTTCGTTTGAAATACACTGCCTATGGTTGGGATAGAGAGTGCTA
The DNA here is from genome assembly GCA_030674055.1 of Rhabdomys pumilio. Taxonomy (NCBI): domain Eukaryota; kingdom Metazoa; phylum Chordata; class Mammalia; order Rodentia; family Muridae; genus Rhabdomys; species Rhabdomys pumilio. Next base: position 204,939,067 of record JANHMN010000002.1, on the reverse strand, counting down.
CATTTGTCAAATGCTTATTTTGAAAATCCTTCATGGCTATTAGGTTCCTCAGATATATATCTATGTGCTTTCTACAACCCTCTCCTGCATTTCTTTCTTTTTTAATTAATTGTTTTATTTATTTACATTTTAGGCATTGCCCTGCTACTAGTCTCCCCTTCCACACAGTTCCTCATCTCATTCTCCCTCCCCTTTGCCTCTGAGAGGGTGCTTCCCCCTCCACAGGCATCCCCTTTTCCTGGGGCCTCAAGTCTCTACAGGATTAGGTACATCTTCTGCTATTGAGGCCAGATAAGGCAGTCCTCTGTTACTTATGTTCCAGGGTGTCACGAGCCTCACTAGCCCATGTTTGGGGGCCAAAATGTTGCAGACCACTCTATCAGTGTTGGAACCTGCACTGCCAAAAGCCATGGGGGCTAAATTGTTAGAGCCCACACTGCCCCAAGCTGCTCCATTCCGAGGGTCAGGGTTCAGCAAGAGAGAGAGTGAGGACGGACTCGAAGAATGGAGACCAGACAGAGTGTGATTCAGTCCCGTTTATTCTTCAGTCTCTCTTCCTAGTCCAAGTCCCAAGTCTTGAGTTCCTTGTCCATAGTTCCTAGTCCCTAGTGCCTCCAAGTTCCAAGTTTCTTCTTCCAAGTGCTAAGTGCCTAATGTCTAATGATCTTCCAAGTGCCTAATAACTAACTCCAAGTTGTACTGTCTAATTCCAAGTTCTTCCTCCAAGTGCCAAGTGCCTAATACCTAAATTCTCTGTTCCAAGTTATACTCTGTCAAGTAATCTGTTGTCTGGTTCTACTGTGATCTCTTTTGTCTGCCTCTCGCCTTTTATATTTCTCACTTCTAAGTCACGCCCTTAAGTCATGCCCTTAGGTCATGCCCGTAGGTCTTATCTCTAAACCACACCTTAAGTCACGTCACTTTAAGTTAAGTCACTAGTGTGGGGAGTACAGAAGGCGGCTATCATCCTTGCAGCCATCTTGAGCCATATACCCTGATAAGAGACTTGATTACATCAGCCTACAACAGCTGAGCACACTCTGATAACATCTTGCTTTAGATACCCAGGATCTTCCCTTGGGTGTGTGAGACTTAAAGGTGTGATTTAGAGCTGTGACTTAAGGTGTGGTTTAGAGATAAGACCTAAGGGCGTGACCTAAGGGCATGTGCAGGTCGCTCCTTTAGAATCTTGATATATTTCTATATTTCTTATATTTCTTCACCTCTACTCAAAGGATAAACAGGCTGAGAAAGAAATTAGGGAAATGACACCCTTCACAATAGTCACAAATAATATAAAATATCTTGGAGTGAATCCAACCAAGCAAGTGAAAGATCTGTATGACAAGAACTTCAAGTCTCTGAAGAAAGAAATTGAAGAAGATCTCAAAAGATGGAAAGATCTCCCATGCTCCTGGATTGGCAGGATTAATTTAGTAAAAATGGCCATCTTGCCAGAAGCAATCTACAGATTCAATGCAATCCCCATCAAAATTCCAAATCAATTCTTCATAGAGATAGAAAGAGCAATTTGCAAATTCATTTGGAATAACAAAAAACCCAGGATAGTGAGAACTATTCTCAACAATAAAAGAACTTCTGGGGGAATCGCCATCCCTGACCTCAAACTGTACTACAGAGCAGTAGTGATAAAAACTGCATGGTATTGATACAGAGACAGGCAGTAAGATCAATGGAATAGAATTGAAGATCCGGAAATGAACCCACACACCTATGGTCACTTGATCTTTGACAAAGGAGCTACCATCCAGTGGAAAAAGGACAGCATTTTCAACAAATGGTACTGGCTTAACTGGAGGTCAGCATGTAGAAGAATGCAAATCAATCCATTCTTATATCCTTGTAGAAAGCTCAAGTCCAAGTGGATAAAGGTCCTTCACATAAAACCAGATACACTGAAACTAATAGAAGAGAAGGTGGGGAAGACCCTCGAATACCTAGGCACAGGGGAAAAGTTCCTGAACAGAGCACCAATGGCTTATGCTCTAAGATCAGGAATTGACAAATGGGACCTCATAAAATTACAAAGCTTCTGTAAGGCAAAGGACACTGTCAATAAGACAAAACGGCAACCAACAGATTGAGAAAAGATCATTACCAATCCTACATCCGATATAGGGCTAATATCCAATATATACAAAGAACTCAAGAAATTAGTCACCAGACAACCAAATAACCCTATTTAAAATGGGGTACAGAGCTAAACAAAGAATTCTCAACTGTCAAAATTTGAATGGCTGAGAAGCACCTTAAGAAATGCTCAACATCCTTAGTCATCAGGGAAATGCAAATCAAAACAACCCTGAAATACCACCTCACACCAGTCAGAATGGCTAAGATCAAAAACTCAGGTGATAGTAGATGCTGGTGAGGATGTTGAGAAAGAGGAACACTCCTCCATTGTTGGTAGGATTGCAAGCTGATACAACCACTCTGGAAATCAGCATTTATGGAGATGCAAGGGAATGATGTCTAGTTGATTGTGGTACTTGGTAGCTATCTGTATGTTTTCATTCTGGAACTGCTACGTGGTTTTGTTTCTACCATAAATTCTATTGTCCTGGTGCCCTTCTTTTGTAGGAAAGATTCAGTGAACCATTAGTAGGCGTGGTTGCATTCTCTTATTTCTAATATGCTTAAGGACAAACTTGAGGACTTTTCACTACATCCTCATGGCTTAAATAAATAGTTACTATGTCCCAGGATTCCATGGCCTAGGCTTACACCATGGACTTTTAGGGTTCTCTCTCTCTTACAGAGCTGCCAAACAGCTGACCCAAATCCACAGACACAGGTCAGGTGGTATTTTTTGCCACTTTTGTAGGCCCACACATCTCTTCTCAACATTTTTTCAGTCTGTTTTCCTTGTCTCCTTACCTTCCAAGGTAGCCCCACAGGTCTGAAACTGTGTATATGCCCCTGGTGTTCATAGTAGGGAGAACTAAAAAGAGGGAGGATTTGGGGGATGGGGTGTAGGGGCCATGCAATAACGATGACTTAAGAGGATTTTTACAAAAAATCTGTTTATTCTACACGTCAGTGTAGATGACTTTGTTCTTCTCTGAACAAAAGTCTCATTCAGTACTCCCATGGGCAAATCAGCTTCATCTTTTTAAAGTGTGTTCACACATTTTGTCCTGTTGGTTCTTCCTTGATCTTAAAGCAAGCGAGAAGGATGCTTTTGCCCTTCTGTAGTATGCACTTGTTAACTTCTTAGCAATTTATTAAGGTTCCACTCTGGCTATTAATTTCCATCAGATTGTACTCTTCTCTTCCAAACTTCTGCTCTTGAAACTGTTTTTGAAAATGAAAGGCAAAGTACTAAACAAAGTTCCTTGTCCTCTATAACTGAACTTGATAATTAGTAGGGGAGGAGGTGGTGGCAGCGTTGTACGATTGGCAGGGTCAGAGGAAGCTCTGTTGGGGACAAGCTCTCATGTTAAGAATGTCGGGCTGTCCATGTTTTTCTCGGTGAATCTCACTTTACAGGAACTGCTCACAAATAGAGGTTTTCTGGTTGTATGCTGGTTCTTGCTTTTGAATAACATCTCTGGGGCAAAAGGCCAAGGATAAGTTAAATGCACCTTGTTAAATGTTGGTACTGTGTGATAAATTATTTTAAGACATAGGGACCTTTTCTTTTGATTTTTGACAGTGAGGCATGGATGCCTATGGGCTCTTACTAAATGTTTATTGCCACAGTCAGGGAGGACAAGATTACCTGGTCATATGGAAGTGTGGTTTATGTGCACCTGTACTCACTGGGTGCTACATTATGGGACCATGGTTTCATTGGCAAGGAATCTTAAGGAATGCCTGTTCACAGTACAAATCTATTCAGTGCACATCTAACTGACCTGTGCTGATTTCTGAGAGCTGTGTGGTGGCAGTGGAATCACACTGGACCTGGGATAGAGAAGTCCTTTATCTTCCTAGACTGATGACTTTTATACCCAGGATCTGCCATTTACCATTTTGCTGACCTTGATTCTTCTGTTTCCCAGAATGTCATGGTAAGATGCAGGTCGTCGTGGTTCCTGTCACATGAGCTGATTTTGCATGGGAAAAGTGCTGAGAAGGGTCTCACACAGTCAGCATTGGGTTATCTTGCTTAGGTTATCGGATCACTCTAGTGAATTCATCCTCTGATGTACAACTAGGCTGCCAATATTATCTGTCTTCCTAATAGGACATATAAAAATATTATAAAAAATTACCAAACTATGTAGCTTGATGCAGATGCAACATGGAATCTTTTACAAGACACTTAATTTTAGATATCCTTTTATGTGCTTATTTACATTTAATAACTGAAAACTCAATTCTAATCAGCCTTAAACAGTACAGAGTATTAATAAGCTCACAGAAAAAAAAGTGATAAGAAGGGATTTAGGAATGGTTTGATCAGTGATCTGTTTGTCTGAGACTATTCTAGATTCTATGTTTTGAGGGGCTTTACTTTACCTTCAGGCCTAGTGTTATTGACTGGCCTGAGAAGGGGAAAGTGAAGGTTGGCCACCCCAGCTTTTGTCTACTCACCCCATCATCTGAATTCAAATCCGATCTTCCGATACCCCAAGGCCCCAAGATTTTCAGTGACTGGAGGGTTTCTTAGCCAGTTTCTGTGGTCAGGGAGATAGTTCACCTGACTGGTCCAGGCTCTCATTATCTTCACTAATCACCATGAGAAGGAAAGGGTCACCTAACTGATGGTGAGTTGGGCTCATCTTAGGGACTAGGGACGAATGTGGGGGTAAGCTGTTTACTGTAGCTAATATGTACTGGGCTATCCAGACCAGCTGAACTTTAGTGACACTGTTCACATTTTCTACCATAGACCCAGAACCTAGGTATCAACTATAGTGTAGATAAAAGTACATCCAAGGCAAACAGGAGGTGTGATCATTGGCACATTCTTCTGTTTCTTAAGAGGAAACATCTGTGAGTACTTTTTTTAGGAAGTTGGAATTTCACATTCCCCTAGGCAGTTCCAAGCAAAGGTCCCCTGAGCATGAGTGCTATGGTGTGAACATTGTACAGTTAATGGGAGAGATCTCTGCTCTTTGTTGGGCTGAGGTAGGGTACACAGTAAATCCCAAGTGTAGGAATATGGCTTCCTTTGGCAGATTGACTATGACCTTAAATTGAAGCTTCTATTTTTCTGCCTGCCTTTTTTTATATTTCTCTCACTCTTTTATTTTCTCTTATTTTGAGACAGAGATTCATCCCAGAGTTACCTTAAATTTTCTTTGTAGCCCAGGATCACCCAGAGCTTTTGATACTCATTGTTTGCCTCACAAGTGCCAAGTTTACCAGCATGTGGTGATTTTTGCAGTGCTTGAGTTGGAACCAGGGCCTCATGCCTTCCAGGCAAGCATTCTATCATCTCAGTTATGTTCCCAACCCTCCTATATATGTTCAAACTGAATTTACAGTTGACTCTCTTGGCTTATAGTCTTTCATCTGTACCTATTTGGCAACAGTTGCTATGTGTGGCAATTTGGCATCCCCCATGTTTGTGTGGCAGCAGCAGGTTTTAAGCAGTTTCTTTCTCTGAGCACCCTGGTTGGCTTTGCTTCTGCACTATGTAAGGATGGCAGCAGTTTTGCTTTATTCAGATAGAGAAGCTCTGATGTCTCTTTGCTAAAGCCATGGTTTAAACAGCATATGTCTGTAAGAAGAATAATTAGCAAGTAGACTTCTACTGAAAAAGGAAATATGGATCTATGGTGCATGCAAATCTTCAGTGCCAGGATGTTCTGATGCTTACAGAAATGGAGGTGGTTATAAATCCCTGTCATATTAGCTCGTATTTTGTGCCATCTGCTTTGTCAGGTAAAAGCAGCTTCTCCAGAAAGTTGTCTGTCACAAAGACAAGACAAGTGAGTTCTAAATATCTCGGACTTCTTTGAATTTGAACAAGTGAGATGTCACTAAAGATTGTCACCTTTGATAGCCAACAAGCTTTATATTATTTTTTCATATTTTTAGGCCTTTTGCATTTTTATATTCAAGTAAAATGATATCTTACTGACGTAGCTAACAGATTTGACTAACACTATGTTACAGAACTGGCTGTAATACTTCTTAAAGTTGATAGGCCCATTTTATCACCCTAGTTAACATACATACAAGATATTCTCTACCTCATGAGCAGTTGATTTTCCACAGAGAAGTGGTTTCCATACAGAATCTCCTGGGTATATCATCTTCAGCCTCTGGATGTTTGTATGAGTATGTATGTTTATGTGAAGGGACGTGTGAATGTGGGTACATGAATTTGTGGTGTGTGTCGAGGCTAAAGGTTGACCTTGATGCCATTCCTCAGGAACTATCATCTGTTTTTCTGAGACAGTCTCTCACTGGCCTAGAACTACTCAGGAGGGCTCGGTTGTCTGGCTGGTGAGCGTATGAGGATCTTTTCAAAAGACATTTTTCTCAGTTCTACTGCATACATTTGGAAGAGAAGTTTTAGGGTAATGATTTCAAAATCATTGTTTGTGAGCCACTTCCCTAAGCCTTGCAAACATTTCAGTTCATTTCCCCTGATGCGTGTGGAGGTCCCTTACTAAGAGCACCTCTTTCTTGTCCCCCTCCCCCTGCATTGCTGCATTCTTACTGTCACTAATGACATTGGATGATGCCATCTGAAATGAAATTTTAGCTGAATTGATTCAAATTATTGTAGTTTATTTGTAGAACCTTCTTACAAAATTATCTTTACCTTTTAAGTAAGGTGTGTAAATATGCACTAATAGAGATTTTGACTCCCACTTTCTCCATTGTGACCCACAAACAGGTTTTCAGAGACTCTTCTATCTTTGCCTGTATGTTATTTGTATGTTATTGTGTGTTATTTGCCTGTAACTCTAAATCCTGTCCATTTAGAGTTAATGGCCACTGCAGCATTTGTTCCTTGGCCCAGGCTTACTTGCTGCTGAACTTCACATGGATGGAACCATGTAGTATGTTTTGTTGTGCTGTTTGGCCACTTTTGTGGAATATGTCATTTGTAATATTCATCTGTATTGTCTAACACTATTTTTTTTCTCATCTAGATTGTTCTTTAGACACAGTTTCATGTAGCTCAGGCTATCCTTGAATTCTCTGTGTAGCTAAGGACAACATTGGCTGATGTCTCTCAGTGCTGGCATTTGCAGGAGTGTGCTGTCACTCTTGGCTTATGTTTGTTCTTCAGCCTGAGCTGATACTGTGCTCTGAGTCTCCACTGTCTTCACAGTAAGATCTATCCACTTGGATGTAATCTCCAGTGTTTTATCACTGTGCGCAGTGCCTCTTTAAACATTCTTGAGCTGCTTTTCCTGGGTATCTACATTCACAGGGCCTCTTATCCTGCCTTCATGAGAATTTCTCCTGCCTTTGCCTATCCTGTCTTTATAGTCTGAGCCCCCAGTACCTATTCTACTCCACATACTTGGCTGTCAGTATGAGCTAAGTCATGTGATCAAGACAAGATACTTTACCTCAGTGGATCAGGTCTGGTCCAGCAAGGGCAACCTGCATATCCAAAGATATCAGGAGTTTACCTGAAGGCTCTGCTTCTGCTTATTATTAAACTACCTTAGGAGAAAGTAAATGACATCTACCTTCCTACCACCCCCTTCACAGTTCCAGTGACAAGCCAGGTGTGATTCCATGTAAGTCAACTCTGGGGAACCTATACGAGCAGTGAGTGAAAGGTTCCATACAGGATCCTGGAGAACTAGAAGGCTGGCATTCAGCATGCATGATGAACTTCCTATAGTTGCATAGATGAGCTTCCCTTCCTTCTCTCCTTCCCCATCTATAGTCTACCCTCTCCCAGAGGCCCTTAGGCCATGTGCAATTAGGCAGAATGGCATACAACTGGTTCGAAGAGGGGCTGGATACCCAGGTAAGACTTCCATGATCCTCCCTGCCTTTCCTTTTTAGACAGGAAGGCCAACAGTTCATGAACCCAGCTGTAATGTTTGCCCTAGCTTTGTCTTGAAAGGTAGTCCTGTGTAATAGTTCTGTAAATACATCCACTCCTTAGCCATAGTGTAAGTAGATAGTTGTCACAAATTTCATTTTCCACTAATGTTTTATTTTTAAGATAATGGTGCTGCCTGGCTCTTACTGCTTGAAACTGACCTTTTCTTAGTTCTGGGATGGGTTTTACTTTTATCTTTCTTCGTGTTCAAATGCATTGATTTCTGTGTGGTTCTCTTTGCCTTTTCATTTTGTAAAGATTGATGGAGAAAACCAGTATTAGGAAGTGATCCTTTATTTGTAGTGACTTTGGCTGTCAGTATTTTAAAAACCAGAATGGATGATGGCCGAATGCGTAAGCCCCATCTGCTCAGTTATCTCCGCAAATGTCAGGACAAGATTTGTGCTCTGCAGAACCATGGCTCTGGTTTCCGTCTGTGTTCTGTGACGTTCTTTCCTTAATTGCAACTCTGATTCTTGCTTTGCTCCAAGGCTGGGCTTGGTCCTTTCTTTCCCTTGGCTCCTTTGTCATCTGCCTCTTCAGCAGAGTCACGATTGTCTGCTTGGGCCTCCTTTCATTAGCATTTGTTCTTGCAGTAATGATGTCTGTTGGCATCTTTCAGATTTTGTTTTCCCCTGGAAATCATCCATCCAGTTGTGTTCTTACTTACCTTTATGGGTGATTGTTCTTTTACTTTGTGTGATACTTGGTTTTGTGTGATTATTCTGTTGCCTTTATTGCAGAAGTGGTTGCTTATAAAAGAGACCTTGCATGTGATTTCTCCACAAGGACAAATGGTCCAGATGTGCACTGTCACACTGAGCACTGTCTGTGGAGAATGGAAACTGCAGGGACAGTGATAGCTGTGCTCCATTTCATCCTCAGTGTACAGTGAGCCAAAATGTCCTGAGATGATTGCTTTCGCCTTCCTACCTCCTGGGATCCCTGTTCCCTGCTGTGTCAGTGTTGTGGGAAATATGTCTTTTTGCTGCTGATCTCCTTTGAAGGAAATGAACAGAATCTGCCCTGTCTGGAATATCTTTTATATTCCAAAGGGTAGTATAAAAAGTTTAGAGATAATCTTGATTCCTGTATAGGTACTTAATTAAGTCTTCTTAAAATATGTTTTAATTGAAATAGAATTAAATCACCCTCTCCTTCCCTCTTCCTCTCCAGCCCATCCCTCCCCTTGCTCTTACCTCTCTCGTTCTCTCCATTCTCTAGTTCACAGCCTCTTTTTCTTTGATTATTTGTGTGTGTGTGTGTGTGTGTGTGTGTGTGTGTGTGTGTGTGTGTGTGTACAAATTAAATGCAACCCAATGAGCCTGTTTTTGTTGTTTGTGTGTATATGGTTTCAGCTCTGACCACTCTGCACACTTTTCATTGGGCAGCAGTAGGGGTTCATCCCTGGGAGAGGCTTACTGTAATTATTCTTCTAGCAGTCATTAGTTGCTGGTAGCTCTGTGTCTAGCAGGGGGACCCAGAACATTTTCCCTCTTCCACATTCACATGTCTATTAATTTTACTACTGTTCTGGTCTTGTTTATCCAGCCATGTCTAGGAGAGATTGTTTCACAACAGAGTTCCTGGTATTCTGACTCTTAAATCTTTCTGCTCTCCTCTTCACAGTGTTTCCTGATCCACAAATTCAGGAGCTGGCTGCTCCATGGACATGTTGATCTCTGCATTGCATTCAGTTGTGGTTTTCTCTGATGGTCTCTATTTGTTATACAGAAAAGCTTCTTTGATTCAGGGTGGTAGCTATACTTATCTGTGTATATAATAATAACACTAATAGAATGTAGTAAGGAATTTTGCTGGTCAAGAAGAGTGGTCTGAGTAGATTGTTTTCTAAGGTCCATGACCTCAGTAGCCTTGGGAAGCTGGCTAGGTTTTCAGTACTAGCATGGCAAGATACATGTGAAGGTACGATAAGTGAAATTCACTTGTCAGTGGCAACCAACAATGGTGTAATTGGACTTAATACTCATTCAGCAGGAGGGAAATCATATCCATACTGGAACCCTAACCAGCTTTCCAGGTTTAGTGAGGTCATGGGCCTTAGAAAAGAATCTGTCTAGTATCCAAATTGGCTTGGCTTGTACTTGGCTGTGTCAGTGGTTAGTATGATTTTGATCAAGTTGTGCCCTTTGCTCTTGGTCTCTATTTTTTCCAATCATAACTGGAATTGCTGGCTTAGTTAGCTCTGGGCATTTTCTTTATCAGAAGAAGATGTGATTTTCTAGGAAACTACAAATAGTTCTTTGGGGGTGTACAATTATGTGTGGCATAGTCACTTGGCCACTGTTCTTTCTCTTCAGTAGTCTGTGGCAAGGGCTTTGTTTTTGTTTCTTGCCACTGAGTATTATTTTTTTTCCCAAATCTGCCTTTAGAGCCTTGCTTCAGTCTTGACAGTTATCCAACAATATGCACATCACAAGTGTGCAGTGATGGGTCATCCCAAAGAAAAAATAATCATGTTTAGGAAATAGGTGAAGAAACACATATGATCAGTGCTCTAGAATCCTTGTCACAGCTCCTGGGTCACTCTTCCTTTCTCTTAAGGAGTCATCTAGCCTGACTTCTGAAAGCTGACCATGATTATATTTCTGTAGACTGGCTTCCCTTGCTTGTATTATTTTTTTGAGATACCTCAATTGCTGTATAATTAAGTCTTAAGAACTGAACTGGCTTGGCTCATACCTGACTGTGTCATAGCTGTATAGTGTTACATAAGATGGGCCTATCATAGTGAACTCATTCATTCTTACTGCATTTGGTTGCTCCTTGTTGGAGCTGTTAGAAAAAGCTCTGCTCTGAGCCTTGTAATTCATATCTTTCAATGAATGTGTATATATATGTTTGAAAGGAAAATTTTTATAAGTAGATGCTGGGTCATAGGGTAGATGCATGTTCAGCTTTGGCAGATGCTGGATATGACCTTCCAGAGTGTGCATACCAGTATCTCCAGTGTTAGCTGCCAGGAGGCCCAGTATCTCCAGCAGTGTTTGCTCAGCTCTAGTGTCAGTCTGTCCAGTAGCTGTGTGGCTGTTTTGCATTATGATTCTGTTTTGAATGTCTTAATGACATGTAAAAAAACTCTCCATTCCAGTTTTAATTATCATTATTTCTTAAATGATTCCCTCAGACCTTATCAAGTGGGTTGTCCTAACATTTAATGTCCCCAGTCACTGATCACTGAGGGGTCCTATGGTTTTCTAATGTTTGCTTCACTCTATAAACTGCTCTATTGTCTCAGAGAATGACACTCATCCAGCTACTAGCTCATTTTGCGTTGTCACACGGCCTTTAAGGCGTGCCTGGGCATACTTGGCAGTGCTCTGAAATTGTTCCAGATGTGGGTCTTTGGGGTCTCCTTCTTTGCTTCATTTCATTCTGTCTCCCTGTTGAGCTAGATGCTTATTTTTTGGCCATCTCTCATTCTCAGCCATCTCCCTACTTTTGTTTTGTAAGCCATTGCCTCCAAGCCATGGGTATTACTTTGAGCCAGGTGGAGTTTATTTCTGTTAAACGAGAGTAATGACCATGACTGTAATAGGAAACTCCAGGTCTGCTTTAGTTACTTAGAATTCTTCCTCATTTCAGACGTGCATCTCCTACCACCTAGACAAAGGTCTCAACCTACTCTGTCAGCCAAACCTCACTGACCCACCATGTTCTTTAATATCCTTATCCATAAATAGCACCCTCTTAATGATTCTACTTACCTATTATTGTTTATTGTTATTTAGATAGTGCACATTTATTCATAAAGTACAGGGTCATAGAGGCACACCTAATGTGCTTTCTTACCAGGTCAAAGAGAGCTTGTCGTGCTTTACCCTGATTTCAGTTCAAACCTGCTTTGTTAAGGACTGTTGGCTCTTCTTCCTGTCTTCTTCAGGGCATGACAATGCTGTGTGTGGTTTGAATAACTCCAAACTTGCAGGTGCTTAAGGTGATAACCAAGATCTTGCTTATATATACAAAGATTACAAGCGAGGCCTACTGAATCCCGAGGAGGCCAAATCCTTCTTCTACACTTTCTTTCAGGCTCTTTCTTTCTTATTTTTCTTCTTGTTTTAAAGAAAGATAGAGTTAAGAGAAAGAAGTGACTTGGTCTCAGTGTCTAGAGTTAAAAGCAGGGCTGAGACATACCTCCTCTTTTAACCTGACACCCTTTGTTGTGATAGTTACCTTTAGCAATGACATCTAAATGGTTTTCTGTTTAGAACCAAAGTTCACTTCACTTCCCTTTGATGAAGAGAATATGGCTAGCCCACATGTTTCAGAGCATAAGTTTTACATGTAGACTTCAAAGACAAGATATACTGAAACTAGTAGCCATTATATAATGTTTCATTTGCATTTAAATTAGTCTTCAGAGTTTTTGGAAGTTGACTTAGAACAAATGACTTGTATTTATTATTATACTGAGCCAGGGTAAGTTTTTTTTTTTTGTTAAATTTAACAGGAATTCTCTGAATGTCTTCAGAATCACAAAGTAACAGTCTGCTGTTAGTAAGTAAAATACAGGTTTTTCTTTTTTCTTTTTTTTTTTTTTTTTTTTTTAGCAAACAAAAATATCAGAGAACAAAAGTGGTGACAACCAAATGTGTATTTTCTCAGGAAGCTAATCTTATCATATTTTGCATATTGTACAAGGAGGCTTGCCATGTTAACAAGTGGCAGTCCCAAGTATGGGCAAAGTCATTGTGTTTTAAGAGCAACCCACAATCTTGTTTTACAGTATTCATTTATCCTGAGAACAGTTGGATAGAAGCTGTGCTGTTGGGATTGGTTTCGTTTTTACCACTAGATGGCACTGCAGTTAGGGAAAACAAACCCCATAGCTCTTAACTAGGATCTTTGGCAGTGAAACCGAAAGGACAGGATGCTAAAGGGAATCGAAGAGGCCACCAGTGATTTCTGGATACAGGGTCTGTGAGAGACAGATTGTGGAGATTTTAGCATTAGGGATTATTTAACTGGTTCCTTCTTGAAGCCACATTGAAACCTAATGCAGAGATTTGAACACATTTTCATATTCTGGAGTTTTCATTCTCTCCTTCTAAAATAGTTTTTCTGAAGCTGCTTTAAGGAAAGAATAGCAGATGCTGCTTTACATTTAAATAGTGGCTTTTAATGTATGTCATGGGTAGTCATTCTGATTGACTTTTCTTAGAAAGCTGGACTGCTCTCTTCCCTTCTTTTATTTCTTCCCCCTCCCTTCCTCCTTCCCTCCCTCCCTCCCTCCCTCCCTCCCTCTCTCCCTGTCTCCCTCTCTCTCTCTCTCCCTGTCTCTCTCCTTGTCTCCCTCCCTCTCCCTGTCTCTCTCCTTGTCTCCCTCTTTCCCTCTCTCCCTCTCTCTCTGACTCCCTCCCTCCTTTCCTCCCTCTCTCCCTCTCTCTCTC
>JANHMN010000002.1:204897793-204925560 GCA_030674055.1 Rhabdomys pumilio | reverse complement strand
CTCCCTCCCTCCCTCCCTCCCTCCCTCCCTCCCTCCCTCCCTCCCTCTCCCTGTCTCCCTCCCTGTCTCCCTCCCTCTCTCCCTCTCTCTCCCTGTCTCTCTCCCTCTCTCCCTCTCTCCCTGTCTCCCTCCCTCCTTCCCTCCCTCTCTCTCCCTGTCTCTCTCCCTCCTTCTCTCTCTGTCTCACTCCCTCTCTCTCTCCCTGTCTCTCTTCCTTCCTCTCTCCCTCTCTCCCTCTCTCCCTCCCTCCCTCTCTCCCTGTCTCCCTCCCTCCCTCCCTGTCTTCCTTCCTTCCTCCTTCTCTTCCCCCTCCCTCTGTCCTTCCCTTTTTATTTATTTGCTTTTCTTCATAAGAATCACCATGCAATGACTGTTTACACCATTCTTTTTTCATCTTCGATTCTAAGTAGTTAAGAGAATTAAAACTGCCATTGCTTTGTGTCCTTGTTCTATATCATTCCTTGTTTGTTTGCGACTGTCCACATTAGTGAATGTGCTCAAAAAGAGACTTCTCTTTTTGGCTTCATCTGTTGAGAGCCAAGAGTCTTCTTGAAGAATGCTCAGATTAAGATTTTTTCCCAACTCTTTGTTGTTTACATGGAAGCAGGCAGAAAGCACTGCCAACAGGCTCAGGTGGCAGAAAATAATGGTAAGGCCACCTCACTTAGCCAGTTGGTGGCCATGTGACACGGGTGACTTATTTCAACTCTATGTGGTTCAGTTTTGAGATCTGTGAAGTGGGCCCCACAGTATTTCATCACGTTGCTGTGAGAATGGAGGGAGAGTTCTAAAGCTGCTTTGATGTTGGGGTTTGGGGGTTTTGTGTAGGGTAGAAAAGGGTTTCTCAGGCCTGAGCTCGGAAGCATCTGTGCTCCTAGGGAGCCGAGGCTGTTGGGGAAACTGAGGAAGTGTAGTTTAGTGACCAGAGGACAGAAGAGCCCAGCTATAAAAGTGCATGAACAGCAGACCTTAATTTCCTGGTTAATACTATTTTTTTTTCATTACTGCTTGAAAGAAAATAGTGAGCTAATTTAAATTCTGGTCGTATATTCTGAAGACGCTTTTCTCGTTTAGTTTCATTATCTGAACCATCAGTATTTCTTTTGAAGTGTCTAAGTAGTGTATTGAAATTTCTTTCTCATTTCTCTCATTTCACATTGAATTAATGACAGGGTATTCAAAGTGGATGAACTCTTAGGGCTGATCTTATCCAACCTTGTCATGATACATTGGGAGTGTAGAGCCTGCACACAGGGTTTCTGCTGCAACTTCTCAGGATTATGTAGGGAATGAGTGTTTAAGCTGAGGTCAGAATATGATTCTCTGATTCCCACTTCAGTATCCTTCCTAGAAGTGACCACTCTCGTGTGTTCCTGACTCCCTCTCTCCTTCACAGGATGCATTAAACTTCATAATATCAAAAAGTTGCAAACAAATACACATAAACTTAAGTTTTGACTTTTAGCAAGTGTTTGTTGATGAGCTTTTCCCAGCGTTCTGGAGGAATGAGTGAGCTCCTTCAGTGAGTTGTGGGTACCAGATCAAACCAACTAAAGGGGTAAGCTCCTTCAGTGAATGTGGGGTACCAGATCAAACCAACTAAAGGGGTAAGCTCCTTCAGTGAGTGTGGGGTACCAGATCAAACCAACTAAAGGGGTAAGCTCCTTCAGTGAGTGTGGGGTACCGGATCAAACTAACTAAAGGGGTAAGCTCCTTCAGTGAGTGTGGGGTACCAGATCAAACTAACTAAAGGGGTAAGCTCCTTCAGTGAGTGTGGGGTACCAGATCAAACTAACTAAAGGGGTAAGCTCCTTCAGTGAGTGTGGGTACCGGATCAAACCAACTAAAGGGGATTCTGGAGCTGTGTGACAGGGGAGGGAAGAGATGCCTTCAGATATGAGTGTGTGGAACACCTATGAAATTAAAGTCACCAGGCTTGCTTTAGAACTTTCAGAAATCCTTTAGCATTTCTTTACTTTTTGCTCCCAACTTACTTGTTCTCTGAGACAATTTATATTTGGCCTTAAGAGAAATGTCTTGTTTTAGCTTTGGTGTCTCAAGGTTACAAACCTGTTTTTTGAAGTGATTCTTTACAGTGAAAATGCTCTGAGTTCTTTTTAGTTTTCTTTATTTTCCTTTGTTGCAGTTATTAAAAAGGTGGTGTTCTCAAACCATTCAACATTCTAGCATGGAGCGGGAAGGCATTGATGAGTCAAGCCAAGCTATTGGACAGTTAACAACTTCTGGGAGCAGGGAAGTCAGTTTTCTTTAAGGGTGTGGCTCCTGATAGGTGGATCATACTCTAGTGGATGACTGCACAGCCACGAGTGGGTACTTATGAACAGTGCAAACTGGGGTCCATAGGTTATTAAATTATAAGAAAAGGTGCAGTTTTCTGGTTAAAGGAAACTACTTTCTTAGAAGATAATGGCATTTAAATGTTAGTGGTGGGTTTAGTTTCTTGGAGCTTGCATGCTTCTTTTTACCAGCTAAGTATTGATGTGCATTCTTTAGGCTCTAAGCTCCAGTGTCTATTGGAAACTCTGTTCTGAGGTAATGATGGCTCTTGCTCAGGGAAGTGTACATGGACTAGGCTGGCAAGGTTAGGGCAGGATGTCAAGTCAGTATGTAGTACCTGACTTCTATCTACTAACTACAGAGACAAGCTATAGTAGAAAGCAGTGACTATATTGGGAAGAGAGACTATTGGAGGGGTTTTGTGCCAATCTGTCTCAAATTCATCTTCTAGGCTCTTGACATGGTGTTAGGTTTACATAGAGTCCTGGGAGAAGTGTGGTCCTGCCTATCATTGACCCATTTTTGTCTCAGATCCAGTCCCTTGCAAGACAACTTGATAGAACTGTGTGGACTCTGGGAAACTAGTTCCTCTTCTGTGTGGTCACCTGCCCCAGCCTCTTCTCCCAGAATGAAATTACTAGGGATATTCTAATTATTTGGAGACATTGTTTCAACAATTTGATGGCCAGAAGGAGAGGCACACATGTCTCTTTAGAATAAGGTTAGTGTGGTGCCACTAGCAGCCATGAAGGTTAAAACAGTCCTCAGCCCACATGGGGCTCTTTCCTTCTTGTCTGGTCCTAGGCCCTTTACAATTGTACTGGTGAAGTTTTAAAGTTCAATTCGCACTCTCCCCACCATCTACCCTATAGAGTAGGGCTTGGTTAATGTCCACCATGACCTGTGAGTATGGATGGTGCTGGCTGACCACTCCTTATCATTGTGAGCCTCGGCTTTTTCTTTACACCTGGTTCTAGCAGCCAATACTACCGTGACATCACAGTCCATATACAAAGGTAGTCTATATAAAGTACTCTGCATAATGTCTAAACAAACCTACAGGCTTCTATTAAGAAACAGATGGTGAATAATTTAGACTATGTGGGCCACGTGTCTTTCTCAATTACTCCAATTTCTAGAGGGAGATAGGGCACAGACACAGTCAGGGAATAAACAAATGGACAGGACTGTGTCAATAATAGTTTGTTTTTAAAAACAGGCAGAGGAATAAATTTAGCCTTCAGACTGTATGTTAGCAAACCCTGGCTTGGAAGATAAAATGATCAGCAGATAATAGCAGAAATGGTTCTAGTTTTTAAAATATATGTTCATATTCATATTTATGTGAGAAGAGACATGGATTTAGAACTTGTGATATTTTTTGACATATTTTACTCTATTTGAAAATAGTAAGCTTGGTTAAATAATGCTCTTACCTCCAAAGCTTACATAATTGTGAAACACAAAAATCTGTTTTTAAAGATTCTTTTTAAATTGAGAGAGAGAGAGAGAGAGAGCCAGCCTCACATGTGTGTGAATGCCGGAAGAGAACAGATGCAGATGAGTGTGTTGGAACTCCTGGAGCTAGAGTTTTAAGTGTATTTTGTGAGCCTCCTGAAATGAGTGTTGGCCACTGGACTTGAGTCCTCTGGAAGAGCAGCATGTACTCTTAACTGTGAGCCAACTTTCTATTCCCATGTAGCAAAAATCTAATGAATATATACAAGGGTCATATAGAAAGTTTCCTGGGTCAGATATGATGAGCTTATCTCTCAGTGAGGTCAGAATATCTAGCAGTGTCCTCAGGGTATGACTTACTTGTGGTTGTTTTTTGATATTAGCGAATAGTCTTTTCTCTCACTTTTTCTCTAGGTATCCTAAATAGATGTTTATCAGTTTTTTATTGATCTTCTCAGACTATCAGGTTTTAGTTCTTTGGGTTGTTTTGACTGGATTCCTGTTTTTATTTTTATACTATTTTTATTATTTTAATTTTCTGCTTTTTATTTAGATTTTTCTTTCTTTAGTTTCCTAAGAATACAACATGACTCATCTTTCTCCTTTTCTAGTGTCATCCTGTGTTACACATGTCCCAGTAGGCACTATTGTTGCTCATTTCGAACATTTTGATAAGTTGTGTTTTCATATTTTTTTAATTCAAAGTGCTTAAGAATTTCCTTTGAATTTATGCTTTCATCTGTGTATTTATTTAAAATGTTTTAAGCTATGTGTATTTGAGAGATGTTTTTTCTTTTTTGTATATCTGATTTAGCATACATTATATGACATCATTCTTTCATGCCCATTGAAGCCTGGTTTATGGAGGATATTGAAGCTGAACTTTGTCTACTTTGTGGAGTCTTTTTTCTTCTACTTCTTTCCACCCTTTTTCTTCCTCCCTTTCAACTGAGAATAAAGGATAGAGGAGAAAAGGGGTGACATTATCCTTAGACTATTTCCTGCTGATTAGGCATATCGAGTTTCTTGGGGCAAGTTTGATCTTTGCTCACCAGGAGATCTAATTTCTTCTTGTTCTTTCTTCTTTGTGCATGACTACTTAACAAACTGTAACCAAAACCAAACCAACCAACCAACAACCCACCACCACTAACAACAACCCACCTAGGGGGCCCTAGCATTTATATGCCCTCTGAAAAGTTCCCAGGATTCCAAATGTCACACAATCACAGAAACTATCTGCAGCTGGCAAAATCACGCCCCTGCTAGAGCAAGAGGCAAATCATAGTCAGCTGCTGAGAACAGTCTGAAGCAGCCCCATATCTCACACGTCGGATTAACATGAGACCATAGTCTCATATTATTTGTGTTTTTCAAATAAACCAAAATGTTCACTGTAGAATATTTCATGTGAGTTTGAGCAGAATGTGTAATCTGTCTGAAATAGTCAGTTTCTCTTTCTGTTGATGTCCTTCTACATCTCTCTCTGATTTTTCTATTAGACGAAGTAGTCTGTAACTGGACCCAGATTCATTTGATTGATGGTGCTGTAGAATACAACTGTATCTTTACAGATTTCTGGCAATTGGACCCGTCTTTTTCTTATAAAGATATTTTAGAGGTTTCCACCTGTATGCATGGGTCATATAGTGTTTTCTTGCTATAATAAAATATCTGGTTCTGACTAGTGTACAAAAGAAAGGATCTTATCTTACAGATCAAGGCTAGGCAGGTTCACTTGTTTGGCCTCTGGTGAGTGACTCCACCATAATGACATATTGTGAGAATGTGGGCTGAGGTGCAGAACACTCACATGGTGAGACAGAAAGTAAGGCAGAGTTAGGAGCTGGATTGCTCTTCCTAGAATTATTTGCTAGCTGTAAAATTGCTGTGGCTCTATGAGAAGTATTGGTTGTGAGCATGCTATGTCAGAAACATAAACAGACCTGGTTGTGTCTTCATACAATGACCAAATTTATTGATTAACAATAAAATCATAAGATATGGTGGTTTTATTAGCATAATCACTTTCCTTGGCCAAAGCAAATGCATTCTTTTATTTCAATATTAATTACTAATACTAACTCTCTGATTACCTATGTCTTATATATATCATCTATATTTATTTACATTTATATATACATGTATGTGTGTGTATGTGTGTTATCGAATGGCTACAAAGAGTTAAAGAAGCAAGAAGTTTCAGTCAGTGGTAAAGAGTTGGGCTACAGAACAAGGTGAAGGGGAAGGGTCAAGGCTAAGTGAGATCAAGCCAAGTCAAAAGCTCTGGGACAATTATGAGTTCTCTGCCTCTTGGCCCCTTGATGTATATACCAGGTGGTGAAATTACAGGTGAATTGGGGCCTTCTTCATCTTAGTGCTATGGGGTCAAGGTGAGGACATTGTACTCTTCTTTGGTCTGGAGTGTCTTCATACCTTTTTGGACCTGGTTTTTCAGATGTATTTTTATGTATTCATGTGCCTCTATGACCTCAGTTTTTGCTAATATATTTACAGGGTAGTACCCTTTCTAGTCCTAGTCACTTACTACTTTCTGCTATGTGGGTACTGCTGGACAGATGGTACTGTTCACATGACACCAAAGGGCAGAGTCATATTCATCCTCAACATGGAATCCAGTGCTGCTTGTAAAATGGAGTCTCTCAGGGCAAGTCTTAGTCTGCAACAAACAAACCAATACTGTTTACACAATATAGAGCAATTTAGAGCAGGGTACAACCTTATCTCAGCATTGCCTCAATCCCTTCTGAGGGTGGTGCCCCTAGCGACCTAGTCACCTTGTCATAAATCCCACTTCTCAAAGGCTTCCCATCACTTCGCATCAGTGTGTGGTCATTGATGTTGAAGGTGGTTATTGATGTAGTCAGTGCAGTCTCTCTCATACTCACTGTCACGTTGTTGCTGTGTTTTTATTCGTATTTTTGTTTTCCATACTTTTCCTGCTCTGTGTTTCTAGTGCAACATTTTATATGATCGCTTGCTCCTCTTTGTTCTTACCATGTCAATTATACTTTCTTTGAAAAGTGCTCTGGAATTTGCAGCTAATCCAAGTTCATTTTGCAGTAACACGACATTCCTTTATATGTGAATGAATGTCTTTTCCTGAGGATACAAGCCTTCCTAATTCGCATGCATCCTTGGTGTCGGGTATCTGTCATGCACAGGTGCATGCACAGTGCATATGACGTGTGCAAGTAGATGTATTTGGTGCTGTTGTTTTGAAAAAAACTGTTTCCTGATTTATCAATTAAGAATTAGCTAAGTGAGATTTCTCTTTACATATTTCTTCTCCTCTGCTTGTCTTTTTTGTAGGTCATTTCTGAATCAATTGTGGTTCTTTCTGAAGCACAAATAGTCTACAGACAACACATCCCTCCAGTTTTTTTTTTTTTTTTTTTAATCTGAACAAATTTTACAAGTTTTTAGTTTTTCTGCCTTTGGAGGGCATTTTCACAGAAAACTGCCTGCTAGGTTGTTCATATCTTTCCTTAGCACATTGTCCCAGTTTGCTTTTCTATTGCTATGGTAAGATGCTGACCAAAACTAACTTCAGGGCGAAATGGTTTATTTTATCCTGGAAATTATAGCCCATCATGGAGGGAAAGTCAGGGCCAGAACTGAAGACAGGGCCATGGAGGCGAGGGAGCCATGAAAGCAGAGGCCATGGACAGACACTGGTTACTGGCTTGCTTTCCATGGCTTGCTGAGCCTGCTTTCTTATACAGGATGACTTACTCAGCAGTCTCTGCTCATAATGGCTTGGCCTCCAACATCAATCATAACATTAATCATTAATTAAGAAGATGCCCATACAAACTTCCCCATAGGTCAGTCTGATGGAGGCGTTTTCTCATTTCTCAGATGATCATGGTTGTATCATGTTGACAGAAAACTAACTAGCATGTATGTTAACTACTCACCCACATTCTCCTAGTGTGGGTGGCATCTGTGTGTGGTTGTCAGATACAGTTGTAACTTTCCTCCTCTGCAGGTTACTTACCTTGGACTTCCAGAAGTGTTTCTCTGTCTTGGATTTTTTTCCCTAAGGATTGCACATTGTTGCCCATACTTTTTTTTATGTTGTTTTCTTTTTTACTTTTCCCCCATCTTTCTGTTTCTATGGTTTGCTGTCTGACATTAGAATGTTTTCACATCAACATCTCTTACGATCTTTCGCTTTCTTTCCTCCTGGTCTACACATATGTCACACCCTTTGTGGGTCTCACGACTCTCAGATGCTTTGTTCTCAGATGTTTTCCACACCATCTGTGGCTTTGTCATCTTTGTTTTTCAGGTTGGGAAACCCCCGTTGAAGTATGCTCAAGTTTACAGATTATTTCTTCAGCCGTGTCCAATTTACTAATAAGCTACCCAAGGCAATAAGGCAGTTTCCATTGCTGTTACCTCTTGGGTTTTGTTGTTGTTGCTGTTGTTGTTTTTATTTGTAACATCATTTCTTATTATTTCTTAGGATCGCAGTGTTTCTGCTTTCATGTAACATGCATTCATGTATGGTGTACTTTTTTCATTTGCACAGTATTCTTTTAAATACATTGTCTGATAATCTCAGCCTTCTTGACATATGTGTGGAACCCTGACTCAACATTGTTGACATAGATATTGAAGCCTGGCTCTGATACCTTTGCCATATTTTCAAACTACTTATTTTCTTTCTTTGTATGCCTTGTGTGGTTACTTTCTGTGTTGGGCATCCAGGAGTGAACTATGATAAAAGATAGGCATATTGTTCTAGGTAAGAGGGCTGTGGTAATGTGCCTGAGGTGGTGCATACTGTGGGAGAGTGGGAGCGTTCTAGTGTCTGGTCAGGTCTCAGTCTTGTGGTGCCCAGAACCTCACATAGGACCGACCATGAGTTTTCCACATTCTGCTTTAGGTAGGCAGGATACCTAGAGAGAGCTGGGGCTGTTATTCCTTTTCTCCAGGCAGGTTAGGCACTGAGATAACTGTGGCCAGTCATTCTCCAGTAAAATGAGTTCTCTGAGTACAGGCCTTGTTAGCAAGCCCAGAATTCTCTGTGGTATTCCATTTGGTTCTATTTCCCCTGTTCCTGTTGCAAGTATAAGAAAATCTATCCTGATTTTCTGAGACCCCATTGGTTAATAATCACTAAAGCTTGTATTGACCTTCAGAACCCACTCCCTGGAGCTCTCACTCCAGAACCTGGCCACATTGAGGTGGTACAGTTAGATCATCTTCCACTGTGCTGTCCCACCTGGGTCCCCAAAGTAGCTCTCTACACTGGGAAGTTCCTGCTCTGTGTCCATGGTCTATAACTCCAATTTTGTGGTTGACCTTGAAGGAGGTGTTGAGATGTCAGTTTGCTCCTCTTTGTATGTGTTACTAATTTAGTGCTGGACTGGAAACTGGAATTCATGGCCCAACCCTTTTGTTCTTTGAAGTATATATAGTCTAGGGGGAGGTGGGGGAGTCTCATGGAAATCCTTGCCTTAGATAAGTAAGCTTGTGTCCCTGGAAGTGCTGCATTTCATTGGCACCCACACATCTGGAAAATCACACATCCTTTCCTGTGTTTGGTTCCACTTGTCCTCTTTGTTTAATAGGTGATTGCTTCTGCCTATTGTGTGCCAGGTAGGCCCTAAAGTACAGACAAAGACAAATGATGCAGGTAAAAGCTTAACCCTGGGAGTGTCTTTTTTTTTTTTTTTTTTTTTTTTTTTTTTAATGTCCTTAAGTTTAACAGAAAAGAGGAAAAAAAGAAGTAAAAAAGAAATGGTTTGTCTATTCATTAAAAATAACATTAAGGTTTTTTGATTTGTTTTGTTTTGTTTTTGTCAGAGCATGGAGAACTCACCTTTGGTTGTGCAAAACTTAATACATAACATGATTAAATGAATGTTGAGAATATATGTAAAGGCAAGTGTTACTTGTCAAATGGCCTAAAAGTGTTTTTTTTAAATGCCACCTTTAGTTATTTGAATTATTTAAAATAGTTCCTGTAGAGATTTTGCATATACATTTGTGTTTATAGGAATATGAATAGCTACTGCCACATGTTCTTAAAATAACCTGTTAAAATCAATTAAAATAATGAATAGTGAATAGTACATGGACCTTGAAGCATTTCCACATAGTACTTAAGGGGTACACTTTATTGTTGGTTAAGCTGAAGTAATGGAACGGGGTGGCTGTGACCACTTCCCAAAACCCAAAGGGCTGTAGACTTATGCTGCATTTGTGTAGAGCTGTTTTTAGTTTTTATTATTAGTATTTTCATATTGCATTTATCTGTTTGTTTATTTGTTTGTTTTTGTGGTGCTGGGGATTAAGTTCAGAGGAGTCATTTCTATCAGAGAACCTTTCACCTTTCCATTCATTGCAAGTAAACATCAGCACAGCCCTCAGCTGTGTGGAATTTGTTGTGGTTTTATCTAGATGGGGAGAATGGGGAGAATAAATGAGGACTAGATACCATTTATTGTACAGTGGTAAGCATTCCTTTCTTGTAGGAGCAGGAAATGCTTTTCTCTGCAGCATTAATCCTCTTGAGGCCTTCTTTGCAGTAAGGCCAGAATCCTTATCTCGTCCACATTTATTTTTCAATAGCTGGGAACCTGCATGAAACACCTGACAGTTCAGTGATTTACCAAAGGTCATTCCCAGAATTCATTGTAGTTAGAAGCTCAGCTCCTGACCTCCCTTCATAGAACCCAAAGTTCAACCATCTGCTCTCCTGTGTCTGATAAATATTCAGCTTGAGCAGGTTTTCAGAGAGCATGGAATTAATCTCTAACCCTTGGCAAATGACATTTTATTTCATTTTGAGAACCAACATTTTTAGACAGTTAGAAGTATAAATGTGAAGGAGTAAACAGAAGAATGTGGACTTCAGTTCACTGAAGCAGATCCTCACAGTGCGGGGTCAATGATTGTACCCCAGGTCAGTGATGGACTTGGAGCTTGGAGTACATATCTGGCATAAGGTAAAGCAGTAGGCTCTTCTCTCAGACGTCTCGTACATTTGCTAACAGAAATTTGCCTCCTTGGATGTACAGAGTTGGTGTTGACACTGTTTCGGTCATGCATATAGTATTTGCACAAGATGAGATATTTATTGTATATTAAATGTTGATATTTTAAAATAAAATTCATTTTACTCTCAAATAATGTTAGACTCTAAAATCAGAGATTTGGTATTTACTATCAACTTTGAAGAAAACACCAGCAGTCTTTTTAATTTTGGATAATTTTCATTTCTCTATGAATTTGTATATTCAACTTATGCAATTTTTTTGTAGTTTAATATGTTTTTGTGCTTGTAAGTTTTTCTTTGGTCATTCTATTATAATCTTTTGCAATAAAGCAATGCAAATATATTTCAATGTAATTAAAATATTTCTTGTATCCACGAGACTCTAATTATTTAAAATTTCTTCTAGAGTGAATTATGATTATAATTATTAGTGGCACATTCTTTATCAAAGCAATATAAGTATGATGCATTTTGATAACTAATGATTAAACATTAGAAATGTTATTGCAAGTGTGACATTTAACTAAATGAAGCTGGTACACCATTCACAGGGACATTGGATGAGAGGCCCGAGTAGCCCTGGATAGGCCAGTTCAACCCAATTGATGGTGTGAGAAGGGATGTGCTTTAGCATGGTCCCTAGATTCTAAATGTTTCTAGGGAATCAGCTGACAGTCACATTGTGATCTTTCATTAGAAGCTGTTTTTATAATTTTATGTGCTGTTAGATTGAGATATGGTCCTTCAATTTTGCTGAATGCCAAGGAGTAGAAACTACCTGCCTTCTAAAAAACAAAAGTAAAAACAAAAACCACATTACGACATCATTAGAATTGTTTGCTTTCGTAGTTCCTGGTAAGTCTTCTAAAAAGCTTTAGCTGGAACTAGAGAGATGGCGCAGCAGTTGAGGGCATTTGTTACCCTTGCAGAGGACATGACTTTAAACAGAAACTTCTGTAATTCCAGTTTCTGGGGATCCAGTGACCACTTCTGGCCTATAGGAAACCAGGCACCAGAAGGTACATAGACATGCATGTAGGCACTGCACTTGCACACATAAATAAAATAAATCTAAAAAAGAAAAAGAAAACTTAAAAAAAGCTTTACATGGACTTCCTGGAGTGCTGTCAGTTATACCTGCTGCTGTTTACATTGCTCATCTTCATACTGCATACTCTAGGAAGATTGGAAATATTTCTTGTCTTTATAAACATTTTTCTTTATGTATTATTATTATATCTATTTTTTTTTTTACAGTCCAGTTGTTATCCCCCTCCTGGGTCACCCTCTGGCAGTTCCTCATCCCATTGCACCCCCCCTGTCTCCAAGAGGATGTCCCCACCTTCACCCCACAAGACCTCCCCCCTCCTGGGGCCTCTAGTCTTTTGTGTACTAGGAGCTTCTTCTTTCACTGAGGCCAGACCAAGCAGTTCTCTGCTGGGAATGTGTCAGGGCTCTCATATCAGCTAAGTGTATGCTGCCTGGTTGATGTTTGAGAGATCTCGGGGGTAGGGGTGGGGTTCAGGTTAGTTGAGACTGCTAGTCTTCCTGTGGGGTTGTCCTCCTCCTCAGCTTTGTCCAGCCTTTCCCTAATTCAACCACAGGGGTCCCTGGATTCTGTCCATTGGTTGGGTGTAAGTATCTGCATTTGGCTCTTTCAGTTGCCTGTTCGGCTTCTCAGAGGGCAGCCATGCTAGGCTCCTGTCTATGATCACACCATAGCATCAGTAATAGTGTCAGGATTTGGAGGCTCCCCTTGAGCTGGATCCCAATTTGGGCCCCATCACTGGACCTCTTTTTTTTACATTTTTGTCCTTGTAGTTCTTTTAGATAGGAACCATTCTGGGTCAGAGTTTTTGACTGTGGGATTCCAACCGCATTTTTCCACTTGATGCCCTGTCTTTCTACTGGAGGTGGATTACAAGTTCTCTCTCCCCACTGTTGGACATTTCTTGCAAGGTCCCTCCTTCTGAGTCCTGAGTTTCTCTCACCTCCCAGATCTCTGGTACATTCTAGAGGGTTCCCCCCACCTCCTACTTCCTGAGGTTGCCTGTTTCCATTCTTTAAGCTGGCCCTCAGGGCTTCACTCCTGATTCCCTCCTCCCAAATACATGATCACATTCCCCCTTTCCCCTCCCTGTTCCCTCTTCCACCCAGGTTCCTCCCTCCCTCTGCCCCCTATGATTGTTTTCTTCTGTCTCCCAAGTGGGTTTGAGGCATCCTCACTTGAGCCTCACTTGTTAACCTTGAGTTCTGTGGATTGTATCCTTGGAATTCTGTACTTTTTGGGCTAATATCCACTTATTAGTGAGTACATACCATGTTTGTTCTTTTGGGTCTGAGTTACCTCACTCAGGATGATATTTTCTAATTCTATCCATTTGCCTGCAAAACTCATGATATCCTTGTTCTTAGCTGAGTAGTATTCCTTTGTGTAAATGAACCACATTTTCTGTATCCATTCTTTCTTTGTGAAACATCTGGGTTGTTTTCAGCTTCTGGGTATCACAAATAAGGCTACTATGAGCGTGGTGCCCCTGTGGCATGGTGGGGTGTCTTCTGGGTATATACCCAAGAGTGGTATAGCTGGGTCTTCAGGTTCTTTGAAATTTTCATAAAATGTATTTTGATCATGTCTATCACCTCCACTAACTATTCTCGGAATTACCCCTAACTCCCAACCCACCCAACTTCATGTTCTCTCTTTCTCTGTTTTTTAAACACATTGAGTCCAGTTTGTTTTGGTGGATTATACCAGGTATAGATTATACCAGGTATAGGGTCTGCCCCAGAGTGTTGTCAATTAATGAGTTGTGATACCATGAAAGAAACTAAGCTCCCTCTTAGAGCAGCAATCAAATGCTAATACCTACTCTTTGTGGGAGAGATTTTGTGCCCACTTCCTCACCTCTATCTTAGGCTTTTGTCTGGCTTGGGCCTGTACAGGACTTCTATATTGCTGTTACAGTCTCTGTGAGTTTATATGTGCAACTGCCCTGTATTGTCAGGAAAATACTTTTTCCTTGAAGTTATCCAATACCTCCAACTTTTACACTTTTTCTGGCCCATCTTCCACATAGATTTCTGAGTGTCGACTTTATTTAGGGCTGAGGACTCCACAAGTCTTAACTTCTGTATGTTGACCAGTTGTGGGTCTCTGTGTTAATTTCTATCTACAGCAAGAAGCTTCTTTAATGAGGGCTAAACAATGCACTAACCTCTGGGTGTAACAGTAAGACATTAGGATTTATTTTATTATGTTTACCAGTTCATTACTAGTGGGTTAGTTAGATTTATTCCAAGATATTTAATTTTTTTAGGCTATTGGGAATGGTATTGTTTTCTTTAATTCTTTCTTGGGATTTTTTTTTTTTTTTAAGTAGGAAGGCTACTGATTTTTGTGTCTTAGTTTTATATCTTGCTACTTTGCTGAATGGATTGATCAGCTGTGAAAGTTTCCAGGTGGAGTCTTTAGGGTATTTTATGTATACAGTCCTATAATTTGCAAATGAGGATCTTTTGACTTCTTCCATTTCTGTTTGTATTTCCTTTGTCTCCTTCACTTGTCTTACTGCTCTAGCTGAGGCTTCAGGCATTATATTGAACACGTATGGAGAGAGTGGACATTCTAACTTCATTTAATGGAAATTCTTTGCATCTCAGTGTAAAATGATGTTGTTTTCAGATTGTTGTAAATTGCCTTTTGTGCTGTGCTGTGTCTGATGTGTTTTTAATTTTTTCAGTACTTTTTGTCATGAAGGGGTGTTGGACTTTGTCAAAGGTCTTTTCTGCATCTCATGAGATCCTGCAGTTTCTGTCCTTTAGTCTGTTTATGTGGTGAATTATAGTTCTTGATTTATATATGTTAAACCAACCTTGAATCTCTAGGATGAAGCCTACTTGATCATAGTAGATCTAGAAAATAATCCATAAAATATCCCATGGTTTGTATTTTCTGTCTGTCTCAGTCCTTAACCAAATTCTAGTTTGAAGAAAACTGCTTTGGAGATGTGATTTTCTGTTACCCACATATGTTTTAGTAGGCCAAAAGCTTATTAACGCTTTGTCTTTTCTGTAATTCTTTAGGTTATGCTGCACAATTCTGTGGAGTTTACATTCTTTTACATCACAGTTTTCTGTTTGTTACCTGTGTCACTAGAACTGGACATTAGTGATGCTAAATTGGGAATTACTGGAAGGTGCCGAGTAATCAGTACTCCATCAGGAAGTTGTTTGTAATTTCAGATGAACTCTGCTGTCATCATCTGTGTCCTCAGTGTGCTTCCGAGGCATTTGTGGTTTTCAGGCACTGACACTCCTGTTTTAAATGCATAAATTATAAACCACCTTTCAGTGGCTTCAATAGCAGTGTTTGGTTGTGCTTGATTAACCTGCCAATATATAGTGATAGGAACAATGGTTTGGTTAAGGAGATGTGGCTTGATTTTGTTATTTCCTGATTGTTGATTTCCTTTTGTAGGAAGAAGAAGAGCTATTGGCTTTTTGGAAGCTTTAGTTGTTTGTTCTAAAAGTTGAAGTAAAATGATGATGACGATGACAGCTTTTTAAAAGTGGAGTTGTTGGTTTTATGAAGCCTTGAGTTCTTTGTTTTAACTTGAACAGGGAAAAAGTTGGAAAACTGGTCAGTTCTGCACAAATCCCTTGTTACCATTAAAGTGTATTCTTATTTCTAATTCGTATAGTTTTAATTTTCTCTCTTATATTAAATTTAGGGAATTTTTCATTTATTCTTCCTTTATGTCTTTAAAACTTGGATTTATGTTTCATTTTTGAAGCTTTGATTTCTGTTTGTGTCTTATTTCCTTATTTTTATATGAAAGCGTTTTATTTATGTTAGACATTTTGTATAGGAATTAAGTATTTAAGGCTATGAATTTTCCTTTGAATATAACTGTTGAAGCATCCCAGATTTTGATACATAATCATGAGGTGTTTGCAGAGGTCAGAGCAAGAGAGTATGAATGAATTTCTATGAAGTTTGGATTTGTTTGGGACTTAACTCTCAGGGATTACTTTACTGTAGTATTATACTTCTAAACAGCGCCCCCACCCCTGCCCCAGGCTGTTTTTAGTGCTTCTGTACCTGGACTGTATTGCAGAAATAAACCTCACTCTTGGTTTGATTTACTTGAGTGCATTTGGCCTGTGTCCTGCTCCTCTGCATTTTGATGCCTCTAGTGTGTGGCAGTATGAGGCCAGATGACCTCTGCTCCTCTTTGAATGGCAGCTTGATCGCTTGTGGGGATCATGATGATTCTTCTAAGCTTAGACAGGATCCATTTTATTTTATCTGAGAAGAAATCTGAGAATAATCTAATCTTGATAAGTATGAATCAACCCTTGTGTAATTTTTATTTACTTGTCTTTGAGACATTTTCTTAAGAGCAAATTACCATGATATGTGTACATTGGTTGTTTCTGTCTCACTCTGTCAGATTCAAAGTAAAATAACCTGAAATTTCCTTTTAATATAATTGACTTTTTCCTCCCTCAGTATTATTTATTTTCCAAATTGTTATTTTCTATAATTCCTTTGATTTGTGAGAGTTGAAACACATATATACCTCTGACAGTTTTCACTCCCTAGACAATAGATAAGTTCTAAAACATAGATCCTTTGAGTCCACATTTAAGTCTAAGAATGATATAAAAACAGCAAGGTTTTTGAAACTTACAAGAAAAAACCTTAGTACTCATGTAAAATGTTGAGCCTGTAAGAGACTAACATAATGAGGTGAGAACTAGAGTAGGAGACTGTGAAAGACAAGCCTGGGACTCTTGCTCTTCTGAAGTGGCAGCATCATTTAAACAAATTCAAAACTAGCATGACTTCCCTGTAGGCTTCTCCACACCTGGGGTCTCGGGTCTGCTCCTGTACCTCTGCTGTGAAATTCCCTTGAATAAAATTACATTTTAGAGTACAGTTGGGGAATTTATGAAGAAAGGCCCAGGGTTTGGGACAAGTTATTTTGTAGGGAGCCCTGACCACTATTCCCCAGTCACAGATTGGCTGGATGTGACCTAAAAGTAAAGTTGTTTGGTTTTATACATGTGTTATCTCCCTGTAGTCACAAGCTTTTGAAACCAAGGACTGGATTTCTTGCTTCTTTATGTGAGTAAATGTCTGAGGGTGAGTGTCTTGTTGCTAAGGGCATAAATCTCAGAAGTCAGACACATCAGTATAGCTGTAATTAAATTTATATTAAATTAGTTTGACAAGAAATCATGACTCCAGGCACTAGTTTAGAAATGATAATCATATCAGCATTAGGGTTGGTGAATAGGGAATTGGTGTTTGCTCAATGAAAGTTCTAGGAAGACTTCTGAATTGATTAACTTTCATTGTTGAAAGCAAGCAGACTGTATATTAGTTGTATTATGTTTCATCCTGGAGTGAATAAAATTGCCCTTTAGAAGAAGGAAACTAATACCTTCCATTTATATAGCACCTTTCTCCCAAAGAGTTCAAAGCATTTTCTAGAAATCATCTCATTAATCTTTTTGGCTTTCATTCCGGTCAGCTAGCAGGGAGAGGGGTGGGTGTGTATGTGTGTGCACATGTGCATGTGCAGGCAACTACTCATGGATTCCCTCCCTTCCTTCCCTTTGCTTTTATTCAGTGTAGCTTAAGCTATTTTTACAATCTAATCTTGGTTAGAACTTGGCATTTTGTTAAGCCTCATGTTTTAAACAATTGCATACCATTTATAGAATATTAAGCCACACTTATTCATGAATACCAAGTTTTCCCAGAAAAAGGTAGAGCTTATGCTACACATGAGCAGCAGACTATTAATCAAAGATTGATATCAGAAATGCCATGCATTTATGGGTTGCAGAAGCTTTCTGTTTAGACTTTTAAATTAAAATTTGATTTCTTAATAATTGCCTCTATGTTCATGCCCACCCTTGAGCAAGTATTTGCCTGGATAAAGAAAGCATGGGTTGTGACAAGGAGAAATTTTTTCCTAATTTAGCATTTACTTATTCACTTATCTATCTGTTTGTCTATCTGTCTATCTGTCTGTTTATTTTGAGACAGGGTCTCTCTACAAAGCTTTGACTGTCCTAGACCTCACCATATAGACTAGATAGTCTGTAACTCTCAGCTCTGCCCTCTTCTTTCTCCGAGGGCTAGGATTAAAGGGCGGTCCACCACACCACTTGCAGCAACAAGGGTTTTGTTTTTGGTGTTTTGTTTTGATTTTTTAATACAGAGGAGGTATCTGAATCTTTTTGGTTGTTGGTTTTTTTCCCCCTTTGGCAGAACTTGCTTGTCTGGGCAGTCGCTGACCTGTGTCTGTCTTTTCCTAATTGATTCTCATCTTGAGCCACCAGCACCTCAGTGGCATGCTCTCACAACAGCTGTATTTGGCAATAACGTGTCTTACAGTAAAACTACACAGTTTAATCTAGGTTGTAGCAGAATCAATTAAAGTAGAAGGGTCTTCTGAAGCTGTAGAAAAACCATCTCATTCTAAAACACCGACTGTGATGTTTTTCAACTGTGCTTTGGTTGGGTGGTGCAGGTGAGCTCTTCTTTATCTCCAAAGAATAAAAGAGGTTTGCTTCTATCTTTCCTGCTTCTATTTAAAGCTAGTGTGCAAGCAAGTGAAGCCACAGAGCTGTCCTTGGTTCTTGTGTTGCCCCATTGCAAGTCCTTGTGGATATTAAGGCTAAACTTCTTAGCTGGGGAAGCCTTACTGTTATTATTCTAAACACACTGAGCAGGGAGCTTCAGGAGTCCACTAGGCAAGGACGTTCACAGTATTATTTTCTAGCAAACTTCATTCTGTACCTGAGATAAGAGCTAGGCAGTGTTCAGTGTGAACTATTCAGACACTGACTCTGGAATTATAAACCACCCTTAGGTAGAAAATGAAGGCTTTATCAGGCAAGAGCTAAGTCACTACTGCTTGACACTCTGTAACAGTGCCTGCCTAGAAAACGGGCAGAGGCCTGTGCTAACATTAACCAAGAGCCTGTAGGTCAGTGGCTCTCAACCTGTGGGTCACAACCTCTTTGGAGGTTGAAGGACACTTTCACAGGGGTTGCCTAAGACCATTGGAAAACACAGGTATTTACATTACAATTCATAAGAGTAACAAAATGACAGCTATGAAGTAGCAATGAAAATAATTTTATGGCTGGGGGGTCACCATACATGAGAAACTATATTAAAGGGTCACAACATTAGGAAAGTAGAGAATGACTTTTGTAGATTTATTTCAGGAACATGAACAATTGAAATTTCTTTTTATTTTTTTTAAAACCTTTTATTGTTCTTTGTAAATTTCCCATCGTATACCCTAATCCCACTCATCTCCCTCCCTTCCCTCGCACCATCCTCTCCTCTTGCAGCTTACCCCCAACAGAGAACAAAACCCTACCCTTTATGATAGCTGCTGTGTATCTCAGTGTTCCTACAGAATACCCTGTTGTCCACACTTCTTTATTTGCAAATGTTCATTACGGTGAGTCCTTGGTCTGTTTTGAGACCCCTGGCTTCTGCTACTGTATCAATACTGGAGCCTCACTGGGGCTCCTCTTGGACATCCTGTTATCACCTTGTGCCATGCGTATCTGTATCTGTAGTTTTGCATCTGTAGGACCAGTCCCTTCATGCACTCCAGCAGCTCATCAATGGGGTAGGTGTTGGCCTGAGCCAGTTCAAAGCCCTGGATCTGGACCTGGGAGCTGGTGAGCACACTGTGTCTCCTACTCTCACACCCTTGGGGCTGGCTAATGAGCAGCCCCCTCAAACAGGGCCAGCCCCACCCGGCTGCCCAGGAGAGATGTAGGGCCTGCCCTCCCAAGTACTGAAGTAGGTGCGGAACAGGGATAGCACTCCTGTTCTGATGACCTCCAGGCCAGTTCTCCTGCCTGCCATGGCCAGAAAGGGTAGCATCTCTCTGTCCCCCATTCTCACTGAAGGTCAGACAAGGGTCAGGGCCAGCTCTCCCTTGCTCCTGACTCGTGGGGAGGGGTTGTTGTTGGCCAGTGCCACTAGGGTCAGCTCTTCTGTACTGCCCAGGGAAGGTGCAGGACCAACTCTCCCAAGTACTGGAGCTGGTGAGAGGCAAGAAGAGCTCTCCTGCTCTCATGATCCCGGGGCCAGGTCTTCCACCTGCTGCAGGTGGTATTGTAAGACTCTAGGGAGCCTTAGTTTACCAGAGACTCCCTGAGTGAACCATGCAGAGACGAGAGATTGCTGCAGAATGCAAGAGGAATTTTTAATGTTCCAGCATGCTGGGGCCATCCTGCATCGCAAAAGGAGAGGCGACCCTGCACGGCTTGTTCAGATGACATTTAGACAGTCTCTAAAGGTAGCAGACATTAGGCATCATGTGATTGGCAGAACAGTGACTTTTTAAACTCATTGGTCTTTAGAGAATGAGGAGGCAAGAATCTCCTTTGTCTGTGTGTGGCCAAGGGTCCATTGTCCATGTGCTTTGGGTCCCCTCCCCACCCTCAGGTCACTTCCCATCCCCTGTGGTCTGAGGAATGTTAGTTAGCCTCTACCTTCTGGAGGGGAGGGGTGCCTAAAGGGTCTATGACCTTTCTTTTCCAGGAGGGGAGGGGTCTTGTGGAACTTCCCTCTTCTGTATGGAGTGAGAAGGGAGGAAGTCAAAGAAGGGAGTCAGGAGGGAGAAGGGTATCTCTTGTCCATACCGTCTTATGGAGATGGCAGGGCCAGCTCTCCCGTGCTCATATCCCTGGGGATCTTGAGTACTGCAGCTACATTGTGATGAGGTCAGTTCTGCTCTCATGCCCCCAGGGCCAGCTCATCCATGATGCTCAGGTGAGGGGTGGAGCAGTTCTGTATAGCTCTCAGATATCGACATGTCCCTAGATGGCAACTCAGACCATTCATTGCTTTCTGCTTCCTGATTGAAGGTTTGATGGAGACAACTGCCTCATCATCTTGAGTCTATAACTTCACCAGCCTGACAGACTGCTCCATCACACTGTGAGCCAAATAACCCCCTGATCTTGCCTTCCTTGCATTTCATTTGTTAGGAAGTTTGTTGCAGCACAGAGAAAGGTAATACGTAATGGTATCCATTCCTTTCAGGGTATTTATAATCTGTCACTTCTCAGTGTAGTGCAGGTCTCAGATAAAAGCAAGTGGCTAATGGCACAGTTCGCTGATTTCTTCATCTTCTACACACTGAGATGCCTGTTTTCTTTGCACTTCTCTAAAGTGGACTTTGACCAGAGATCTCCCAGAACATGTGTCAAAATAAGGACTATTTTCTTTAACAAGAGTAAGACTCTGCTGCTTCTATAACTGAAGGTAGGTTGTGAATGATGATGGTGAAAAGGAGGAAGGAAAGGGTTTGCAACTAGTTCAGATGAGTGGGTGGATTCTTCAGGAATCCCAGAGCTCTTCTCACCCTAAGGTTTTAGATATGCAGTTCTGCGTCCTGAAGCCTTAAGCAGTTGTGGGAAAGTGGGTCTGACTATTCTGGATGAGGCTGGACTCTGCAAGATTCAAAGGTCACTGAGTAATGCAAATAGCCATGGCCCTGTGTTCTTTAAGTCAGAAATGGCAAAACATACACGAGGAGGAGCTATACTTTAGGTGGGGAGTATGTGCTTCTGAGAAGCAGAGTGTGGGCTTGTCATTGGTCACCTTCCAATCTAAATCTACTATCGCTTGTTAGTTACCTAACTTGGACCAGTTACACTTTAGCTGTTAAAGTGTTCACATTCTGTTGATGTCTGTGTCCCTTCTGGAATGTAGGATGATCTTACCTTTGTTGAGGGTCATGATGATCAAGAAAGCGCCTAGGTGTGTATGTTTGAAAAATAAGGGTTTGTGTGCGCTTGCTTCTTTTTACAGGCATGTGCTTAATGTATATGATCCGTAATTAGAAGGAGCAGTCCTCTGGTTATTTTTGCAAGAAGGCATAAAAAGCTTTTTTCCAATAGCATTTTTTGGTGGTTATTGTTCAAAGAGAGAAAATTAATCTACTGCAGAGGCATCATTGTTATGTTGAATTTTAGAATTAAAGTAGTGAAAAGCTGTGTTCCAAATTAGTCCCTCATATGGATGTGATTCTGCTAACTCTTGACTTTCATGAGTAAAATGTAGACTTGAATGGTAGATACCCAGAAACTCGTTAGGTCTCACACTTTCAACATCATATCTGAACTGGCTTCTTCTAACTCCCAGTAGGAATATTTCATTTAAACTATGTTTTGGGAAAAAATGGTATTAACTTTTATTGAAGGACATTGCAAGAAATATCCTGTGAAACAGGATATCATGAATGGTTTGAGGAACTATTGAGGACAGATAGGTCCTGTGGTAACCGGCACTACAGTTTTCTCTTTGTATTGGTAGACCCATTTAGAGTGAAAGGTTTGTTCCGCTCTAAACAGATACACATTATAATTTCCTTTCCTTTATTTAGCCCTCTGCTACTTTGTTTAATTTCCTCCTTACTTTTTAATGTTCTCCTTTCTGTTTTTATTATGTATAAAGCCTTATTTTAAATAGTCTTTTTCTGTAGTTCAAGTTGGCTTTAAAGTCAAGATGCTCATCTCTTGACCCCAGACGAGCTGGAATTTTAGGCCTGTACTATCATGCCCGGGTACTCTGTGCCAAACTGGTTGGGTATTACAGCAGAAGTACTAAGGATTGTATGCAGTTTAGCTCCTGTAAACTCTTGGTTCTGAATACAGTTGCTAATTCCTGGCCATTTCATTGGCAGTTGCAGAATGATTTCATCCTTTTAGATTGGTTGACTGTGTTGTCTCCAGGTCACATTTTAATCTAGTGAAAAGACATTTATAACAAAGTAAGAAGTTGGATTTATAACTACATCAAATGAGGGATATTTTTCCTTCCCTTTGGCTTTTGGGTTTTTATTTGTTTGTTTGTTTGCTTGCTTGCTTGCTTTTAGCTTTTATCACAGTTTCATAAAATTCCTAAGATACGGAGCTTTTCACTCAATTTCATAATTCTTCTTATTTAATGTACAAATTCTAAGAACCATTCAGTGGCTGTTTTTCAACCTTTGCACACATTTTTTAGTTTTTAAAAGTTTTTATTCTCTGTCAAAGCAGGTATTTCAAGCAAATGTTAGAATCAGTCTTTTCTTCAAGTTCTGGTTCCTACTATGAGGAATGTCAATATAAGCAAGCCTCTGCTCACCAGAGCCTCATGCTTCTGGGATGGTATTGCTTCTGAATCACTAAATTCAGTGTTTATGCTTAATTTGACTCATAATTATAATCTTTTCCTTCACTCTGAGCATCTAGATTCCTAATGCCATTGATAGTTTCATTTATTCCATTCACTTCTTTTCTTGGCTACAAATCTTTCTTACATAAACAATCTAAGGATAAAAGATCTATGAAGATGTTGTAACCTCATTCAGTAGCTGCATCATTAGTACTGGTGATGCTGTTTTGAAACCAACATTAAATAGGCTAGAGAATAACAGGGTTATTAGTCAGTAGCCTTAGAAATGAAGATCGTGATGGTCATTTATGAAGGTCAGGATAAAAGGCACATTTATTTCCACAACCTTTCTCTTGACTTAGACTGTATGCTGTGTGTATGTATATAGCTCTCTCTCTCTCTCTCTCTCTCTCTCTCTCTCTCTCTCTCTCTCTCTCTCTCTCTCTCTCTCTCTCTCTCTCTCTCTCTCTCTCACACACACACACACACACACACACACACACACACACACACACACACACACACACACACACACACATTGTGGCTATATTAGCCAGAGTTTTCATTTCTTTGACATATACCTGAGAGAAACAGTTTTAAAGTACAGAAATTCATAACAATTTATTTTGTTTCATAGTCTTAGCTGGCATTTATGTTAGACTTGAAAGCAGACTATCGAAAGCAGACTATCATCGTAGTGGAAATGTGTGGCAGAGAAGGATGCTCAACTTCATGGTCATCAAGGATTCCCCATAAAGAGAGGAAGGGGCTAGGGCAAGCTATATCCCTGAGAGCATACTGCTTGGCTCTATCTCCTGAAGTTTCTGGCACCTCCCAGAATAATTTAGTGAGCCTTCAACCTATGAGTTTGTGGGGGGCGTTTATATTCAGACTATTATATATACATGCCTCTTAATGTATGCATCAAATCTAATCTGTATATATAGTTTTATATATTATATATTTGATTATGTAATTTAAATTCTAAAATTAAATACTGCAGTGTACTAAATGAATAGATACATTTCGTTATCACTTCATTATCTTTTAGATTTCCTTTTGGAAAACAAGAATATAAATATGCATTTAGAAAGCAAATATGAATGTGCATTTTTATCTTATACTTGCTACATCTGTTTCACATATTGTTGTTCTCATGGAAGTAGAATCCTAGTTCTCCTTAGAGATTTTCTTTTCTTCATTAATATTTTGCACAGTGTATCATTAGGTGGATGTGTGAATAGATAGAGATTACCCTTAAGATTTTTTAAATAGTGCTTTTTAAAAATATGTCATAAAATTTTGATTATATTCATTTGCCTCCCTCTATTTTTTTTTAATTCCTGCCCTATCTCCTTACTCACTCAACTCATGTTCATTTTTACTCTGTTTCTCCCTCTGTCTCTTCTTCCCTCCTTTCTCCTCCCTCTCTTTTTTCCCTCCCTCCCTCCCTCCCTCCCTCCCTCCCTCCCTCCCTCCCTCCCTCCCTCCCATCTTTCCCTATAGAAGCATGAATTCCAGTTTGTATAGGGTAACTGTATGTATACAACTGTTTGTAATCAGTTGTCCAAAGCTACTTGGCTCAGGTGGGGCCTGTCCTGGACTGTGGTTGATATATCAGTTCCACGGAAGAAAATTGACTTTCTCTCACACAGTAATCAGTTGTCCAAAGCTACTTGGCTCAGGTGGGACTTCATGTTCCCCACCTATTCTCCATGCTGGTATTTTGTCAGGATTGAGCTTGTACAAATCTTATACATGCTATCACAGTCTCTGTGAGTTCATATCTGCCCTGTACTGCCTGGAAAACATTGTTTCCTTGAAGTCATCTATCATCTCTGGCTCTTAAAATCTTTTTGATACCCCTGTTCACATAACCCCTGAGATCTGAGGGGAGAGGTATGGTATAGACAACCCATGTAAGGCTGATAACTCCAAAGTCTTTCATTCTCTTTATGTTGATCAGTTGTGGGATTCTGTGTTAATTTCCATCTAGTGCAATTTACATCTGTTGCAAGCCCTGGCCAGTGTGGAACTCACTATATAGACTAGGCTGGCCTCAAATTCACAGCAATCTCTTGCTTCTGCCACCCAAGTTCTGAGATTAAAAGTAAGCATTACTCCTGGCGGATTTTCTCAATTGTTGGAATTATACCAAATTTGTAAGGTATAACTGAGTAACTTAAATTAACGACTTGTAGAACTGGTCCTACTGAGTCAGTGATACAGTCATCTAATTACCAGAGCTATCACCATATTCCTTTCTGACATTTTTTTTAATAGCCTCTCAACAGTTTTGTCAAAGTATAAAATTTGGCTGGAATAATAGGTTAGAAATAGATTTATATTCATATAACATCAAGAGAACCTTTTATTTATGGACATATTAATCATGTTTTTTTTCTAAATGAACTACCTGTTCCTATAAATTTCATATTTTACCATTTTATTTTTGGTTCTTTTTAGAATATAATCTCTTTAAAGGTTTAAAAAATATTATTTTGATTTTAACTTTCATACAAGTATATATTATATATTATACACTTTACTCTCATCCCATGTCTCCTGTTTCTAGCTCCAACCTAGTCTTGTTACTTCCTTTGTTTCCCTGAACATTTTGACTCCCACTTTGATGTCAAATATATATTCATGATTGCTGTATTTGTATAAAATCCTGGGGCCTCAAATAAGAGAAATTGTATAATATTTAACTTTCTGAATGTAATTTAGAATGGTTATCACATTTCCTCAATTTACCTGCAAAAACACCTTATAAATTCATTCTTTCTACCTGAAAAAAAATTCCATTGTGTATATATACAACACATGTTTTTTTTTCCTCCCATTTCTTGGTTGTTGGGCATGTAGGCTTATTCCACAGCCCATCTATTGTCAGTAGTTCTGCAGAAAAAATCACATGCAAGGTTGTATGGAGTAAATGCTCAGGAATAGGACAGTAGGTCATATGCTGGAGGAACTGCCTTGTGTAGTGGTTGGATGTGCACAGCCCGGCAGCACTTTGAGGGCTGCCCTGGTGCACGTCCTTGTCATCATTGCTGTTCCTTGTTTTCTTGAACGTCATCTTGACTTGGATGAGTGAAATCTCTGGGTAGTTTTAAATTTGCATTTCTCTGCTGGCAGTGAGATTTAACATTGTTTTTTATATAATTGTTGGTTGTTCATATTATTTGGGGACCTATCTGTTAATTTTATTATCTCATTTATTATCTGATTTCTTGTTTAGAATTTTGGTTTGTTTGTGTGTTCTAGATATCAGTCCTTTGTTGGATGAATAGCTGGCAAATATTTTCTCCATTTTGTAGGCTGTCTTTCCTCTTGATTAATAGCTTTCCTTTAGGTGATTAGAACCTGTTCATAATACAAGGTTCCATTTATTTATCATTTGCAATATTTCCTGATTAGCTGGGATTCTGATTAGAAAGTCTTTGCTTATACCTTTAAGCATTTTTTAGAATTTTTTTTTCTTAACAGTTTTAGAGTTTGTGTTTGTTCAGAGTGCATTAGAAGGATCCAGTTTCATTCTCCTACATGTGGCTATCCCCCTTTCCCAGGGCCATTGTTGAATAGGTTGTTTTCTCTCTATTGTGTATTTTTGACATCTTTCTCAAAATAGCAGATGGTTCATACTCATGTGCATATGGGCAGCACCAACTGAACTGAGAAGGTTGTTAGTAAGAATTTTAAAAGCACATGGATCTGGAAGGTAAATAAGAGGAGGACCTAAGGTCTGGAGGAAGGCGGTGATGGGTGTAGAGGCTCACTAAACAGTATGTAACTGTATGAAACTTTCAAAGAATATTATTCAAAAATTCAGGTGGCCAAACTAAATATATTTATATTTGGGCTTTCTGTTTAAAGGACTTACATGTCTTTTTTTTATACCTTTATCATGCTGATTTTATGACTGTGGCCTTGTAGTATAGCTTGACAGTCGGCACAGTGATACCTCTAGCTTTATTTACTTATTTTTTTGTTTATTTATTAATTTTGCCTAGGATTGCTGTGGATATCCTGGGCCTTTTGTGCTTACATATAAATTTTAATATATTTTTTAATACTTTTGTTTAAGAGTGTGTGGACTTTTAATAAAAATAATTGGCTCTGTAGATTGATTTATATGGAGAGTGATATTATCTACAAATAAGTACATCTGACTTCTTATCCTATCTATATTCTTTTAATTTCTTTCTCTTGTCTACTTTTCTAGCTAAGACTTCAGCCACTATATTGAATGTGAATGAAGAAATTGAATAGCTTTTCTTAGTCTTCATTTAAACACGAATATGTTGAGCGTCTTCTCAACTAGTAAAATGTTGGATATATTAGTCATAGCTTTTATTACATCAGAAACATGCTCCTTCTGTTTCCAGTTTCTTCAGGACTTTTGTATTCTGTCAAAAGCCTTTTGAACAACTGTAGAGATGATCATGTGGTTGGTTTATGGTAGTTTGAATAAGAATACCCCCCATAGGCTCATCTATTTGAACAGTTAGTTATCAGGAAATGGCACTGTTGAGAAAGATTAGAAGGATTATGAGGTGTGGCTTTATTGACAGAAATGTGTCACTAGGGGGTAGGCTTTGAGGCTTCAAAAGCCCATAATAGGCCTAGTCTCCTCCCTCTCTCTCTCCCTCTCCCTCTCCCTCTCCCTCTCCCTCTCCCTCTCCCTCTCCCTCTCCTCCCTCTCCCTCTCCCTCTCCCTCTCCCTCTCCCTCTCCCTCTCCCTCTCCCTCTCCCTCTCCC
>JANHMN010000002.1:204861239-204897393 GCA_030674055.1 Rhabdomys pumilio | reverse complement strand
TCCCTCTCCCTCTCCCTCTCCCTCTCCCTCTCCCTCTCCCTCTCCTCTCCCTTCCCTCCCCCTCCCCTCCCCTGGATGTGGACCTTAGCTACAGTTTCAGCACCATGAATTGTGCCATCCTTCCACCATGATGATAATGACCTGTGAAACTGTAAGCAAGCTCCCCTAAATGTTGTTATTTTTAAGTGTTGCCTTGGTTATGGTGTCTCTTCAGAAGATTTCTATGTAATAATTTGAGAAGCATTTCTTTAAATGTCTGAAAAATTGGGCAGTGAATCTGGGCCTAGACATTTTTAGTTGGGAGATATGTGTACATGCCTGTGTGCATGTGTGCATGCTTGCATACATGCATATATATGTGCACTGCAAGGATCTCATTACTTGTTTTGTAGGTCTTTAAAAATTGTGTATCTTATCTTGGTTTACTTTTGGTAAGCCATAGGTATCCATTTTCTTAGTTTGTTGAATATTGTGGAGCAAAAATTTTTAAAGTATTTCCCAATTTTAATAGCAATTCTTAATAGCAACTTCTTTGGTATCAGTTGTAAACTCTCACTTTTCAACTCTTAATTATACATATTTTTTTTACTCTCTTCTTTTTTCTTTCGATATTTTAGCTAAGGTTTTGTTTATATTGTTTATCTTTTCAAAGAATCAACCTTTTTTTATTTTTTTTTATTTTTGTGTTGTTTCTTTCTCATTTCATCAATCTGCCCAGATATTTCTTTTTGTGTACTCATTCTGGTTTGACTTGCTGTTGTTTTTCTGAGGTCCTTGTTATATTGCTATTTATTTGTGATCTATTTTTAGTGTAAA
This sequence comes from Rhabdomys pumilio, assembly GCA_030674055.1. Classification (NCBI taxonomy): domain Eukaryota; kingdom Metazoa; phylum Chordata; class Mammalia; order Rodentia; family Muridae; genus Rhabdomys; species Rhabdomys pumilio. The sequence goes on along the minus strand of JANHMN010000002.1, from coordinate 204,896,577 downwards.
TGATCCTCTTAGGATTGCTTTCATTTTATTGCCCTATGTTTTGGTATGCTGTCTTTTCATTTTCATTTGATCCCAAGAATTTTTACCAGTAATGTGTTGTTTCATCTTACTGTGTTGCATTGTGAAGGCTGATTTCATTCCAGCACATTCCATCATGTTTGCTTGAAAACTCTGGTTCCAAAAGGGTTTCCAATACCTTTTAATACCTCAAGCTTCTGATTCATCAGTCTCTCCTAGGTGAATTCTGCTTGCTTATAATCTGTTTCAGTTTATAATCCTAGGACACTTGCTTTGAGTTTCCCTTGAGTATGCTTCACAGGGGGTGTAAAGAAGCACTCTACCACTACAGTGTCTCTCCATCCCCGCAGTAGTTATTTTGTTTAGACATTTTTTTCTTCATTTTATTTTATATTTTCTATATATGAGTGTTTTGGCTACATGTCTATGTATTATGTTCATGTAGCAGCCAGAAGAGGACCTTGGATCTTCTGCGAATGGAGTCACAGAGGATTGTGAGGTATCATGTGTGTGCTAATTGAACCTGGCTTCCCTGGAAGAGCAGCCAGTGTGCCTCCCACCTGAGCCATCTCTCTAGCTCCATCCCAGCAGTAGTTTTGATAATTAGATTTACTTAAATTTTATTTCATGGCTTCTAGATTTTTGTGTTATATTTAGAAACTTTATTTTATGATTAAAAAGAAAAGGATTTTAGTTTATAACTTTTAATATTTAAATTTTTAATGTACTTAGACTCATTCTGAGCAAAGGCCGGACTTCATTCTATCTCCAAACCCTTTTGGAGTTGTTACCTGCTGTCTGTACTCAGTTGTCATAACACATATTACACATGGGTTTCTTGCGTTGTGATACTCTATTATGTGTAGTTTATTTAGGTGTAGTTTTCATTCAGACTTTCTCTGCTGTGTGCTCATTCAGCTGTGTTGCTTGGTTTTTCTTATTCATCTTGATGCTGTTGAGTGGCAGGATCCAGATACATATACTCTTATGGTTTCAATTTTTCTTATATACTATTGGCATTAACTTGATATTGATTCTGTCTCCTTTTTTCTTAGGTTCCTCTTGAGTCTCCATAGGTGCACATAAGGAGGTAACTGAATTAACACTTGCTACAACTTTTGACAGGGCCAGTATGAATGGCTCACCTCTTTGCTGGTGGCTTAGGTGTTGCTTATGAATCTACCTGTGTATCTGCTTCTTTCTTTGTATGCACCTTCTGTTTCCAGAATTTATGGAGGTGTATGCTTGTCCTAATAGCCACTTTTATAATAGTAGGTTAATAGAATACTCTCTGCCCTCTGTCTTTAGCCTGGGCTATATCTATTTGTTCCCAAAGTGTTCCACAATGAAATTATAATTTCTTCTCAAAGCTTTTCTTTCCTTTCCATTTTGAGCACTTGTATTTATTCTTTGACTTTGTATCATTAAATAAGGTATATCAGATTAAAGTACCATCCTTCAGTCTTAAATAAAGTCTATATTAAAGTGGCATCCTTCCTGTCTCAACTGCTGCCTGCAAGGTAGTCTCTGTATGTGTACACCATCCACGGAGCATCAGTCCCCTTTGTCCCTCTTCTGGTGAAGACTTCACTTGAGCCATTTATGATTTGTTAGAAGTATATGTGTTTCACTAACTTCCCATGTGGCTAAAGAGCTTTCTCCACTGCCACCTGCCCCAGCCTTTCACTATTCTATGAGGTGTTTTTATGTCTCCGGGGTCCAGCAGCATCATGTACTTGATGCTATAAATGTTGCCTACCAGATGGCCAGATAACAATTTATAGGGACAGAAATGTCATCCTTAAAGACAATAGCCGTGTGTGATCCCAAAATGACTTGTTCTTGGAAAGGCTTTTTTAGATGTACTTGCCTGTGAGTCTGTAAGACAGCTTACAGAGTATATGCTGACAAGGTTATTTTCTATAGACTGGAAGAGACATTGACATAGAGTCTGAATGACCCAAACCTGCTCGAGAATATGTAGGAATGGTAAAAGTTAATGCTGTCATCTGAGCCGCTCCATATTCCATTCATATCTACATGTTTCTGTCATTTAAAATAAACTATGGTAATCTCAGGGTAAGATATATTCTACTCATCATTTTCTGTTCCGTTCTCCAAAGAGTGGTATTTTCAAGCCTCTTCAGTACTGAACTCTTGTCATCAAACTAAGGATCAAAATGTGGATCTGAAATACAATTGTATCTGTTTCTAAATGCTGTATTTCTTTTTGTTTGAAGCTTGCTTGATCTCTATATCATCTCTTGAGTATATACCATGTACCAGATGCTGAGAAGTGCTGGGTTACAAAACTTCACTCGAGTGAGGAGCTCAGAGAATCACAGCATGGGGAGGGAGATATTACTTAATTATATGATAGCCAGATAGAAAGAGCAGTATAATGTGCAATATGGAAAGTCTGAACATGCACAGACATGGTGGGCAGTTAACGATGTGTGTGAGGACTGGGGGTATCTTATCACAGTATGTAGAAGCACCTACTTGATTTCCATAGCATAAATGCAGCATGAAACTTTTCTCTGTGGGACACTGTTGGGTAGCTATGCTTCCTTTTGCCTGTTTCTTTTGTCTCTATTGTATGCGAAGACACTGTGAGCATTCAATAGGAATGCTGGGATCCGAGTCATGAAATAATCTAGATTGTTTTGGGAAGGGGGGTTCTCCTTACCAAAACTAGCAAGAGGGCTGTGGAACTTCAGGGAAGGTGTTTTTCTGTCTGATGTAGCTGTTTTTCCTCATAGTTCCATGATTGTTTTGGTGCAGATATATTTTAGCATTTGGCTCAGTGACATTTTGTTTCTAAATTCCAAAGTATTTTCTAAGTTTTTAGATTGTTTAGCATTTTATTAATATTTCACCAGGAGGCAGATTCGGAATGCAAGAGTTGCTGTTGGTTGTTGGTGTTTGTTTATCTGGTCATCCTTGCCTTAAGCCAGTGCCTTCCCTGAAGCTTTACTAGGGTGCTTTTCAATAGACATTTCCTATCTATCATACCTTGTCCTTCCTCACCTCTTACCCCTCCCTCTCTCAATCCTTATCCTTTCCTCCCCTCTCTTTCTTATTCTCTCCCTCCCACCTACTCTTGCTTTCATCTTTTCTTGTTATAGGGCCTCTCCCTTGTGATCCTCCTACCTCTGCCTCTAGATGCTCACTGCTGTGATTTCGGGTTAGGATCCAACCCCCTCACACCTTTCTCTTTATCATGAAACTGTTAGTCACCCCCTTGGAGTACTGGCCTCCTCCTTTGCCCCAGGATCCCTGGAGCTGGAAAGCAGGACTCTGGTCTCAGTGGAAGGTGGCAACAAAGGCATCATCTCAGAATTAGTCTGACTTGTTCCTTTGCTGCCACACCTACTGGTTCTGAACTTGGAGTGGAGTCTTGTATAGGCATAGTTAAGTTTTGTTAAAGCAAAAGGAACTAAAATGAAAATAAATAAAATTTTAAGTGGCCTGTATCTAAGGCAAATCAAATGAGTTTCCAAAGAGATGTATGAAGCTCTTTCTCTTTTCATGTGTTCAAGCATGGTCTGTGATTTTAGGGATTAAAAAAAAATATTCATTTAGTTTCCAAGAGAGTAGGCATTTTGTGTTGGAGTGCCTGCCTGTTGTTTTTACACTGGGAGACCAATTTAGAAAAGATATGGTTCTTGTAAAAGAGGTAGTGTGGGGCTAGACTTGGCGAATGTGGGTGGATTTAATCCAGGGCACAGTCAGGTGTCTTTACATCTAATACTGCTCTGAATTTTCTGTGATTTGATCTGAACAGCCTTCGGAGAACCAGCTCTACTTAGCATGTCTATTATGCTTAACACTGAATTAGTACAGTACCTAGGATTTAAGTGGTATATACTCTCATATAATTAGATCAGTGTTTCCTGTGTTTAGCATCTAGATTCTTAGCCTTTTAGATAAGCAAATCTGGAGACTATATTCCCACATACTTTTTAAAAATTGAAGATATAGTCTATTTTAAGAAATTGTTCTAATTTTGTAATTTTCTATTCTGTAAAATTTCTATATTTTAATTGGATTAATAAAGCACAAATTGACCACATTATCATAGCATATGTGGATGCAGACATAAAATGCCATTATGGGCAAGAGTTAATGGAATCAAGATGGGACAGGAGAAACTTGAAGCCCTGAGGTGTGCAGTGACATTTTAAAAATGCCTTCCAAAGCCAAGCAACTGGTTCATTAGATTAATTACAGTGAAAACTAACCCCAATTTGGTGGGTTGATAATGACCATAGAGCTGTTGCCATTGGAATTGTCTGATGTTTGCCATTACTCTTATTAGTGTCATAATGGAGTTCCTTTATGGTTTTACCTAAACTTTTGAGTTTATCTTTTAGCAAAGAATTGATTTTTAGCTATCCTGATTGTTTCCTCATGGTTTAGCTGAAGCACAAAGGTAAACTGTGTTCATAATTAAAGATGACAAACTGCTTTTCCTGTGAGATGACAGACTTTTTCCTATGCCTTAACTGTCACTCTTTATGGGTATTATAGAAACCAGGGTAGCAACAAATTCTGCATTCCTCTGGGCTGTCTCTTTTGGCAGAGTCCCACAAGAAGCAGGCTATCTACAGTATCAATGGTCAGTTTCAGTTTTTCTTTCTTTCTTTTTTTTTTTTTAATATTTTTGAACTTTAACCCATTGTATTCTGACTTTCCATAAATGTAATAAGGTGAATTACAAGATAATAAGATGGAACAAGAGGGAGCACAAAAGCACAAACTCTAATGTTTTATTAGATTCAATCTTTGTAAAGTTACTGTTGAATGGATTTTAAGACTTCTGAATGTTTGAGTTTAATTTCTGTGTTTACTGTAACTGTTTGCAGACCATCCATGAGTTTCCCATACTTACGTGAAATGGAACCTTACACATTTTCCCTTTTAGGGGTGCAATTTTCATCACAAAATGTCACAGGAATATAAAAATCGATTTTTTTTTTTTTTTTTTTTTTTAGAAAAAAGTCATCTCTGCTACTCAATACATTTGAGAGTACTTAGAAGTCTAAGACAGTTGTCATTTTTAAAAAATTATTTATTTGAAACTACTATTAAATTAGTTTTGTACAGGCCTTTGTGATAGTGACTCTGGATTTGTGTGTGTGTGTGTGTGTGTGTAAGTTTATATCATAAGAATGAATAAATAAATGTATAGGTTCACATATGTATTTATTTCTGAGGCCTGGTCCTCTCTAAAGTCCTGATTTTTTAGCTCTAGCCATTGTATACACATTTATTATAGACTTGGGGAAGAATGGAGATAAGAATGAATAAGTATGTATATTCAACATAAAGTCAGTTGGACCATATGTTGGCTCAACCTACCATTTTCATTTTACAATGGAGTTGAAATAATTTATATTCATCAAAGCCTTTACTTATATTTGAATTTTTAATTTTGATTGTGCTAGCTATAATGTGCATTACCATCTCATTGCTCAGAAATAGTAATGAGCTGCAAGCTAGAGCCAGTAGGGGTATCAGGAGGCAAAAACACTAATCAGGGTGTGCTGCTACAGGTGGGTGCTTGTTAGTGAGGTGACCAAATGCACTTTTGAGTTAAGGTATGTTGAACATAGATGGCTTTATTGAGACATAATTCCATCATTGTTCAAATGTCATCTGTACTTATTCTTTTTTCCTTGAAAACCTGTAAGCACATACATGAAAACTAATTCTTCATATAGTTTGACTGCAGAAAAAGATTTTTAACTTAAACTGCGTTAACTGAAAACTAGATTCATTTACTACCCAAACCTAAAGATTTTGTTATTTATTTTATATAATAATGTAAATAAATTACGTATGTCTATTCTTTTGGCCAGATTGCATGGAAGAAGTCTTTCCTAGACTCTACATGTGCCCTATAGGGCACTGAGTGCTTTGTGTGCATTGTCTTAGTTAATGTTACATGCACAATGGGATAGGCGCAATTGGTCCTATAACAACTGAGATAAGTAAGTTTAACAACATATCCAAAGTTACAGGTCATTAGGATGAGAGAGCCTGCTTTCCCAGGCTCCACCTCGCATAAGACTTAAAAGTCCTAGTGTCCTCATCAATACTCAAGCTCAGTAAGAGTCCTAAGGCTCTTTACCCAAACAGTGTGCAAAATAGGACAGGGCCCTAATGTGTGTAGTGAGAGCTGGCCTGTGCTAAGATGACAAGGGCTTACTGTCCAAAAGAGTCAGAATAAGAGCAAAACACGTTTCCTGGAAGGAGATGCACAAACCAAGCCCATACTTCCCATCTTCTGATGTTGTTAGATCTTAGGAGCATCCACTTAGGAGTCAAAAAAAAAAAAAAAAAAAAAAAAAACCAACCAAGTGGCAGAGAAGCACTCTCATGGCACAGAGGGCTGTGGGTACTGTCTTGACCACAGGAGTTGAATAAAGGAATTGAACGTGGTAGCAGAACATCTTTTCTTTTATTGACCAATACTTTGGATTGTTTTTAGGTATACAATCTTGTATTGATACATAAGTTCATACACAGATTCTACAAAGGAACATAATATTTTCCCTATTGTCAGTGCCTTGCTAGTGCCCTGTTTGTCTAATATTGACATGAAAGTTGAGAGAATAGGAGGGTCTGTGCATGGAGAACACTGCCTCTTGGGTTATTTCAGGGAGGATCTATAGAGTAGACATGATGAAAATGTGAGCTTGTAGTTTGTTTACTGTAACTGGATGGATAAATGAGTAGATAAATGTATATACATTTTTATCAGTGAAATCAAAACCAGGAAAGTGTTGTTTTAGCTGTTACATGAAACTTAAGATTTAACATGTTAAGGAAAAGATAATAGGTGCTTCAACAATTATAAATGTTAAGATTAGAAGCTGTCTCAGTCTAGCAAGTGCTTGTAGCACAAATATGAGGATCTGACTTTAGTCGCTTGTACCATGTAAAAGCTAGACATGATGTTGTGCCCTGTAATCCCAGCACTGGGTGGCAAAGACATGAGAATCCTGGAGGTTTCCAGTCTATTCAAATAGGCAAGATCCAGGTTCAGTGAGAGACCCTGTCTCAGAGACAATATAAGATGGAGACACCAAATGTTGACCTTAGACTTCTTCATGCATGTACATACACATACACATACACATACACATACACATACACATACACATACACATACACATACACATACACATACACATACACATACACATACACAAGAAACACCTTAGTGGATAGATTTATATTCACATTTGGAGTATACAGAATCCTGAGTTGACCTGTTCCTACTCTTCGCTATGAACACTTTGTATTAGCCCCCATCTTCAAAGTTAATGGGAGTGAAAAGTCAGGGGTTCCAGTCTGTGAACAGATTACATCATGACAGCTCTATCATGGCATCTGGAGTCTCCTGTTGGGTCTGAAGGATGAGGCTGATGTTTGTGAGGACCATTGACTATCACCTGTAGGTGTCCCCTAAAACAGTTTTAGAAGAAGCACTTTGATTCTAGAACCATCAGAAACTTTAAGCAACTTGAAATAGGCCATTGAATCTCAATTGAGACTGTGGGTATGGATCATGCTTTGCTGTGGTCTCCTGAGACCCTGGATAGAGTGTATAGATAACCCATTTCCAGACTCCTGGCCTGTGAACATGCAACTGGAAACTAATGCAATATTTTTTTTCTATGTGCTTTGGCTTTTTAACTTTTATAAGCTTGCACAGGATGAATTATGGATGATAGCTTTGCATGAGCAGAGGTAATTGCCCCTGTGACTGTGTGGAGCTTCTCTTTCTGATGTTATCCCGAGTGAAGCATATGCTGAAAGAGTATTTTTTTCTGTTGCTGTTACACAAGTTTACTCCTTAGAGCAAAGAAAATATATATCATCCACTTGGGATAAAAGCTTTTGAGGAACTGGGTAATGCACAAACCCGTGATTTAAATAACATACTGGTAGAACTGTGTGCATTTGCTGTGGCTGGGTTTGTTCATATTGATGTAAACAGGGAAGGATTTCTGAGAAGGGCAAATCAGTCTTTGGCAGGCGCAGAAAACACTGCTTCCTAATGTGGGCAGTGTCTGGCTTTCTTAACTGTTTCAGTCTCCTGAGACCAACATCTTAGAAAGCCTATGTACATTCCATGCCCTTTTCCAGTGGTGTTGTAAAGCAATATTTAGCAATGCTTTCTTCAGTGCCAGATTGCCCGTGCCAACTTCTCTCTTTGTTCTTAACTCTGTGCACTTGCAGAAGCAGCAGTAAGTGGGGCTGTAAGGCAGATGTGCCAGGTGACGCACTGAGCATTCGTTCACCTGTCATCTGTCATCCTGCTGTTATCCTACCCCTGCCTTTCTGATCACTGTCCTTGTTTCTCTTCAGCTGCTTCCACTGCTGTAGGTAAAATATCATTTTGAATTATTAACATCGGACAAACCTTTGCAAAATCGTGCTTATTTTAAGTCATTCATAAATACAACTGACTATAACTGGTAGCCCAAATAACAATGAAGAGATGGCATACTCTAGCATGAAATTCGAACACCATGACCACCTAGTCATTATTTCTGGTTATTATCTGGAAGGTAATCATATTTCTGATATCTATATGGCAAGACTATATTGGGTGTTTTAGAAATTTTTGTTAAAATTAAAACATTTTCCTCTCTGTATGATTTATTAAAATTCTATTTGCGATTTCTATAATTGTTCTTTCTCATTATGTTGCCAGGTACCTTGGTATATGTGAGTGATTGACTCTAAGGCCCCCTTGCACACTATATCAAACCCAGAGGAGGCTAAGTTCTTTGATAAAGATGCACACCATGTTAGCTGCTGTTCTATAGGGGATATTTAGAAAGGAAGCTGTCATTTCAGCACAGTTACTGAAAGGCTTCACTGCACAGCATGTCAATAAGCCTTGTGATAAGCAGTGTCCAGCTAAGAAGCTTTTGGGAGAGACAGAGGGTCTCTAGAAAGGCACACTTGGGCTACTTTTTTTTTTTTTTTTTAAAGAAAATGAGGAATAGGTGTAGTGTTTGGCATTCTGCAAATTCAGCTTTTTTGAACTTCTCAGTTTTTTTCCCAGATGCCTTTGCTTTGCAGTTGAGTGTACAGGTGTGGAAGAAATGACTATGGAAGTCTAACCATGTATTAAACAAATTCCAGAAGTTTGCCCATTCTAATCTTCTCATGTATATCTGGGTAGTTTACAGGGGGTTGGGTGGATTTTGCTTTGAGCCTATCTTTCCATGGACTCTCGTATGTACAGCTGCAGCAGTTGGCAGACTTGCTACAAAAACCATTGAAAAGTAAGCAGTTGCTCACTGCAGCCCCTTCTATGCATGTTGCAGTTGATCAGCTCTGTAACAAAAGGCAGCCAGAGAGAGCACACAGGTGGAGGAGTGTGGAACACATATTCTAGTAAAACATCATTAAAATTTCAATTTTATACAATCTTGACAAGTCATGAAATATATTCTTTGGATTTTTTTGAGCCATCTGATAACATAGATCATAGCACTTGAGCCTGATCTAGTCTGTGATTGTAGTTGCCCTTTTCCTTGCCATAGGGCTTCGTAGTAGAAATGCTGAATCACATGGCATAGATATTATTTAACTAGATGATACTCCCAAAGAGCTTTCTACAGTGACACAGTATTCAGTTTACTAAACCTTAGAAACAAATGTTTCATTTGTATGATTGTCTGAGACAGAAGTCTCATCTCAATAAATTGTCCAGTTAAATCTTGAACTCTGGGCTCATATGATCCTCCTGCCTCAGCCTCCTGAGTGCTGTGAGTACACCACACCCAGCTTGTAAATAGTTTTTTAATGACTGGAGGTTTGAGTTTTGTGATGGTGCAGGAATTCACTTCCTTTTGTGGATGAGTTGGGCTAATCATGTTTGTGAGGATTAGCTATTAGATAAGTAGTGTCTTGCTTGCACTGTTCCTATTAGCAAAAATAAATACAATGTGTGATGGAAACACATTTCAGGTAGACTTTGTGTTAGCTGTGCTGCTTTCCTGCTGATGCTCAGACCAGCAAACACAATTATGCCTTGTCTTTCATTTCATATACCCTTGACAAGTTCTATAATGTTAGTCACATGTGCCTTCCTTTTCAAAAGCTTTTAAACATGATTTCTTGTTTTAAAATGGATTATGTTTCTTATTTTAATAAACTTCCAAGGTCTGTGCAGCCAGCACTCTAAATTATATTCGGGCTTTGGAACACCCTTTCCTGCATAATCTGAGTTTTCATGTCCTTTTGATTCACTGCAGTTTATCTTGCTGACAGTTTATTAATTATGTTTCTGAGTGTAGTGTATCACTTCCAGGAATACTTAGGGAAAATACAATTGGCCATGAGCATATTTATGCTACCAAGATATGTATTTTTATTCTCAGCTACATAGGGTCTTCTAAGGTTAAGTTGAGCTGCAGTGTAGGTGACATGAACTCTCAGAGTGATTGGACTTGGGTGACAGACAATCCAGGAAGTACTGATTTATCCCATTCATAGAGGACAGTGCACAGGCTTGAGATTGACTTTCTTTCTCTTTGTGGGGCTTGCCTTCATTTCCCCATATTTTTTGCCTGGATGTAGACTCTGTCCTGTACAGATGTGAATTTCTGACAGTCTACTACTCCTCAGCTAAATGAACAGTTTGTTTCATGGGACTAATTTGGGTTTGGCATTCAAGTTGAATATTATGCTATTAAAGGAAAGGGGGTTATGCTCTGTCTTTCTTTTCCATTAAAAACAAAACAGTTTTGTTTCTGTGGAGGAGAGAAGCAAGGGGCCCATTCATTAGAGCTGATCTTATGTACCAGTATAGGCATGGGCAAACTTTTCAGAAGAAGCCTATGAGAAGCTGGAAGGATTCCTGGGGGAGCCAGAGGATGTGATCCTTTGAATAAAAGCTGGGAGACAGAGATAAGCCTGGCATATACTATGGCTGAAAAACAAGAGCAGGACAGCTTTAGAAGACAAGAGTTTAAGGCCCTTGTCAGATTGAGGCTTTCTGGAATACAGCATTCCACTTAAAATAATCCTTGCATTTAGCTGCTCCACCATATGTGAAAGTCTGTGCTTTATAGAAAATACCCTTGTAGAGCTGTCTGTGTATCCTCCTGGATATTTTAGGCTCCCATTTAGGTCAAATATACTAAAGTACTTGTGATCATAAGATCCTGCTCCACTTAAAAAGTCTAGTTAAATATTAATGTGAGGAAATTTGCTCTTGCATATTTTCACACATAATTTCTTTAATTGGTATTATGTATTTTGCATAATTTAAATACCAGCATCTGGATGATTTGCTTAGCAAAGAGGACTGTTTCATCAAAAGGACGTACAGTATCTTCTCCAGCTGTATGCCAGCACTTAGGTCTTGTGCTTAAATGATATTTCTACAGTGGGGAGTATAATGGGAATGGAACTCCCCTGAGAGTTTCTGTTCAGTAAAAGGACACTAGTAGCAATATTTACTGTAGAGAAGCCAACAGCCAGTCCTGCCAGGACAGTTAGATTTTGTAGTTCCACAGAATAGATGATAGCTGGGCCCGCTGAGTCCATCTGTTCAGATGGGCTCCTCCTGAGTATCAGATGGATTGTTTCAAAGTCATGAGAAAATAGTGCTTTCGCATTCCCCTTTCAGTTTTTCTGACATCATAGGTGATAATCTTCTCCCAAGTTTGAGTTGATGAGTACAGAGTTATGGACTCATTAAATTGTGTATAATATATATATATATATATATATTAGAATTTTAGCGAGATTCACTTCCCATTTCTGCTTATTCTGGCCATTTTCACTGCAGTGTTGAGATCCATGCACACTCGTGCGTGTCAAGGGACACAAATACAATACTAAAAAGGGATAGTCTTGGCCCCTGCAGACTGCTCAACAGTTTGCTGTTCACTGACCCCATCCCAAGGAGGTAGCCACTATGGTGGGTGTTGGAAACTGTATTGAGAATGGAGGAGAGGCCAGAGGGTTGTATATTGGACAGATTGAGTAAGATGAGGGCATCATTTCACTTTTAGTGAATGGAAGGAAGGCTGAGGCATCATTTTACTTTTAGTGAATGGAAGGAAGGCTGGGGCATCATTTCGCTTTTAGTGAATGGAAGGAAGGCTGCTACAGGGTTTAATCTGGTTTCTTTTATGGTTCTAACTTCCATTTGTAAATTTAGTGCATGGTGGTAAGAAAAGGAAGAGGAGGAGGAGATGTAGGAGGAGGTGGGGACAGGAGAAAGAACACTACCTTTATCATGTTTCATCATAGACATGTCAGAGATGCCTAAGACCAGGAGAGGGCTTGTGGAGACTGAAGACTGTAGGTGTTATAGCCATGTCACACAAGCAAAGCAGATAAGATGATTTGTCCTGTGATTTGAGACAGAGATGAAAGGATGAAAGTTGACTCTTAGTACTTTTTCTCTTTTGTTAACATATGAGCACCTTATTCTTTCTTCCTACCTGAGCCTTCTCCCCCCTGGAGCTTTATTTTGATAGTAGAGGCTAATCTGAGTACATTTCCAGTCTTAAATCTCCCTCCTTCCTTCATCTGATTCTGATGTAAATGTTGTCTTCCTTAGGTTCTTCACTTGAGGTGCAGTCAGCTTGGCATGTACATGGCATATGCCAACAAATGTTCTTATTCATTGCGTTCTTCTCTTTGGAAAGATGAAAACTTAAGTGTGGCTCCTGAAACCTGTGGCCAGGGCATATTTTTCCCCCTTTCCTCACGGCTTCTGCAGGTTTTGTTTGCACCGCATGTGGCTGAGGCAGCTGACAGATTACTTCTTGATCGTTTTTGCAACCATTTCATTTCTGTTAGTGGGGAAAGTACTCAAGAAATGATAGATTCTGGGTAATAACCACTTTGGATATACTTTCTGGATCTTAGATTATTTTCTCTTATGACAGTGGGTATTTAATATTTGTAGATTATAAAAATATAAATTATTAGAGAATGCTTGACAGTTAAAATGGTAACACTGGTTTTTTTTTTGTTTGTTTGTTTTGTTTTTTAAATAAGAAAGATCTTACTGAGATGCCTGGTACATATTAGAAGGAACTTAAACACACACACACACACAACACACACACACGCTACACACAACACACACATACCCACCCCCCCACACACACATATCACCACCACCACCACCATACACTCTTCAGCCTTAAGAGTAACAAGGCAGTTCTTTTCTGTTGAAGAGCAATAGAAGTGCTGATGGTGGTGACTGAGATAAAGTGAAAACAACTGATGCTAGTCCTGGTGAAAGGTCAGGATGCTGGACTGTTGCCTTCCTTCAGCCCTTGGAATTGATCCTCCCAAGCAGAAGGAAGGAGCTCCATAGAGGATAATTAATGTAAGACAGAGTGGAGCCCAGAGTGTCTAAGGTATCTTCTACAAGGTCTTCTCCCTCTTTTCGTTAGAGAAAAATGGTTAGTAGTACAGACCACTCAGTCTTCTGACCAGAAGGGTCATAGATATGACACAACAGGAACCTTGTGTTGAGAATATGGAATTTTCTAGTGAAGAAAGAAATAGGACAGTTATGTAAAAAGCAGGGGGGGGGGGATGAATATGAATCATAAAGCCTGCTAAAGACAAAACGATCCTTATCTAGATGAAAATATATGTCAGGGCAAGAAGGGAGAGCCTAACAGTACTTTCATTCCATGGAACAGGCTAATGAGAAGCAGGAACTCAATAAACAAGGCAAAATGATAATAAAAAGCAGGGGAGATGAAAAAGAGATTGTAGACTAGAATGATCTTGAGGTCTAAGACAACATCATTGCAGAACTAATAAATTAGAAACCTCAAGGAAAATAATAGATGCATTGAAAATCAAGTTACTAGAGTAAATGCTGGATAATGTAAGTAGACACAGATGAAATGATCTGGATAGTAACATGGCTGGAAGCTAGAAGAGGGGGGCTGAGACAGTACAATGTTGGGCTAATTGCTGTTCCCCGAGTAGACAGTCAGTAGATGCAACAAAGGACAGAAAGTAAGACAGGGCAGTTTTCATAAAATGGAAAAACCGAGTCTGCAGAATGGGATAATGCATCATGTTCCAGGAAAATAGAAAGACTCTTCAACTCCCGTCTGTCCTAATCACACCATCAAATTTCAAGGATAATGGGAATTTCTTTAAACATGTAAGGTGAAAACCAACTTGTCTGTCATGGACTAAAAGTCAAACTATCTCAATAGTTTCAGTAGAGATTCGGTTCCTGGAGACATTGGAGTCCCGTCTTTAGTGTCTCATGGGAAAGGAAGTGGAGTCCATCTTGTTGCCACAAAGTGGCACTAGTGCTGGCATTCAGCTATCAGAAAGGAGGAACACAGTTCCAAATGGGAGCAGGTCTTTTCACCAAAACATGTATGAAAACATACATGTTTTGGTGAAAAAAGTGGACCAGGGACATTAGTCACTTATTTATCTTCTTGCTGTGACAAAATACTTGACAAAGGCAACTTAGGGTTTATTTTGTCTCACAGTTTGGGGTGTGGTCTGCATGGCAGGAAGTCATGGAGAAGTCACAGTGACAGGACTGTGAGACATTGCACCCATTATGGGACCAGTTGGGTTGGTTCATCTTCACCATTAACTTGACTAGATTTAGAACTACCATGGAAATGTATCAAGGTGCCTCTATAAAGAGGTTTCCGTAAAGGCTTAACTGATTGGGGCTGACCCACTCTTGAATGTGTAAGGTGCCATCACATGGACTGGGGTCCTGGACAGATACAAAGAAAACAAACCGAGTACCAGCATCTATTGCTCTCTGCTTCCTATAATGTCTTGTCTCAACTTAGCAGGATATTTTATTAAATACTTCTTAGAATAAAGATGCATTTTGTTGAAAGACAACAAATACTTTAATTTCTTTTCCATCTGTTAGATTAAATCATGTGCAGTTTTTCAAATTGACAGATAACCTCTGTTACAGGCTTTATTTTTATAGAAGTCTTACAGTCTGCTTGATTTTTTTTCCCCCTTCCCACCCACATTAGGCATGTGCTATATAGGTCCCCTCATGTTCCTATCTGGCCACGTTTGTGCTCTGGATTGCAGAAGTAAGCTATACTTTCTATGAGTCAGAGCTATACAATGTCACTAGTTGGTAAACTATATAAGATCAAAAATTCTGGCATTTATTTTCCATCGTTTTTGCACTTCAAAATCATTTCCTACAATACCAAATAACCAGCACCCATTGTGTGATTTAAGGTGAGCCTGGCATGGCCTTCTCTTAGTGGACTCAGTGTGAGTCAGGAGCTCATGCATCCTAAGCATTTCCTCTGCCATTGATTTAGACTCCTAGTCCAGTATAACTTTCTATTAGTCTTACCTTACTCAGTTTTTCAAGGAAATGATTGGATTTTGCATGACTTGATATGAGAAACTAAGGATAAAGACATGATTTTAAAAAGCTGAGCCCTTTTCATTGTGATACTGTATGGTGACTATAAGCCACTCTTACAAAGCACACAGTCTTCTCTATGATTGAGGAAACCCTGCTTGTAACCTTCTGCCTCACTTCTGAAGTCCCCAGAATGTAGCTGAGGTGTGTGTCTCATGTTTAACACTGAACATGTGGTGGTTTACATCATAAATATTTTACCTGGATAGGTGTTGGAAGTTGAGGCAACACGTGTTGAGCTTAGCTTTTATTTTTTTGTGAATATAAGAAACACATGTTTACGATGACCGATGCTGTTTTGACACATCTAATTGCCCCGAGGTTCCCTTTTCATGCAACACTCGGTGGACTGAAAGCTTTTTTCCCTGCACGCTACCTGCAACTCTACATATTTTACTTTTTTCTTTGAGGCCCATTGTGCCAGGAGTTATGGGAGGGAGCCAGCCCCACTATGTTAAGCATTCTGTCTTATCCAAGAGGTGTTTCATAAATTATGTATAACAGTAGATGCCACTCAATAAATATTTTATATGTGATAGATATTTTTGTCTGAAATTACTTTTTCACTTGAGCAATGATTTAAACCCTCATTTTCAGTTTTATGAGGTGACACTTTTATAATATCATGTAGTTGAATGCAGCTTGAATGTCATGGAGCTTTAGGGCAGCATTAATCAAAAATTCATCTGCCCCACTCTTAGTCCTGGAAAACTTTCCTGGGTGCAGGCTCTGTCCATGCTGTGTGCGTGAACGTGTGTGTGTGTGTGTGTGTGTGTGTGTGTGTGTGAGTGTGTGATGAGTGGGAAAAAGTAATGCTTTTGATCTAACAGCTCCAAAGTTGTGAATTTCCAATGTCTTCCAAAGTCTATAAAACTTACTATAAGGAGGAAAAAAAAGCGATTTCATTTACTTTTTTTTTGTAAAGAACATTACAGTGAACTTGGATATAATCCAAAATGATTTTTCTAGTTTAAGTCAAAGCTGTTATGATTTTTCAAAAGTTCCCTTTTCTTTTCATTTCTTTTCTTTTCTTTCCTTTTCTTCTCTCTTTTCTCCCCTAACCCCATATGACTCATGTCCTTGGTTTTTGTAAAACGATGTCATATATGTCTCTGGACTTAGAATTAGAAGTCACTTCCCCCCCTTTTTTTCCCTATCTATGACAGAACCAGCTCATCCCCTTGGAGCTCATGTCTCTATGCAACACTGTCACCTGGTTCAGAGACCAGACTTTTCAGTGGGACATTATTTTACAGATGGAACTTAGTGATTAAATTCTCCTCTATAATATATATCTGTAAAAAAATCATGTATCTCACTTTGGCTGAAATTCCATCATCAGAAGGAAAGTCATAGATCCTACCAACACAAGAGGTAGAAATAGGGCTTGTTCTGTGTAGAGTGCTCATTTCAGCCATGATTTGCAAGAGCCTTGGCATCATAAATCAAGGTTACTGAATCTCCCGACCTCAAAGTCTGAGGTTCCCAGCCGTGGAATGAGAGCTTGGTTGATAGGAGGAGTAATTGAAGAACAATGATATGCTTCATTTCTTTTTCTAGAATCTTAACTTATGTGTTGGCCATTTCTCTGCGTATCTATTTAATGGTTGCTAAATTAAATTGCTTTCTTCCAAGTGATGATTTTTATGTGTTATTTTTTAATACCCATGTTTCTGGGTCCCTTCATTCTATCACTCTCTTATATGACTTCAGGTGTGCATTTGAAACCTAAATGTCTACAGAAGGAAGTTCCTAGGGACTCCCCACTCTTCATGCCCTGTCCTTGAACTTATCAGGGATTCCTTTGAGTTCAGTATTCGAGTTTTACCTTGACACTGCTTAAGAGGTCAGAATCTTCTACTTAGAAATGCTAGGTAGTATCTTGTTTGTCAGATTAAATGGCATCATAGTACATAGGGTCTTCCCAGAGATGAAAGGTAGCATGCTTAGGTGTGAGCTCTGAGAAATGTGTTTTCATGGCAGGAGTATCTCTGTCTGGAAATCATGCACAGTATCTAGGGTCTGTTAACCAGTACATCTATCATGTCTACAATAGTGTCTCACATATGGGGAGGGTTTCATTCAAACTCAGTTCAGCGCAATTTTATTTGAAATGTTAACCCTCAATCTTTTGGAATCTGTTAGTTTCCCACCTTGAACTTCTCCAGAGCCTTCAATTTAGTTTTGGACCAGTTGTGCGTGGAGTGAAGAAGAGAACCCGTTGGTTTATGGGAGATTGTTCTGAGTCTATAATACACTGCCCTAACTTCTTATGCCTTAACTTCTTATGTCTACTCACTCAGACCCTTGGCAAATGTAGGGTTCACAGCTGCTTAAGAGGAAACAAGTAGGCATTAGAAAGACTGGGCCTTGCTGTTTTGTAATAGGTTAGAGTGAGGGACTTTGAATTGAGACATGAAGGAAATGATGGGCATGTTTATGCACCAAGGCTGTTTGTGTATACCAGGGGACACATGGGAGTGTCCAGGGGCATTTTTGGTTGCTACTACCTTGCACGGATGTAGGCTATTGCCAGCATTCTATAATATCTATAATAGAGGCTAGAGACACTGTCTTATGTCCACTAGTAGGTGAGAATGAGTTATAAGTGTCAGTAGTGGTGAGGTACACAAACTCTGCTTCCAGGGAAGAGACAGAAGAGCAATGGAAGAAGCACCATCTATGATGAAGCTACAGTTGAGCTGTCCAGCAAGTATGGGAACCACAGGAGTCAGTGGCAAGAAATTAGTGTAGGATAGGAACAGATGAGGCCAAGCTGTACCTGTACAGCATTATAAAGACTTAAGCGTGTTTCTCAGCAACAGTAGAGGTCATTTAAAATCTCTGAGCAGCGTTACCTGCTCTGACATCTCTCTGCCTACTGAAGTATGAATTTAAGTGATGGCTTAGGTCATTGTAGCAATCCAGGTAAAAGGTAATGATGACTTAGGATTGGCTAAAATAGTGCAGGGGTTTGAGTAGTGACTTAGAGTGTATTTTTTTTATTGGATATTTCATTTACATTTCAGATATTATCCCCTTACCCCATCGCCCCCCACCCAGAAACCTCATATCCCATCCCCCATCCTCCTGCTTCTATGAGGATGTACTCCCACCCACCCACTCCCACCTCCCTTCCCTTGAATTCTCCTACACTGGAGTATTCAGCCTTCACAGGACCAAGGACCTCCTCTCCCACCAATGCCCAATAAGGCCTTCCTCCCCTAAGTATATGCAGCTGGAGCCATGGGTCCCTCCCTATGTATGTGCTCCCAGGCTGGTGGTTTAGACCCTGGGAGCTCTGGTTGGTTGGTATTGTTGCTCTCTCCATGGGGCTGTAAACCCCTTCAACTCCTTCAGTTTTCTAACTCTTTCATTGGGAATCCTGTGATCAGTTCATTGGTTAGCTGTGAGAATCCACCTTTGTATATGTTAGGCTCTTCCAGTCCTCTAAGGAGACAGCTATATCAGGCTCCTGTCAGCATGTACTTCCTGGCATCCATATCAGTGTCTGCCTTTGGTGGCTACACATGAGATAGATACCCAGGTGGAACAGTCTCCTAATGGCTCCTCCTTCAGTTTTTGTCCCACGCTTTGTCTCCATATTTGCTGACTTAGAGTGTATTTTGATGGTAGACTCAACACTATGGGTGTAGAATTTAGAGAAAGAAAGTGGTCTATTGTCATGGGTTTTCATCTGAGTAATAAATAATAAGGAAGATTGGCATTTGCTGATATGTAGTGGATAGTCTACAGGTTTAAAGGCTTTTTCTTTTTGTTTGTTTTTAAATGTGTTAAGTTTGACCTAACAGTCTTTTATTTCTCTAAAGATACTGAGCTAGTCAGGTTTATGTATGTCTGGAATTTAAGAGAGAGGTGTGTCCTATCAATTTTAACTGAAAAGTGCTCAGTATGTGAATGGCTGGGAAGTCAAGAGTTAGGGTGAGATTTATCATTCAGGGAGTGAGTGTCAGTAGAGTCGAAGATTGACAGCTTCCATGAGGTGGTTTCAAAAGAGTGGCAGGGAAGATTTGGGAAGTACAGGGAAATTTGGGGTAGGTATATCTCTCTCAGGGTTCTGCTGGGCTGAGGGAGTTGTGGTTTGTGTAGTTGTCTGTTGCTGGACAAAACACTATGACTAAGATGGCTTATAGAGGGAAAGGTTTATTTTGACTTAGAGTCCATTATGGTGAGGAGATGTGACAGCATAGGGCTTCCATGATGACAGGAAGCTGAGAGCTTACATCTTCCATGACAAGCAGGAAGAAGAGAGCAAATTAGAAGTAATAGGAGCCTGGTCTCAGTGACATACTTCCTCCATTAAGGCTGTAATACTCAAACCTTCCAAAACACATCAAATATTTAAATACCTAAGACTATGAGGAGCATTTCTCATTTAAACCATCCCCATGGATGGAGGGAAGAACTGTTAGAGGTATGTGTACGTGGAGAGAGATCTGAATTCCTGTGAAGATGATATAAGTTATGGAGGGTATCTCTGACGCAGAGATGCAGAACTTATAGAAGGAGGCGCTATCTCAAAAGCATGCTCAGTATATCCTGGTGACCAGAGAGAAGGACTGGCAATTAAAGAGACTTCTAGCTATTAAGAAAGTTCAGGATCTGAAGAAGAGAGGGTGGTTACTTTATAAAGGGTAATTGTAAAGTCCTTGCTAAGGAAGATGGGCCTTGAGATTGACTTTGAAAATGTTATATATATCAAGCTAAGAGTTCTATTCATTTTATGTCGAACATTTTATATGTTCCAAGTTCATTTTGCCTACTGCCTGCCAGTTTTTAAAGTCCATTTTTCTTTCTGTTTATTTTTATAGGAAATATAATATTACTTCAAATATCTAAAGACACCTAATATGAAGTTGTGTTTCCCCAAAATAATCTCTTTCTTATCTCTCCTCCTGATTTCAGGAGCAAACCCTAGCCCTCAGGAAAGAGGGCATTGGTGTGGTTCTGGACTCTGAACTGCCGCACCTGATTGGCATTGATGATGACCTTCTGAGTACCGGAATCATCTTGTATCACTTGAAGGTAGAAACTGCCTAACTGGAACATTCTAATTTTGTTTCCCTATTTCCCCTTAGACTCTAGCAAGGTTTATTATAATACTTTATGGTCACGAATACAACTATTAAATTAAAGAATATACAACAAATCCTTGAGCCTTTGGAGATTTTCTACAGTTCATTGGGATTCCGTGGTATTTGAAGTTCCTGTGTATGCAGAGTTCTGAAGTTAAATGATGAGTCATCCATTTTGGCTTCTTTTCTGTGGAGTCATAAAAAGGAAGATAAGGGAAAAAAGGTAGAAAAACTGAGGAAGGAATAAAAACCTAGAACTGGGACTTACTATGTGCACAGTTGCTGCTTTCTCCTGGTAATTATTATATGGAGACAGTCAGCCTTGGTTCTGAACAGTTCCCACTGTTCTAGAGGTCAGAGTTCCTTGTCAGTTATCTCAAGGGTTGCCTCTGTGACCTCAATTTTAATGGCTTTTCTCTGATCTATGACCCAAAATGACATTATACTTACTGTCTTGAGTTTTGTGTCCTCTTATGTCATGCATCTTTGGACACAGCGAAGCCCTTGTCCACCGATCTGAATCATCCTTGAAATGGCTGCCCTGAGCTGACTGCAAGAGCTTTCACTTTTGGGCACTTTGCCTTTGCAGTGGTGCTGGTACTTAGCACACTACAGAGGATTTCATTTCAGTATTTAGTACCCTGAGGTCACTAAGGCCATTGTGCACCCCAGACCTTGCTCATTCTGTTGCCCAGCAGGTGGAATGCATCAAGATAGGATGAGAAGTAGAGCAGCAGGATGCCCTCCTGTGCCCACTAACTAATATTGCATTTCCTTCTCAGGAAGGTCAGACTTACGTTGGCAGAGAAGATGCTTCAACAGAGCAAGATATTGGTGAGACTATCAGTGCTCTCTTAGCAGTTTTAAAAACCGTAGAAAATGCACAATCTTCTTTTTCCTGATTATTGTGGATATAGTTATAAGAGAAAATTTTGAAGCATGTTGCTCAATATATGTGTGTCTATAATTTTGACTACAGCCCAATTGAATAACAAGGATGGTTAATCGAATGAACAAAATTAAAGCATGACTTCTTTCTGCCACCCCATGTACATTCTCTACCGTGCTAGTAATGTTATTTAAATCACTCTATACCTATCCCTCTGTATTGCCACCATGATTGATGGAAATAAGTCAGCAGATGTTGATAAAGGATTCCAGTTCCTTAAAAAAGCAGGATATAGAGAGTTCTCTACACAAAGGTTATGGCAAAGTATGAGACCACATGCCAGGCACACATGAGAAGGCATGACTCTCTGGGTGTCCTACAGTCTTCACACAGCATACAGATAGCCAGGAAGTTAGCCTGAGCAAATGACAGCCTGCACAGTGTTCTGAGCATCCCTTAGACAGATCTGTGGGTGGAGAATGTGCTGTGAGTTGGTGTCTATGCATATAGGGGCATAGTGCCAATTGGGGACTGGGGAAAGAATTACACCATTTCAAGGTAAGTTTAGAGTTCCTGATGAGGAACCTGCTTTCTAACAAGTATATGCTAATGAACCACTTGTCGGGTGTTTTTGTGTACACTCAGTATTACAGATGGGGAGAGCCAAAAACAATTCCAGAACTCTCTAGACTCAAGTACTTTTAAGTCTGTTTTGGCATCAAGGCCCTTGTTTGAATTATACATTTGACTATGGGAGTGGCCATAAATGAGGGGAGTTAGTAAGGACAATGATCTCTGACCAGAGACATCTATTGCTGGAGTTCTGCAGAGAATGAGAGCTACTCATAAGAAACTCATTTATCTGAGAGGCATTCACATCTGCTGTAGGCAAGATGGTCATAGATTATCAGATAACCATCAGTGATTGGCTGCTTTCTGAGGTCTGAGAGTCTGCATAGGCTGTGGCAGTGGGTACCCCAGTGAAGCCTCTGGAAGCTCCTGGGACAGAATTCCTCAACCTTCCTAATGCAGTAATCTTTCATTGTTTCTCATATTGTGGTGAACCTCAACCATAAAATTATTTTTGTTGCTACTTTATAACTAATTTTGCTACTGTTATGAATAATAGTGCAATTATCTGTGTTTTCTAAAGGGGTTGCAACCCACATGTTGAGAACTACTCTCTTAGGACTTCCTGGGAGCCATGGCATGCCTGTTTTCTGTTTTGGGGAAACATCTGTAAGTGCAGAGGTGCTCATGGGTCATAAGCCCACAGATGCTTTCATTCTTGTGTCTCCCTGTGCTGGCACAAGTTTGTCAGTATTGAGCAGAGGTTCTCCATTAAACTAGTCATCTATGTTGTCCTTTAGGAAGAATAAGCTGCCATGTCAGAGCTTACTTTGTTCCAGATAGCCAGACCCTTTGAGGTGACTGTCAGTGGTCCTTTGTCTTTGCCACTTGATGTTACAGACTCACATATTAGAATTTTCTCACTAAAAAGATATGTTATAGCACTTCTATGGAAAATAAAAGGTGTGTTCAAAATGGAAATTCAATAAATAGTTGGGAATCACGATAGCATACACCAAAGTGGAGCCTAACTTCCTTCTTTGTTTTTCTCTTCTAGTCCTTCATGGCCTTGACTTGGAGAGTGAACACTGTGTGTTTGAGAATGCCGGGGGAACAGTGACTCTAATACCCTTGAGTGGGTCCCAGTGCTCTGTGAATGGTGTTCAGATTGTGGATGCCACACAGCTAAATCAAGGTATCTTATTCTGCTTTTTAGAGATCTTTGTGTATAAGGAGAAAGCAAGCTGGAACTGGGAAGCATGTGTATTTTACTGATTAGGGACCCAGAGGGTAAAGACTGTTTCTTCATTATGTTTCCTCTCCTGTCTTGCTGGAAGACTGTGTTATAATGCCCACTGTCTGTTGAATTAAACATGACATATTTATGAATATTTACAATTGTTATGAAGATTAACCATTAGAGGATTTTTAAAGTTAAATAGTGCCTTTTACAAGTAAAAATTTAATACAGTGATTTCCTTTAATACTTTTATTTCTAATGTTTATGTCTTTCTATTGAGTAGTTACAATTATATGTAAAATAGCAGTAGTATTGTAAAAAAAAAGTATAAAACTCAGTGCAGAACTTAATCGTAGGGCCATGTTAAAGTAACTATCCCAGGTCAGCCTACTCTTTTCTCTGAAACTAAGTTGTTAAGAGAAGAGAAGGTTTGGTCCCTCTGCTTTGAGCCTGTGGTGAACTAAACTCTTTACCTTGTGGCCAGAAAATAGAAGGGACGAGGGATGTTCCAGATCTCTCTTGAAGATCTTTTAGGAGACTCCACCTCATAAAGGTCCTCAGGATGGCCTCTGGGAGACATTGGGGTCCAGATTATGACAATGTCCAATATTCTCTGATCACAGTGGTATATATTTCCTCCATCAGTGAGATTGTCCAAACATCTTCAGTACAGCTATTCAATTAGAAAATTAATGGTTAGCCTCAGACCCAGATCAAGTCTGGCCGCCTGCATCTCGTAGGCCCCTGGTTGACCACATCTCTAGTTTTTCAGTCTGGACCACATCTTTATTCTTTCTTGGACTCTTACAACATTGAAAGAGTGCGTCAGATACATTGCTGTATGTCCCTCCACTTAAATTTAGGATTTATCTGGTCTTTTTCATAATCAGACTGATATTATGTAGTTTCTTTGTTTGCAGACAGTGCTGGGGTCAGACCTTGTGCACACTAGGCAAGAGCTGTACCGCTGAGTGACTCACACTCCCAGGGTTATGCATTTCTGACAGTGTTGTATTTTCTCCTATTCCACCCCAGATTTCTATCTGTCCACTGCTGATTTTGCTCACTTTGGTTCCTTGGTAAAGGTGGACCTGCCTATGCCTTTACTCTGTGAAGTCACTTCCCCTAGCTTTGGTTTTAGATAAACATGTAGGGAAGGTGCTCTGATTATCAATGTTCTATTGTTTTCACAGCTTGAGTCACTGTTTCAGAACCTATTTTTTCTAAATGTTGTTGAATTATTATTCTGTTGGTTGCAAAAAAGATAATTTTCTTATCATTTCTTTATATTTGTCAATTGAATTTTTAGTGTAAGAAAAAGCATTTTCTTCTTGCCTTTGTGTCTTCATGTAGTTACTTGAGCAGAGTCACATAGTTTGGCACCGTATTTAGTACGTGCTCTCTTTGGTCATTATTTATTTATTTTGAACTTTCAAATTTTTTAAGATTTGGCCTGTGTGAATTTCTTCAAGGTGGCTTCTATGTCTTTTGGCTTGACATTGTTTTGCAAACATTGGCTTACTTTCTGAGGCAAGATACTCTAAACTCACCTTGTACTTCCCTGAAACTGCCCTGTTCTTAAAAGAACACTATACAATGTGAGCTCTACCTAGAACTTAATTAACATTTAACTCTCGGTGATCCTTCTCTCTCTGCTGCCCATGAGAGAAGGGTTTCTAGTTTATTGAGCTTTCAGAAATTCTTTAAGTAGCTGCAATTATGTCTCTAATTCTTTTGTGGATTGAATAATAAGTGTTAATAAATGCCTCACATAAAGCTTCTCATTCACTCCCTCACTTACTTACTTACATATTTGCTTACTATTTACTTTGCCTACCTAACTGGATAACTCACTTTAAAATATGCCTGTTTTGGGGACCCTGTTTGAGTTCAAATTGAGAACTAAACTTTTGATCTTCTTGTCTATCTGAGATGTGACTTTTGCTAAGAGAGCCATAGAATTAAATTGACATTGAAGGCTGATGGCAAGACTTGTCTTTCCTGCAGTGTAAAAGTATATATTTTTTAATTCTCCTGTAATAATTGCATTTCTGAAGCTTCCTGCCTTTATCTGCTAACCTAGGCCGAGCTTCTAGTCTCCCTAAAATTTTATATAGGCCTTATTTTCAGCCTCTGAGAGTTACTGCTGAATTAGCACACCCTCTGAACTCTAGCTGGCTTGTTCGGCTCAGTTCTTATTCAAACTCCTCTCCAAGCTGATTGACTCAATCTGGCTTCTCTCTTGGTCTCTGACTGAATTGCTCTGCTTGGTCTCATACTATCCTCATATGTTCAGATATTCTGGCTGCTTTTCATTCTGTCTTCACCTGTGTCTAGCTTGTTTTCTTTCTGCAACCTGTTACTCTATAACTGTGCTAGTAAAATTGCCTCCTCTCTCTGTACTGCTCTTTCTTCAGTCACCTCTCCTTCCTGTCTTTTCTCTTGAGTTGGGTTTATCCTATCTCTGAATCATTCTGTCAGATCTTTCTCTAATTTGTCATTTTGTCAGCCCCACAATTAGGAGTCACTCTCAAACTTGGGTGCTTCCTTCTATCAATTAACTTTATCTTCATTGTTTGGGATTAAAGGTACATACTAAGGGTGTGTCTGTATTTCAACTAGAAGGATTAAAGGTGTGCTAAGGCTGAGCCACACCACAACTAGAAACAGGTTTTTCCAGTAAACAGCACAATCTTGGGGTTCTCAGTGTGATCAAATATCCTGCAGCATTGTGAAGTGTCTTTAATTCTTTTATTATCATGGAAGTCGAACCATGAATGATGTTCAGATCTGGTGGGCTTGGGTTCTTCTGGCGTCCTGCTGAGCTGCTCACCTGCTTGTATTAGAGTGCTCTGCACAAAGTAGAAATGCCATTAGCAACTGTCAGTGTAGGAGAGTGCTAGATGGCATCGGGATCAAGGGGACACTGGAGTAACAAGGGGAGAACTTGTTTTTTCACCTTGCCTTTCTTTCTTTAGCGTATATCCTATATATCTTGTCAAAGGTAAAACAGCTTCAGTCTTTCATAATTAAGGATTAAAAGTTTCTTCTTTGGTTTGCTTGATGTTTGAAGATTGCTAAAATGAAAACTGGAACATGTCTTTTAAATTCAAAGTGATGTGATACATTGGTGGTGAATATGTGTAGTGAAAATAAAAGGAAGTGCAGAGGACTGAATCATTTCTCCTTCCAGATCATCCTCACTGCTGGAGAGGAAGGAGGCCGGGCTCAGCATTTGTATATGAGGCTCATAAGCTAGCTCAATAAAGGTTTAATTTTTTAAAAGCCTATAGTAAAGAGTAAACTGAAAATGGATTTCATTAAAAACACAGTAAATGGGAGCAGGACTAAAGAAAACACTATTTTTGCACTAGATTCTGTCTTGGCTTTTGCCCACAAGGCAGCTTTTTAAAAGAAGTTCTATAGAGCACTTCTGCATGTCCTGCTTAGGTAATTTTTGCACAGGCAAGTGCTTTGAATTAACTCTTGGCAACCAAGCTTCTTGGAGATGGGTCTTGGAATAGCTGGAAAGCTGCTGTATTAGCACAGAACATTGAAAAAAAAATGATAGCAGGCCATTCATTATCCCTCATTATCATTCATGCTTTTACACTCTCAAACCCTGACTTGTATATGCTGTTATATCTTTGCAGCTTTCCAAGCTAGACATTGGTTCTATCCATTGCCCTGAAGACCTTGAAGTCCAGGCTATTTTGTTTCCCACATGTGTTGTTCGAAGTTCAGTCTCTGGCTTACTGTAGTGGCTACTGGTTTACCATCCTTCCTGGCCCATTGTTTCTTAGTTCTCAGAATTTCCTGGTGTGTAAACCCAAGAAGTTGGACCCATGAAGGATATAACAGAAGAAATAGTTTTGTAATCATCTCCTTTTTTAGAACAAAAAGGATCTAGGACAGAAAACACAAGTGGGTGTCAACCCACATCCCAGTGATGTCTGACCACATTCCCCTTCCTTTACCTGCACCTTAGGCTCATCCTATGCCACTCACTGCACCCTCCCTTATCATCAGTTTCCAGCTTAGTGCTAATATTTGGTATTCAGCTATCTCTTCATTGGTAAATTACTTTCATTTGGAAATGTGGTTGGTTGTGCCATTAAAAAAAGCACAAGTAGTAATTACAACTTCCTTATCTAAATCACTTAACACATGCGAATGCCAACTAATAGATTTGTTTAAATTTAGCAGGTTGTAGCCATTAGGGGCAAGAGTGTTTTCTTCTTTTCTTCTTATCAACTTCTGTCAGTAAACTGTCTTTTCTCATATAGCATACCCCCACCCCCCCCACACACAGGAAAGGTTTTCATCAGTTAGCATTGTCATTAACATGTAACATGAAGAGCATTTGCTAGAACTGTGAACATGAACTGTGTATTATCTAATATGTGGTATTAAGTTATCTTTCCCTTCATCTTTATATCTAAACATACTCTTCTCTTAATGTGTGCCCAGAGCTCAGGTCCCCTCTCAGGCTCCCCCAGGAACTCCATAAAATGGATTAATGGAAAGAAGAAATTACAAATGTGACCATGATGTCTTACTCATAGGCCACAGGTTTTCTTGGTCTAAGCCCCAAGTTCTCTGACCCCAGCCCCCATATGTTTAATAAGAAATGCCACAATATTCAAGCATGTTATAATTCAGGAAATATTTCAGCATTGTTTTGGAAGTTCTAGGAACTAGTCATTGAATTATTATTTTTCTGCAATACTATATATTTTTAAAACTGGTTACTGTTAAATGTAATTAATTTTTACATTCTTATCAGTGGACACCTTTGGTCTTCTTGCTGGTCTGTCAGATCCATTAAACATTCATCTCTCATTTTAGAAGTGCTACAGAAACTGCATCTTGGAAATTCACACTTAGGTGCTTTTGAATGTGATATGCTCGAGTGCCAAAATATATTTGCATCTATTCAAGTACCCTGAAAGAGGGAACAGGTGATTGTCTGCAGAGTGGAGCTGAGGAGCCTTTGATAAAATTTTCATCTGCTGGAGGGCTGCTGTGAGTTGTTCAGTGACAAATTAAAGAGGAATTTTAGTGGAGCTGAAAAGGAAAATAGATCTGTGAGGGTTGAGCTATGGTATCCAGCTAAGGTAAGGACATGTATGTGATACAAAGAATGTTAAGACACCAGTGTCTACTCCCCTGGACTGACCTGAGTACTCTTCAGATGCCTTCCTCATGTTAGAGACTTGAAAATTGGACACATCTTATATATGGGCCAATTTAACAGATTTTTGGATGTCAAAGCCTGAGCTATCTTTAAAGAGAGAATGGTTCTCCATGTGTGTTTCAGACCAGTAACATCAGCTTTACCTGGGAGCTTATTAGATACACAAATTCCTAAACTGTATGCTCTAAAAAATCTGGAGTTGAGGCCCCAGTGATAAGGTCTTTACATCTAGAAGTAATTGTGATGCATGCATCTGTGTGAGAGCAGCTGACTAAACTTGTCATGCTGAAGTCAGATTCTTGGCACACTGACTTTGGTAGAAAAATAACTGTCTAACTATCTCTACACCTTTCTTTCCTGCTTCACTGACCACACCTAATTTTCAGTTTTTCTGATCCTTTCAACATCTTCTGCTTCACACTACCTAAGATGGCTTCACAGTGGGTCTTGTCATGGCTTTCTTCATGTTTACCAAATTGGAATTTACAGAACTTCTGAATCTACTGATGTCTGTCTATCATTACAGTTGGAAAGTTTGCTTCTATTGTGCACACTTATCTTTCATTCTGGGTCTCTAATCCCATAAAAATTAGATATTTTAATTTTTTTCTCAGGGTCTTTTGATGTCTGATTTGCAGTTTTTAGTTTGAATTTTCCTCTTATGTCTGTGTCCTGTTATGGGGCTCCTCCCACAAGGCTTTTGTTTGTTGTTATTCTTGGTAGCAATGTTTAATTTTTTATTTCAGGCTTTGTCTTTTGTTCAATTTTTAATTTTTTGTTTGTTTTAAAGTCAAAATACTTGTTCAAATCTGCTTATGATTGCTAACTCAAAGTCTTTATCAACATCTTTGTTGTCTCAGCAATGCCTTACATGAATTGTCTTACCTACCCATTGGCATCTTCCTGGTTCTTCCTTTTTAAGTAATAATGATGGTTTGAATCTGGAAACTTTTGAACATTTCGTTACAGGACAGTGAGTTTCATTACAATTCTGAAGGGAAATGGTGATACCCTCTTGCAGCAGGCATGTTCCTCATTGGATTCCTGCCTAAGTGAGGAAGAGCCTAAGCTGTGTAGGCTGTGGTATTAGCTGTAGCACTAATGCTGATTCAATTTCAAAGCTTCTGCGTTGCTATTCCACATAATAGTGGGTCTGCCACCACTGGTTAGCATGGGACTTGAGCAGATCTCTGCCCCTTAGCTCATCTCTCAGGCTGAACATGCTACTGAGGCTTGGTGCTGTGTGTATACCATGTGGTGGTGAATCTTGGAATTCCTACTGTGTCCCAAATACTTTAGTTTTTTTCTTTGATCTTCCTGCTTCTCTCCTCCAACTGGAAATTGGAGCTTTCTTGATTCTACTCTTTCTTCTACATTGTGTACCTTTAAGGACTTAAAGGACATGGGGAGGGAAAATACAGCCAGAGAAACCTGCTCCACCATCCTGGGTCCAATAATTTAGAGACCTTCTGCTGCTTCCACTGCCACCAGCGACCTCCTGGCTTCTTGTTAAGACTAAAAGCAGGAGGTTTCTCCTGGAGTTCTTACTTCATACTGGTAAGCATGGTTGAGTTTCCTCTTAGTCTGAGCCAAGGATAAAAAAAGTGGTCATTGTCAGTTTGGTTTCACTTTGACATGCAAACCCGCTCTAATCTTCATAGCAGTGTTAAATGCCTGTGATGGTGACACACTGCTGGTGTTAGTGATAGGCCTGTAGGCTAGGTCTGTCAGTTAGGCACCAAGTTTTTAACTTGCAAATTGCTATACTGCCTTTATGGCAGCCCATCCATCTGTTTTAGACACAGTGACCACTCTGAGGATACTTCAGCAGCAACAAACGACCTCCTCATTCATGGCAAGGCGTCAGTGACATGTGCCACCAGTCATGGAAAGCAGCATCATAAGCCAGACAAGCCTTGGTGAGGTCCAGATAGCCCAGCAGTCTTTCTCCCTGCATCTACTGTTTGTATTGCTCTTGAATTATTCTATGTTCAATCTACATTTTCTTTGGGAAGGACCAACCTGTCCCATATGGGAAACACTCTGTTTCCCCCATGACATTTTGAAAATAAAAATATTAGCCCGACTCACTCATGCACACTTCTAGGATTTTATGGAGAGGGGTGGGCTGTTATGTCTGGAAGATTTAAAAGCTCTACACTCAGTTTATACAAAGATCATCAAATAACCCTTGATAATTACTTGACTGGGAATATCAATAGCAAAGACTGAAAATCAATTTCCTTTCTTATCCAGAGGCCCAAAATCTAAGCTTTCAATTTTAATTTTACTGTTAAAAAACTGAAGGGTAAAGCGATTTATCTAAAGTGAAAAGTTATGACTCTATATTTGGAATGAGAACACTTATAAGGGAAGTGTCAAGGCCTGTGTGGCTTTCTGGTAAGGTGTCATATACATTTGTCACAGTCACAAAACCCCCTGACCTGATGGCATGCTTTGGTAGTGACATCTGCTACAGTATGACATTGATGCTCAGTGTCTATCGGTCATGCCCAAGCTAGGTAAGCCACCCTCAGGTCTTAAGGGAATTTTTAAAGAATCTGCTTATTATAATTGCCTATCCCCTTTAACTTTTCATCTTTCTTATGTCACTTCCCAAAGCCATTTTTTTTTATATTTCATATTTTTTATTTTTATTTATTTTTTATTTTATAAAATACATTTCAGATTTTATCCCCTCACCCCATTCTCCCCACCACCCAGGAACACCCTATCCTGTTCCCCCTCCTGCCTCCACAAGAGTGTGCCCCCACCTATCCCCCACTCCTCCCTCCCCACCCTCTAATTCCTCCCTACTCGGTGTTCAGCCTTTATGGGACCAGGGATCTCCTCTCCCACCCATGCCCGACAAGGCCATCCTCCCCTAAGTATACAGCTGAAGACATGGGTGCCTCCCTTTGTGCTCCCAGGCTGTTGATTTAGACCCTGGGGAGCTTTTGTTGGCTGGCACTGTTGTTCTCCTCTTGGGGCCACCAACTCTTTCAGCTCCGTCAGTCCTCTAACTTCTTCATTGGGAACCCTTGATCATATCAATGGGTAGCTTAGAGCATCCGCCTCTGGATATGTCAGACTCTGGCAGACCTTCGAGAAGACAGCTGTGTCAGGCTCCTTTCAGCGTGCACTTCCTGACATCCACATCGGCGTCTATCTTTGGTGACTGCACATGGGACGGATATCAAGGTAGAGTGGTCTCCAAACGGCCCCTCCTTGACTTTCTGTCCCACACTTTGTCACCTTATTGCTCTCTTGAGCATTCTGTCACTCCTTCCAAGAAGGACTGAGGTATTCACACTTGGTCTTCCTTCTTCATGAGCTTCATGTGGTCAGTTAGTTGAATCTTGGCTATTTCAAGCTTTTGGGCTAATATCCGCTTATCAGTGAGTAAATACCATGTGTGTTCTTTTGTGATTGGGTTACCTCACTCAGGATGATAGTTTCTAGTTCCATCCATTTACCTATGAATTTCTCAAATTCATTATTTTTGATAGCTGAGTAATGCTCCATTGTGTAAATGTACCACATTTTTTGTATCCATTCTTCTGTGGAAGGACATCTGGGTTCTTTCCAGCTTCTAGCTATTATAAATAAGGCTGCTATGAACATAGTAGAGCATATGTCCTTGTTATATGGTGGAGCATCTTCTAGGTATATGCCCAGGAGTGGTATAGCTGGGTCCTCAGGTAGTGCTATGTTCAATTTTCTGAGGAACTAGCAGACTGATTTCCAGAGTGGTTGTACCAGCTTGCATTCCCACCAACAATGGAGGAGTGTTCCTCTTTCTCCACATCCTCACCAGCATCTACCATCACTTGAATTTTTTTTATCTTAGACATTCTGACTGGTGTGAGGTCGTATCTCAGGGTTGTTTTGATTTGCATTTCCCTAATGACTTAAGATGTTGAGCATTTCTTAAGGTGCTTCTCAGCCCTTCGAATTTCCTCAGTTGAGAATTCTTTGTTTAGCTCTGTACCCCATTTTTTAATAGGGTTATTTGGTTGTCTGGAGTCTAATTTCTTGAGTTCTTTGTATATATTGGATATTAGCCCTCTATTGGATCTAGGATTGGCAATGATTTTTTCCCAATCTGTTGGTTGCTGTTTTGTCTTATTGACAGTGTCTTTTGCCTTAAAGAAGCTTTTCAGTTTTATGAGGTTTGATACAGAATTACTATAATTCCTATGCCTTAAGTAATTACTAAGTGTGTAAAGTTCTAGAACATACAACTTAATCTGCTCTTATGTATTGGTACATGTTATTGAATATTAGATTCCATCATGACCCCAAAATGGTGCTAACATTGCAATTCATTTCAATGTGAGATTTTTAAGCCATTTTAAATCACAGAGAAAGTACTTATAAGCAGGTTCTTTCTCCTTTAATCAGACAACAAAGCAAGAATGCCCTGCCCTTTGTTAGCCAGGCTTCTTGATCAGCGGCCTTTCAGGGCAGTACGTGGTACTCTATGAACCTGGATTTTTTGCCCATCACAGCTCAATGAAATCTCTTCCACCAAGTATCCTTTAGGAGTGCAACCTCTGTGTGTGTTAGGTGAGGTCAGGGTATGGGGCAGTTTTTAAATGATTAAAATGTGTAGTGCGGAGGCCTGAAGCAGAATCCTGTTTTTATTATCTCAAGCCTCTCAGCTCCTGTTACCTTGGACTGTGCATTTGGGGACCACAAATGTCTCATGTGTTTGTATCAGCTATAACTCAGAAAGTCTGTTATACAGTCACCTCCAAAATAATCATATGGCAGCATTTAATAGAAGAATAAGTCCATTTATTTGTGCAATAGCAGAATTAGAAAAATCTCATTAAAATGTAAGGAGAGGGTTAATTACTTGTCATATTAACTATTGCCCCTGTCTTCCCTAGGAATCACTAGAAACACACATGCTTATTTTTCAGCTTACTTGAAATACTAAAATAAGAAAATCTCTTATGAAACCCTCATTTGCATCTCTCATTCACAGAGACTTAAATGAAGGAAGCTCTCTACCTATTTTAAACAAAAGGCTTTGTCTCCTTTTGAAAATGTCATTTTCCTTTCCATTCCCTTTTAAGACTGTCTGGGATTTGTCTGCCTTTGGATATTTAACAGGCTCTGAAGTAATCTCAGAGACGCCATCATATATTTCAGGGAGGTTTAGACATGCTCTCAAAATTACAAATTAAGTGTATCACAGAAAGTCCATCTGTTGCGATTAATCACATTAACCTCAAGCAAGGAGTCATTGACAGTTAAAAAGAACTTACAGTCGTAAAGGAACCTTAGGAATCTTCCAGTTGATGAGTAGATGGGAACACTGAATTCCAAAGGGGTTTTTCCATCACTCCTTGGTCCCACCCACATACACTGTGTGTCAGAGCGTGTGTAGGGTGTGTATGTATTGGGGACAGAATTGGATGGGTGTGAAGACCAGAGGTCAGTGTCAGATGTCTTCCTCATATCTTGTCCACCTTATTTTTTGAGATGAGATCTCTCAATGAACCTGGCCCCAATCTACCTTCCTCCCAACTGTCCACACTGAGAGATACAGATACAGATGCAGCACCAGGCTTGGATGTTTACATGGGTGCTCCTGCTCAGGGAAGCTCAGGGTCTCCTGTTTGCACAGCAGGCATTACACATTGACCAATATTCTCAACCATCATTTGAACATTACATTGATAGCCAGTCTCTATTGTTTGTGTACCCACCCATCATTCCACACTTTTCCTTTAGCTGGCTTATTGCTTTCTAAGTATATTCGTGAGTTTCCTTATAATAAGTCAAAACTATGTTATTGAACCCATTTTACCCTTTGTTTATTAATATGCTATATGTATGATATAGGTCCAAAGGGCAACCAGTGAGATTTCCAAGTTCCTGTGTCCTGGAATAAAAAGGGATACAGTGGTAAAAATAGAGAGTGTTAAAGACAAAGGCATTTTTTGAGATGGAGGAGGGGCCACAGCTAGAGAACCAGGATTGATCTGACACTCAAAAGCTTCACAGCTTGTCAAGACCCTTCTTAGATCATTTACTTTCTCAGGCAGATCTGGCCGTACCCTGCCCTAAGCTCTGTTTTGGCACACATAGCCATGGTTGGGCACAGAAAATCTCAGACAGTCTTCCACTGGGTTTCATGTTAATCTTGATGCCTTTTTGTAGCCTGACTTTCCTGCCACAGAGGTCCATAACATAATGTATTTGGTAGATAATGTATCATTTACGTCTCCTTGTCTCCCCAGCTCTTCCTTTCTTGCTTTGCCCTCCACTCACACACCTTTCCTTTAGACAGAACCCACTGGTAATTTCTAGTATCCATTTTAGCCTCTCATGAAGCATTCTCCACTGAAGATTCCCCCTCAGCTCCTGCTCTCTTATCATTTAAGAGTTCAATC
Organism: Rhabdomys pumilio; assembly: GCA_030674055.1. Classification (NCBI taxonomy): domain Eukaryota; kingdom Metazoa; phylum Chordata; class Mammalia; order Rodentia; family Muridae; genus Rhabdomys; species Rhabdomys pumilio. Next base: position 204,861,706 of record JANHMN010000002.1, on the reverse strand, counting down.
TTCCTTTCTTTTCCCCTCCCCTCCCCTCCCCTCCCCTCCTCTCTTCTCCTTTCCTTTCCTGTCACTTTCTCTATGTGTGTGACATGTGTGTGGGGGGGTACATGGAAAGGCACTAGGTGTACACAAATATACAATATCTATATTCTTTCTTTCTTTCTTTCTTTCTTTCTTTCTTTCTTTCTTTCTTTCTTTCTTTCTTTCTAATCTGTTAAAAGCCAGCCTTCCTCCAGGTCTCTCCTCTCCTCCCCTTCTTTTCCCTCCTCTTCTTTACTTGACTGGCATTCCCACATAAGTGGCTTGATATAGTAGAGAAAACTCTAAGATAGTATGATGGTTTGAAAGAAAATGTCCCTCTTAAGTCCATAGGTAGTAGCACTTTAGGAGGTGTGGCCTTGTTAGAGGAAGTGTGTCACTGGGGGCAGGCTTCAAGATAGATAGATAGATAGATAGATAGATAGATAGATAGA
>JANHMN010000002.1:204836581-204861229 GCA_030674055.1 Rhabdomys pumilio | reverse complement strand
AGATAGATAGATAGATAGATAGATAGATAGATAGATAGATAGATAGATGGAATGTAGAGTACAGGTAGTGTATATTCATATGCCTAGTGCTTTTCCATGTGTGTGTGAGCACATGCACATGCATGTGTGCACGCATACACACACAAACACATGCATGTGCACACACACATGGATGATATGTGTTCTCATATATTTCTACAAGTATATACATGCATACACATATTATAAGGTAGCTCCAGGCCTTTTTCTAGAGCATCAGACATGTGTGTTTTTAATTTGCTAAAGACATTTTAACTTCATTATTCTAACACAAACTGAACTTATGGTTTCTTCTACCACATCACTATGGTTCCTTGTTCATTGCCATGGACCTGTGTGGATAGCTCTCTATCTGTTTAGTCAGTCTACATGCTAGAACCTTCCTCCTCAGCCTGCCTGCCTGGATGTGCCCCTTGTTGAATTCTATTGCTTTTATCTCCTAAATGGCTTCCAGATTCTTCTTTGCTCTTCTCCTACAGTGACTCTCCTAGAGGCCCCTTTTTTCAGATTCCTGAGGTCCGTCTCTGTTGCCTCCTAGCTTTGTCATTCTTCTGTCAGCTGCAAAAATGATCTTTCTGAAGCACACATCTCTTCATGTTTTGTAGTGCTTTTCTGCCACATCTGTGTAAAACAGATGACCTTCCTACTCTATCCTGAAGGACCGAGGGCTCTTTTCCTCCACTCTCAAGTTTTATCTTATACAGTGGTATCCTTATTCCCCCTGTCATATCCACATGTCTGTCTGCCAATCTCTGGCCATCTTCTCTTTTCTTTTTTTCCTGCTGAATGACAAACAAAAAGTTGTAATTGACTACTCCTAGGTATGGTGGAGGAGAAGGTTTATTGTAGATACTAGGGAGAGCAGAGCCAGAGCCAGAGACATCTAAGAGAGTCCAGGGTGAACACAACTGATCCTGGCCATGTGAGGAGAGTGGAGACAGAAGAGGAGAAAGCCAAGAGACCAAGATCTGGGTATACCCAAAATGGCTGGAATATATAGGGAAGAGCCTCTGGGGTAAGGCAGCCCAGCCACTGAGCTATAGAGCTCGGCCTAGGTGGCAGGGTTTGCCAGATATGCCCTATAACAGGTAGGGACTGAGCAATGCTGGGAGAATCTGGAGGTCAGGTCTGCTTTGCTATGTTAAAAAGTCTCCTTGTTAACCCCTTGTCCTTAGAGACCTTACATACACTACAGAACCTTTATATATGCTTCTTCCAAACTCAGCTTCAGCACTTTTTTTAATTGATTAAAGTTTTGTTACTGGGTATTAAATCTAGAGCCTGGTGCCTGGCAGCCAAGCCCTCTAGCAATAAACTATCCCCCCTTGTCATCAAAGGTTGTCCTCATCAGCCCTCCCCTAAAGGACCTCTTTCCTTTCTGCAACCTGGTTCTTTTCCTTTATGGGAAGTTTTTCACTCCTTTACCCTCTCTGTTTACTGCTTATGCTCTGAAAGGCAAGGCATATGCTAGCTCTTCCCAATTCTGTATCCCTAGTGTTTATCATGATGACTAGCATGCAGGAAGTATTCACTAAGTATTTGCTGGCTACACAAATTAACAGAACTATCATATAAGCATGGCACATATTTTTTCTTGAATAAAAGTGAACAGTAGAAGGGAGTGGAGGAAACAGCTGTTAATGGAGTCCATTGTACAGGCCAGGCACTTGTCACACATATAAATGGAAATAATGAATTGTCATGGATAGGTTTGTTCTCGTTCATAAGTCCTGAAAGGGCTTTTAACTGCATGCAAATAACATAGGTAACTGGATTATTTTCGGTGACTTAATATGAGCTAAAATGATGTCTCTGAGATACTATTCTATTTTCCATTAGCATATTTTAACAATTTTTAACTTGCTTGCATAGGCATTTGATTAACAGAAGGGAAAAAAAAGAGTTGGGTTAGGTGTAATTAACACCTGGAATTTGATGGCCTTATTAATCTCTAATGTAATTTAAGCATATTAAATGTACATACTCCCTAGCCATGACTGCTTAGAGTTTGCCTTTCAATAACAGACGCAGCTCTGAGACTTAGTAGTAGAAGGTCAGAAAACACCTTTCTTAATTATAGTAGTGGTGCCTTCCCATAAGTGGCAGAGCACAGGTGTCAATTTCTATGAGGAGGAGAGATTGTTTGTGAGGAAAATATCTACTGCCTTTGTGTGTTTCCTAAAACTGTCTTCTCTTCATGGTGACTCCCTTCCCTGTGAAAGAATGACTTCTACTGAGCCCACCTCTTCAGATTCTCCCAGTGCCTTGTGTCTGAACCAGTCAGTGGTTACCTGTATGGGTTGGAAACTCCTCTGATCTTAGATCTCTAAGACTCACCTAAGCAAGTGGCTGTTGTTTGGACTTAGCCCTCAGCAGCACCAGCACTTGCTCCAAGGGACATTAAGGATCTGTTGAGACTGTCCTCTCAACATGCTGTATCTTCTGAGGTTTCAAGGGAGATTAGAAAGATACCTGAGGTTTGTGTGAAAATTTCTAAGTTTTTAACTATTCACAATTAGTATTTTTGTTTCTGAAATTTCCTGTTGGAAACACAAAAGTTGTTTGTTGGCCTTTATCACTGTCCTCTAGATTGTGAACTCTGGTCAGTCTTTCTTTCAGTGTTCCAGGTCCACACAGTATGTTTGTTGTTTCAAACATCCTTTGTGTGGACTGGATTTGAACTTTTATGTTCTGAACAGAGCTAGCTAGTCTCCTGTCTGTAGCTCAAGCTTTCCCAGTGATAACACATGACCCTGCTTTTTTCTATCCCCTGGTTATCCAGTGAAACCAGCCTTGATCTTTGGTGCAGAAGTCTGCTTCTAGCTACTCCAGTCTCTGCTTGGTACTTTGATGCTAGACTGTTGCACAGTCATTGCTCTTGATGGCCAACCCCAGAGCATGAGCCTTGTCTTTTTCAGGGCAAAGACTGAACACTATATTCTGTCATAAGGTAATATAATTGCTCCAGCATGGACAAGATTACAGGATAGTGAGTCTGTGTATAACATTGCTTCTCTTAATTGCCTTTGAGGCCAGGGAGCACACTATCTTCCATAGCTGATATGGACATGTCCGGAACTGGACAGTTCTGACTTTAGAAACTATTTGCTTATTTGTGCTGACTCCTCCTCCTAGGCTTGGTCATTCATGAACATTGGCCTTGACTTCTCTTGTCCACTGAACAGTAGGTACTAAATGAAGACTCTGGTCCAGGATCCTCTCTGGATACCTAATACAGACAATTACATTTTTATAGGGTTTGTGACAGGAAGCAGCATAGTCCCCTGATTCCAGCAGGTTTTAGCAATAGGGATTTGTTCTTTGCCAGTTCTGTTGTATTTCTTATAAAACTGCTTTGCTTTGAGTGTCTGCTTCTGTAAGCATTAATAAATATTTCCTATGTTCATGATCACATGGTTTTTTTTTTTTTTTGATGTTACACCTCTTTAGAAATGTTGAGGATTTTTTCTTCCAAACAATTACAAATATAATTATCTGCATATTAAGTTTAAAATCTCATAATAGGTTATAATGCTTAGATGCTTCACTTCTGCCTAGGTTGTTGTGAATATTGTGATGCCCAGCTGTAAAAGAAAAGTGCATGCAGGTTTAAAATTAGCTTCCATGGGTAGTCCTTTGAGACTGAAGTCTCTCATCTTTTTCTAATTCATTGGAAGGAGAATTCCATGCTTTGCTATTGCCAGCTGACCACGCTACCTGCTACTGAAGTCACATTTCCTTTTATCCATTGCTGCTGTTCTTGTGTGTTCTAGGTGCTGTGATACTCTTGGGAAGAACCAACATGTTCCGCTTTAACCATCCAAAGGAAGCCGCCAAGCTTAGGGAGAAGAGGAAGGTGAGGGCTTGGGGAGTCCTCCAGGTGGGGCAGGGGTATCCTCTTGGGTCTACTACTTTATCTTCTGAGATGAAAGCCTCTAGCAAGGAAGTCCTGTAACAGCTCAGTTCCAGGCACTTTAATTCCTGGCCAGTGATGGAATAGAAGAGCTAGCAAGTGGAATCCAGAGCACACAAGAAACAGCTGTTTCTTCTAGAACCTTCTTTCTAGTGTACACATCCCCAGAAGACCCAGGCTTTGTGTGTCATTAAGTGAGCAGTGACTCATCTACCAGAATCTTAGAACTGAATCACTCTTATTTTAAGTCAACCACAGTAAATTGGGGTTTTCCCCTGTGTAGCAGGCCAAGTCAGCAGCGAGTTGGGGGGAGGGGGGTGTAGGACCATTGAGAGAGATAGATGGGATTGGTTGGATAGGGCCATTCAGAGGTCTCATGGTGCTTGATGGTGGAGGAAGGCTGAAGCCCACAGAAAGAGAGGAAGATTGAATGAGAAGGAAAGAAATCTACATTGTGTTCTTACCTTAGATTCCTGAAATCAATAAGAGCTGCAGTTTCTATTTTCATGAGCTAGGAACTATACTGAACTTAAGCAGAGATTCTGCTCTTTTATCTGTACAGCAGCTGTTACCACCCCAACTTACAGGTAACAGACAGAGTAGGAAACTGAACCAAGACAGGCTATCTATAAGACTCTGAGGGCAGGTGGGCAATCAGGCCACAGCCCTGACCTGTGAGCCTGAGGCCTATGTTCTAACTTCCAAGTGACATGGCACCTTATGCCACTGCTTACTATAAGGGCTTTGACTGCCAGGACCTTTGATGGAAAATGAGAGCAAAGCTACATTCCTCAACCTAATCCAGGGCTAATGATCCAGCCAGTAAACCTTCTTGTCCTTCCTGCCCAGGGCCACTCTAGATAGTGTGTTTTGGACATGGTTCCTGAGAGGTACAGGGGAAGTGCGTCTGCCAAGAGCTTTCACTGGAAGCAAATAGAGCAGTTCTTAGCTTTTCGGCCTTTCCTTACCTTTATCGCTATCACTCAGTAAATGTGAGTATAGATGGTTGCAGAGATGTAATAATAACTTCTGACCAAACTTTAATGCATTGTGGCTAGGAGGCTTTCTGAGTTATGGAATGCCTGGTGAATTTCCATTGTTAAGTGTTTTCTGGTGTATACAGGCCCATCTATCCCCCATCTGCCAGATATTATGCATTCACACAAGTGTGTGCATCTCATTGCCTGTCACTAGCAGAAGGCAATGAATGCTAGCACTGGCTTCCTCATACCCACTGAGGTAACCGTTCTACCCTGTGTCTGCTATTAGAGTGGCCTCCTGTCCTCCTTCAGCTTGTCTATGACCGACCTCTCAAAGTCCTGTGAGAACCTGTCTGCAGTCATGTTGTATAACCCAGGGTAAGTGAACAACAACATCTCGTTCCTATGATTAGTACTGTGATAGTATTTATGATGCCAACTACATTATAGTCAATTGATGGTGATAAAACTTCGGCAAGGGCACCTCCTCAGCATATCAACCACAGTCATTTCCCAAGCTCCTTTCCAGCCAGTGCTATATGTCCATAATTGTACTTAGTTATAATCACAGTATAAATGGGATTATGTTCTCTGATTTTTTTTTGCTTAACAACATAATAAGCATTAGCAAAGATGGTTACAAGCTTCATTATCATTTTCATAACTGTCTAATATTTTAAGTTGGCACTTTGATTACCCAGTGCATGATCTCTTTGGCTTAAATGCTTTTATCTTGTTTTATAAATTATCTGTAATAACAGAGGCAGCCTTGATCTTAGGACATCCTATAGCACAGAGAATCATCTTTACTACATTCAGACATCAGGAAAGAGCTGAAGACACAAATGGGACTATTTGAAATGGACTAAGCAGCTGGGTGACCTTGAGTTGTCAGCCTAAGTGCTCAAGTCATTGGTGACTTCATCAGTAAGATGACAGTGTTAATGAAAATGTCTGGAAATAAGGATCCAGATGAAATACTTTTGGGTACTCCTCAGTTTTGAAGTTCCAGAAGTTCATGCTTCCTACCAAGAGAATCTCACATAAAATAATAGAGCTGAACCAGAGAAGTGAAAGGGGCAGATGTCCTGGAACTGTCCTTCATGTAGCATTTACTCTGTGACTGGCATTGTGCCAAGTCCCCTCTGTCCTCTCAGTTCTCAGAATCACAGTAACTTGGTTTGCATGTGGGGAACTTGTGTATGAGCTTGGGAGTTAGAGCTGTGGTGGTGGCCAGGTTTGTTTCACTCCCCATTCCTGCTCTCAGCTCATCAGTCCTAATCCTATTCCATTTGGGGCCCTCCTGCCATGGCTATGACTTGTATCCTTGAGATCCAGTTAGTACTCTCTATGGTGGAAAGCAGATGTCTACAAGAATTGTTGCATCACTGCCCTAGGAAGCATCTTAAATCACATCACTACTTTGTTCCTTGTAGAGACCAGCACACCAAAGCCCAGATCTTGTGTTACATGAGCCAAAGAGGAAAGCTGTGTCTCCTGTCAACCCAAACAGTGTATTTTGTGATATTCAACTTTGTCTTTACCATGAAGCTTTTCAAATTTCATGTTGTATGCTCATTGAGAAAAGTTATGATCACTAAATAATTGTGTCTTGAAATAAACCATATGTCAGGGAGACTCTAAAATGTAAGAACCCTTTCAGAGCTACTGAATAGGCAGTCCTGAAGGCGTGAGTGCGTGTGGGTTCTTAGGGACTTCCAGTGGCTTTCTCAGCTGCTAGAAGAGATCATTCATAGGCTTGTATCAGCTACTGTAATATGCTGGTGCTCAGCACTGATGGCAGCTTCAGTAGGGATCCTTCTGTAAGTACTGTTTGTCTACTCAAAGACTTCTGCTTACATTTGTTCCAGCCTAAGACCCAGTTAATCCTGGAACCCAGCACCACCATCTGCATCTTCTGTGCACCCTTTAGTTTATTGCCATTTGGAAACTTAATGTGGCTATTTGTTATCTTTGAAAATGAAAAAAGTTATGTCTGCTCAGGCCACTAGCTCTCATTCTTTTATATATATATACACATACACATACACATACACATACACACACACACACACACACACACACACACACACACACACACACATATATATATATATATATATATATATATATATATATATATATATATATATATATATATATATATATATATATATGGCATTGAATTATTTTTCCTTCACAAAATGCATAACACATAGTCCTGTTAAAAAACAATACTATATTTTGTTTGATTTAAAGTTTAATTTTTTCCCCACTATTGATAAAATGTCACCAACGTGTACCAGTTTGTATCCTCAGAACTCTTCTTACTTCTCATGTCTAAAATTAAAATGTTGCTTCAGTGACTCTCTGTTGTCTAAAACCAAGAATTTAGCCAGAACCCATTCAGCACCCCCACTACCAGTGCATCTTGGCACATCTCAGCACACCTGGTCACAGCCTGGCACACCCATCTCCACACATCTTAGCACTTCCCTGCATATCCCTCTATGGCAGTGGTTCTCAAGCTTCCTTATGCCGCAGCCCTTTAATACAGTTCTTCATGTTGTGGTGACTGCCAGCCATAAAATTATTTTTGTTGCTTTTTCATAATTTTTCATAATTTTACTGCCATTATGGATCATATGTAAATATCAGATATACAGAATATCTGATATACAAACCCCCAAAGAGGTCATGACACACAGGTCGAGAACATGTTTGGCCTTCAGGCTATGGCTGTGATTCAGATATGTATGAAAGAGCCTGTGTGAAAGGAGCTGTTTCTTTATTCCAGTGTCTGATACTTGTTTTTCCTGACACCTACTCCTCCAAGGCAGCATGCAGATGATCCCATTCTGCAGACTGTTCCCAGCTTTCATCAACATGGAGTGTCCCTGTTCAGCACACACGGCTGCCTTTCTGCCATCACTGTTTCATTACCTGTTGTGGAGGCAGTCCATCTTTCAACAAACTCTTTCTGAGAACTTCTGTCAATCAGACATGATTCTAAGATGGGGCCTTTGGTATTGACAATGTTGATGTCCATGCTAGTTGGAGGAGAGAATCAACCTGTAGATGATTAAAAGATGAGACACAAAGTAAAGGTGAAGTGAAGGCCTTCGGGTAGTGTGTGGTGGAGTGAGTGGTCAGGGAGGCCCTGCAGAGCAGGAGATTCTTGTCTAAGGCTTGAGTAGAGTGAAGGTGGCATTCATAAGGGACAGGTTATGGAATGGAAAACAGTTCAAAGGGAAAAGAACTAAAATGCTTCAAAATCACGAGTGGAAAGTGGACCAGAGGAAGTGGGATACAGGAAGAAGGTGATGCAAGGTGAGCTGAGGCCCAGTCTGTGACAGGCCACTCAGAAGCCTGTGACTGGAGACTTTCTCCTCTGTAGTTGATGTCTTAAAGATGTTCCCAGACTGTAAGAAGGTCTTGCCTGGAAAAGAGAGAGGCAAAGATATACTAACTGATGATTCAGTCCTCATCATCCACCTTCCAAAGTCACTGCTGTGACTTTGTACCAGGAAATTGACTCTATGATTTCCAGTGAGCTGCATCCTTGCTGGTCCCTGACATGTTTACAGAAGGAGACCTGGTGAAGAGGTCTACTGCAGAAAACTTAGAGCATCCCACAAGAGAGCTGGGTAGAGGGAGTCATGCTGAGGGTATGGAAGAGATAAGGAGTCAGCAGTGAGGCTGCAAGAGAGAGCACTCTCTGGAAGCCAGGCACTAGTAGCACTTACAGTTTGTTTTGATGATCCCACAGAGTTGTTCTTTGGGACTTGCATGTCTGTGTTTGGCAGGATGGATTTAGGGTGCAGGTTGCAACTCACCTTCCTGAGGTAGGAAGATAGTGTTGTATTTGAGATGGCTTTTACAGTGATAAGCCTTTTTAAAAAACTTCTTCCGAGCCAGGTAGACAATATATGCCTACAGTCTCAGCGCTGGGAGATGGATGCAGGACTATTGAGAGTTCAGGGCCAACCTCAGCTATGGAGAAAATTCAAAGCTAGCCTAGGCTATATTATTTCCTGTCTCAAAGCAAAACAACTTTTCCAGAATATATATTTGAAATATATATTACAGTACACAAACAATGACTGTTTTCTTTGTACTAATGTGTGGTAACTACATACATGTTTAGTAATAGCTTTCATTTATACTTGTAGTAAGATAAGCTTACTGTAATGTTTTACCATCATAATCAGTTTAAGTGCACAATATAGTCAAGTGCATTGATGTTACCATGCATCCGATCTCTAGAACATTCTTCTTACAAGAGGCAGTTCTGTGTTCTTAAAACAATGCTTTTGTGCTAATGACTCACTATGATTTTTTGTTGTTTGTTTGTTTCCATGGATCTTACTTCTTTAGACATCTCACACATGTGGGGTCAGAGCATGTTTCCATTCGTGGTTGGTCTATTTCACTTAGCAGATGTCATTCAGGCTTTAATGGCTTTGTCAGAAGGCCCTGTTTTCTGGTTGAATAATGTTCCTGTGTATGTGTATCCACATTTTGTTTGTCCAGTCATCTGTTAATGGGCGTCTGCCAATGGTGGTGTCTACTGCTAGCTGTTGGGCAGGAGCATACAGATGTCTGCTTGAGTCTTTGATATCAGCTCTTCTGAGTCCAAGCCCAGAGTTGGAGTTCCTGGATCATCTGGCCGTTCTGTTTTTAATGTTTCAGTGAGCCGCTAGTCTGTTTTCCATTGTGGCTCTGCCAGCCTCACATTCTTACAACATCGAAGGCAGTTTCCAGAGGCTGCACCCTTACTCATCTGTGAGGATTTCTGCATTTGATAATAGCCATCCTAGTCGATGTCTCATTATGGTTCTCCAGCACTCTGTCTTGTTCCCTTCTTCTTTCTGAAGACTATCCAATTGTGAAAAAAAAAAAAAGAATGTTTAGAAATAGAGAAGGAAAATATACTTTCCCATTCTGTAAGTACTATAAACAGGTGATGAGTACACCCCTACCAGTGATTACAGGCAACTCATTTCACATGTTAGCACCCAACCATTGCTGTGTCTAGAAAGTGTTCATGGCTAAGGAAGAGTGTGCTCATATTTGCACTGGAAGGAGTCACTCTGAAGGGCGAGAAATGACCAGCTTGGAGAACAGTTGTAAGGTTGCTGGAAGTGAGGGCTCAGAATGAGATAGTAGTGGTGAAAGGAACCTAGTAGAAAAACCAACCAGAAAGCCAGGCAACCAACTATGGGTCCTGGAAGTTTGACTGTCTGTAGATGTAATGAAGGAAAATATGTTGACTTCTGATCTCAGGCTTAAATCTTTGGTTGAATGTTATTTAGCTGAAATAGAAACATAGGAGTAGGGTCAGGAAGTCAAGGCAGTGAGGATAAAAACAATGTTAGTAACTGGGCTTTGACCTTCTGTAGCTGGCTAGTTCCCCGTTTTCTTTTAGCTCTCAGACTCACTATGGGGAAAGCTTGGGAGTGTCTGTGTGGCCTGTAAGAAATGCTCAGCCTTGCCTATGGGATGGCGGCACTTCCCTATTGAAAGAATGGCTGACTCCAGCTGGCCAGCTTTTACTCATCGGTGTGCCTGGTGTCTGAGACCCCCTTGCTTGTCCAACCTTATGCTGAGCACATAAGATAAGGAAGGTTTGTCATGTATAGACAGAGACTTGGTCACTTCAGGGTATGATTTAGCATGTGTGGAAGATGGTTGTAAAGTCTGTCCAGAATCACAGAACTATAGAGTTTTCTTACACCTACCATCCTAGTATTACCCTGGAATGACTCTGTAGTTTCTGCTTCCTCAGAGGAAGAGGACTCCAGAGCTCTACCCAGCCTGAGCCTGAGGGTACTCTACATTATGTTCCCGGAGCCCTCCTTGGGAATCTCTTCTTCTTCCTAGCCTTGGTCCTGGTCCTTTTGGCTTCCACAGAGTGACCTCCACGCACCATCACTGTCATCAACACTTTGTTCTCCAGTCTGATCTCTCACTTTCCAGCCTGAACTTAACCCTTGGCCAATTGTATAAAGCTTTCTCGCACACTTACGCGAAGCTCTCCATCCATTCCTCTGCTTAGTTCTCTTCTAAGCTTAGTCCAGGAATCACATTCTCAGGAGGCTTCTTCCTAATTCCAGATTGAGTTGAATTTCTCCTTTTTTCCTTGGCCAGACATTCTGTGTATGCCTTCTCTTTTCAAAGTAATCTTATGCCCAGGCACTTTCCTGATGTGGACTTCTTGAAGGCAAGACCCCTCCATTCCTCACTTAGTTTCAAATCTTGCACATAGGCAGTAACTTTCTGCAGATCTACAGATTTGGGGCTGGAATGTGCCTTTCAGTGGTCCTGTGATGCCTGTGCTGTGCATGACCCGTGTGTGCTGTACTCGTGCTTGGCTCCTTCCGCCATAGTGAGTGATTGCTTCATGGCACAAATCAACATATCCCTTGTTTCCTTTGGTATTGTTTAGAAGAGTGGGATAATGAGAGTTAGTTTTATAGTAGTTAAAAAAAATTCTGCTTAGTACTTCTCCCAGAGCCAAAACATTAACAGTTGTGGCTGTTTTTCGAATGATCCTATCTGGTAAGACTCAAGGTGTCTTCAAAGCAGCAGGTTTTCCTCCCTCCCTTCCTTCCTTTTTGTTCAGCAGGCAACCTACTAATCTTTCAAGTAGCCTATATCCAAAAACAAATAGCAACAATAGAACCATACACTGAATTTAGTGGGGGTCTTGATTTTTTTTTTTAAATATCAAGTCTTCATATCATGAACAGTCTCCTTTGTCTGGGTGGGCACATCAAGTTGGACACATTTTCTATTCCAGGTTTGGAACCTGCTGTTGGCCTGCATCTCCAGCTCCTCTGGAAACTGGTTTGTACACACATTGGTTCTTAATGCCAGAGACTTTTTGGATGGGGCAAAGCAGCCTGGTGGCTTCCTTGGGGAGTTAGCTCTACTTTGGAGAAGTGCCCAGCCAGAGTCTTTGCCAGCAGATAATTTTCCTGCAGGGGAAACATTCCTTCTCACTGGCATAGTGTCTTTAAGAAGAAAGCAAGCCGACTGCTCAGCCTCCTCCACCTCGCTGGAGACTGAAAACAGGCAGCTAATTTGGCAGGAGGCGGAAGCGTTCACAGCTTCATGAAAGTGCTTGAAGCAAAATTAGATACCTTCCAAGTTCATTTCAGTATTGAAAATAAAAGAAATTTTTGCTGGCACATTAGCCTCCTCTAAGTACTGCACAGTGGTGAGCCCATTTAAATGGATGAATTTGAATAATTAAATTCTAAAAAGAAGCAAGTTTCAAACCAAGCTAGACCTAAAAATGTCAGAAGTCAGGGTCAGGGCTGAATTTGGTGAGCCACCTCAGGAGCTTCACCAAGGCCATCACACACCCTGGTAGTTGTGGAAAGTTCTGACTCTGCAGTAACCTGAAGCCATCCATCATCAGGGGGAAGAAGATTGAAGAAAGGTGGTCAGCTTTAAGTATTTATCACAGAAGTTCAAATCACAAACAAGTAGAAAGGAGATTGCTGCAGAATAGGCATGTGGCCATGTGCTTTGCCTTGCTTGGGTTGCTCCCTTATCAGTGTGCCTTTCTCTCCTTCTCCCTCACTGTTTCAGTGTGAAGTGTTCCCACAAATGCATGTTGGAGGAGTTGGTCCCACCCAGTAGCCCTATTTGGGATGCTGTATAATCTAGCTGGAGGAAGTACGTCTCTAGTAGATTGGGCTTGAGGCTTTGGACTGGACCCTTTGTCTTGGAACTGCTACTCCTAAGGTGTAACCAGCAACCTCTCACTCTTGCTGCCAGAACCCACATGCTGCTGCCTTCCACCTTCCTGCCTCTAGGCAGTGGTGGACACACCATTTTCCCTCAATGTCTTATCAGATGTCTATCATTTACTATGTTTGCCAAGAAGGACTCATTTCTAAGGGTTTTTTTTTTAATATTTTTCTTTCAAAGCTCTTTTATACTCTTTTAATAACCACATGATATTCTACTGTAGATATTCCATGTCTTACTGGGCTTATCTTCTATTGATTTATGTTTTATTGTCCGGTTTCCAGCTATCATATGCCATTATCCTGAAGAGATTTGTAGCTAATTCTTGTGTTCTCCATAGTAACTTCTTCAAGACAGAAAAGTGTAGTGCTGGCATTTTTAGATCAGAGAGAAGAATTTAAAGGTTCCTGGTTGCACATTAATAAATTATTTCATCACCCTTCTGCTAATACTGTATGAGTTTCTTTTTCTTTTTAACAGTTACAGGAAATGGTATTGAGTTCTTGAATATATTCTTGTGAGTTCAGCTTCTGGGATGCAGTTCTAGGCTGTATTGCCAGTGAGCAGAGTTCAGGGTTCCAGCCTACAATCATGTTGAAACAGGTGTCTTTCCCCAGTGTCCTGCTTGTTACCTCGGATCCAAGTATCTAGGACTGTAGTTGAGTTTCATCCTGAACTGGAATGATGAAATGAGGGCAGTTCCCACATTCTTGCTGTCTTCTGGTTGGTTGTAGGAATGGAATTCTAGAAAACAAATCCCAGAAGAAACTCAAATCTGAAGGAACAGTTTTAAGATTGGACGCAAACAGTGAGAGTCACCAAGATAGATGTGAAGAGTTCTTACCAGCTAATAGCCATTACATAACAAGAAAACGGTTCCTTTTCCATGTATCTTTGTGGGACCATGAAAGGAGAGCTTGGTTTCTAGTGGAGCACTAGCTAGAGATGGCCGGAAACCCACCCTGCAAGGGACAACATACATTTCGCCACACTCCCAGGCTCCTGACATGTGGCCAAAGACCTCCATTGATCCGTGCCTTTCAGTCATGAAGGTCAATGCCCCTACAGCCCCTTTCCAAAACGGTTTGTGTCACCTAGCACAGGTAGAGGGTGTGACTACAAGCCTCAGAGCTTCAAGAGATCTCCTTATTAATGAGATACCTAAAGGCCAGAGGGTGTGGCCAATTAAGCATTTCTTCCCAGACCCTCCTCTTTACAAATGGTATTTAATCAAAGGCCTGCCCTGGGGGTAGGGGGGGGTACAGCTTCATCCACTTTCGTATGACAATAAACCTTTTAAAACCATGGACTTCATCTTGTCTTTGGGGCACTGCCGGGAACTGTGGAGAAGGCCTTTGACTACCAAGCCACCGCTAGAAGACTTCTCTACGTTCCCACCACTGAGGCCGCCAACTCAAGCAAGCTAGCCAACCCAGCCAAACCAGTGCTGTAACCAAGAGTCTCTCAACCTGCAGGGCGCTTCCAGAGCTTCTCCCTCTCGTCCCTCTTGGCTGTGGACTGGTCCAGCCCATATGTCCTCCATCTCAGTTCTTCCAAGGACAGAGACCACTAGTCTCCTGGTCAGCTGATCCCCACTCAGGAGCTCTGCCCCTGCAGAACTTCAGGCTGAGACTCCCCCCCCCCCCTCCCGTCCTCCGAAGAGCCTTGTAGTTTCTCAGCCTGGCGTCTGGCGCCTCATGGAGGGAACTCAGTCAAATTCCCGAGCTTCTGCCTCCCTGAGCTACTACACAGCCCAACAGGATCAATGCAACATTCGAGCTATAGCCCCACGTATCTTTCATTCTTTTCCTGGCTCTTGTTAATGGCTGCTTTCTAACACAATGTTAAAAGCTGTGTAAATACAGTATCAAGGCTAGAATAACAAGAAGACTGTCACACACACTCATTTCAGATACAGTTCCCTCCACACTCTATTCTCTACTTCTACCCTCCCACTCCCAGCAGTTCCCCTTCCCTTTTATGTTGTGTGTCCTTTACCCCCTCTTCTTAAGGCCCATTCCTTTCTCCCTGATGACCTCCTCTCACCTTCCCTTTCTTCAATAACTAGAGAAGATAACAGACATTGCTCTAGAAAGTGAGAGGTCTCCAGTATCAGGGTAACAGCTGCCATTGCTCTGAGCCTTAGGTTCACTGTAGGTGAAGAAGCAGACACAGCACAGTTTGTCAGTTAGTCCTCAGCAGTTTGTAGAACTTAAGGACACCTGATGAGTTGGAAACTAAAGGACTTCACTTTCCCCCTTTAACATGGTGGAGCCTTGTGAAATAGTATCTGCTTGCAACTGGAGGTACTCCTGCTGAAATTTTCATCTTTAGATGAGGCTATGCTCCCTGCCATGTGTTTTAAGAGAGATCCCCTTCCCTTGGCAGCATTGTGCCCTTCTAGCTATAGTTTATTGTGTCTTCCACTTCACTTTCTTCTACTTGAGAAGTTGCTTCTGTTTTTCTTGCTGACCTTGAACATATGAGCTTTATGCATGTTGTTGACAATATTTATGCTACTGTTAATTTGGTCGTTAGCCTGGGTATATATAGTTGAGAGTTATTTACAGTGTTTGTGTCTGTTGGTTCTTTTTATTGAGCCTTGCCATTTTATTTTTAGTTAAGTTTGCTGTAGTGCTAGTTTCTTCTCCAACTTCTGTCTTAGTGTCTCACTGTTTATGGGTTGTTCACTAACTTTACGATGGCTATAGATTGTCTTAAATAGCTTGTTAAGATACACAGTCTTTAGGAACTTGTAATGAAGGAAACTAAAGGAAGTGAGTCTTTTCCTCCCTTAGCTGAGATTGGTATTAATTGGTGATTTTGCTGGGTTTTGCTGGTTTTTAAATCCTTGACTATCTATCATTCCAGAGCCACTTTAAGTGATAGGCCTGTAAGCTTTTTGTCTTGAAGGTAGATGGAAAGAAGAACTGCTGATTCCAAGAACAAGTTGACTTTTCCTGTGTTACTGTAGAATGCCTTGTGGGCTGGCTTGTTGCCCTTATTTTCCAACCTAGATCTACTGTGAAACTCTGGTGAATAAGTGAGCCATTTCTTAGTGAGATGACAAAAGGCTGTTATGGGCAATGATGAGTCGGGAGAGATCCAGTTATTCCTACATGACAGTAACATGTCCTGTTGAAGCAATATATTGTGCTAATTTAAGTTTCACTAGCTCGGCTCCTTGGTAACCCATTTGTTTAGAGCACATTCTGGTTCTGTGAAGGGATCCTGTTATATGCATCCATCTTTCTCCCGGTCATTGCATGTGTATCTTGCAAATTTTGACCAAATACCTATCAGCTCTTGGGGTGACAGAATCCCCTGTCACTTGCTCAAACAGGACTTCCAACTACAGCCCACAGTTCATCTCTTTAGTTATTCACTTATAGTCTGTTCCATCTTTCCTCGTTAGCAATTTAAACATCTTCGAATTCTGTCTGTTAGTGCAATTGTATATTCTTTATCTCTGTGTATATTCTTTATCTCTGACAGGGATGGTTTCCTCAACACTGTTCCTACTTTGGAGAAGGTGCTTGAGGAGTGATCATTGGCTGAGAATGTGGAAGCATGACTTGCTTCTTGACGTGGCCTTTTCATCTCCTTTGATCATGGATCATAATTTTAATCTTGAATAGCTATTGCCCAGCTCTGTGACATTGAATGTTTAGTCAACATCAGCAACCCCTGCATCTTACATGACATGCTAATGTTAATTGTCACATTGTCAGAAATCAATGGAAATGAGCCAGGAGCTGATAGAACTCAACAGAGGTGAAACAGTTGCTACAATCAGAGAAGATTTAAAAGCTTAGGTTTTTTTTCTAATTTCAATGCAAATGCTTATTACAAAAAAAGCAGAACACCCATAAATGAATAAAGTAATCACAGATGTTTATAATTCTTCAACCAAGATGTAATCACTGGTTTGCATTGGTAATATTTTCTTATCTTTTAAAGTACATTTATTTACTTAGCCATCAGTTATTGTAATAGTACATCATACAGTATGTTTTAAAAGTTGAGACTGTCCTCAATATGTAGTTCTGTCTTCTACTTTTTCTACTTCTACTTCATTATGAGATGTTTCCCCCAAGCCAATGAATGTAATTACTCATTCTTTGTTGATATCATAACTTATTAACTTTTTCCTAATAAATAAGGACACTTTAAACTATTTCATTTTCTCCAACTAAATTCTAGATAACATTGTAATTAATCTTCTAATTTAAATCTTTGCCTAGTTTGGTATTCTGTCAGCTCTATTCTTATCCAGAATTCTTTATTTGATGGTAGCTATTAATTAAATTAAAGCAATAGCGGGAAGAATAAAGAGGAAGAATATCAGGAAATAAGAGAATGGACTTGTTATGTTGGGGATTTGGAAAAATGTGGCAAAGGAAGTCTGGGAGTGTCCACAAGCTGTCTAGGCACAGAGTTCCCAAACTGCCATTAGCCCATCAGAAGCATGGAGGCACGTATCTTTGGATTCTCTGGTTAAATGTATGTGATGGTTTGAATAGTCATGGTCCCCATAGCCTCATATATTTGAATGTTTGATCATTAAGGCATGCCATAGGAAGGGTGTCCTTGCTGGAGGAAGTATTTTACCAAGCCTGAGCTTTGAGGTTTCAGAAGCCCAAGCCAGGCCCAGGGGAATTCTCTCTTCCTGCCACTTTCTAATCCAAATATAGAACTCTTGAGTCCTCCAGCACAATGACTGCACGCATGCTCACATGCTTCCCACCGTGAATGAGCTAAACTTCTGAAGTTATAAGCTAGCTCCAAATGTTTTACTTTAGAAGAGTTGTGGTGGTCATGGTGCTTTTCATAGCAATATCACCTCTGACTAAGATAGTATATTAGTATGATGTATTTTCCTGTACAATGTCAAGGTGTACAAACTTCTCCAGTCTTATGCTCTCTGTCACCTCAAGGGATCTGGTCCATCTGAAGTCTCTTCTGTACCTTCAGGTTTAGCTTCTTTGCTGTTTGTTTTCCTTCTGCCTATAAATGTATGCAGCTTTTAAAAAAAACAATTTTATTCATCTTGATTAGAGCATGGTGGCACATGTCTTTAATCTCAGCTCTCAGAAGAAATGACAGACGGATCTCTGTGAGTTTGAAGCCAGTCTGGTTTACATAGTAAGTTCTAAACTATCTAGAGATTAATAATGAGATCCTCTCTATTATAGGAAAGATTTGATGTAAAGTTTATTCATGTGTATGGGGTCAAATATGACAATGCATATATATGGATGTAGATGTAGATGTATCTATATGT
The DNA here is from genome assembly GCA_030674055.1 of Rhabdomys pumilio. Lineage (NCBI taxonomy): Eukaryota > Metazoa > Chordata > Mammalia > Rodentia > Muridae > Rhabdomys > Rhabdomys pumilio. The sequence goes on along the minus strand of JANHMN010000002.1, from coordinate 204,843,252 downwards.
ATCTATATGTATCTATATGTATCTATATGTATCTATATGTATCTATATGTATCTATATGTATCTATATGTATCTATATCTATATCTATATCTATATCTATATCTCTATATCTATATCATCTATATCTATATCTAATCTATGTATATGAAGGTCAGAAGGTAGCTTTTCGGGGGTCAGTTCTCTCATTACCCCCTGATTTGGAGGCAGGGTCTCTCATTGTTTCTACCTATAAACTATGTAGATAAGCAAGCTCCTAGTTAATCCTAGGAGTGCTATGATTACAGACAAGAGTCATCATATCTCAGGTTTTATATAGGATCTAGGGAAGGAACTCAGATTATCAAGCGTGTGTGGAAAGTGCTTTTATCCTCTGAGCCATCTTGCCTACCTTAGCTTTTCTTCAAATATGTTGTTCTTGCACTTTGGAGTGTAGATCCCATCAAACATTTTTCAGACTGGTCTGTCCATGTACATTTCTAACAATGAAATTATTTATATAAGTCATTATTATGGAATGTTATGACATTAAACTGTTAAACAGGACCAGTGTATGGTTTCAGTATGTGTCCCAGGTGCATATGTTTGGGAAATTATTACAAGGCATATTTACTTTATTATGTACTCCCAGTTCTATGTTATATATAGAACTGTGGTTTTTTGGAAAGCTGTTTTCCAAATTTGCTGTAATGAGTTACTGTTAACATGAACAAGCAAGGAATATGAGTAACTGTTATTTTCCAAGGCAAAGAGAGTCCAGCATGGATGGCTTCATCTTCTTACTCATGTCTGCTGCCAGTAGTTCATGCCATTAACTCCAGGGCACTACCCAGCATAATCATTGATTGAATGCCTATTGTGTACCTTCAAGGAGGTCCCCAGAATGTATACTCAGACAAGATGAAAGGATCTGTGTCCTCAAGGAGCCCTAGTGAAAGTAGAGATAGCCACACCCTCTGTGTTATGAAAAGCCCAGCAGCCAGTGCTGTTGCTCCAGTTGTTCATGGCCCCTTTCTCTGGCTTCCTCTATACTCACTATTCTGGTTCTGCCAGGCTCACAATGGGCCATAAAAGCCATCAGCTCTTGGTCTGGCTTTCCCAGGTGACAGGAGATGTATCTTGGTGATCTTTCCCTCCATTTTCTGTTGTCCTAAAGCTCCTCTTCACTTTCCTAGTTTTATTTTTTCTTAGTCCCCATTATATAATATATAATTATATAATTATAATTATATAATTGTTTATTACTCAGTGATCTTCATACTATATAGAGCAGAGAGTCCTCAGTGCCTCTGACTATTCTGGCACACAAATGACATAACCTGTGAAACAGGAGAATTATGGGATAAGAGTATTTTATCCACCAGGACAGATTACTGCTTAGGTGTACAAAGCAGCTGGCCAGTCGGCCTCTAATAGTGGTACTGTGACCTGAGAACTTCTGTGCAAGCATCCCGTGCAGTGGTGCTGCCAATCTTACCACCCCTTGATTCCCTTCTAAGACAAACATCCGAGGCCAGTTCCTGCTTTCTGGCTGTACCTTACTTGCATTTTCCTTTCTGTTTTGTCTTCCATCCCTATTCAGTGCATCCTGGGCATCATCATTCTGTTTCTCAAGGCCAACCTTCAACAGTTCCTCCCCTGGAAGGTTTCATTCTCTCTATGTAGCTATAGAGCTCCCTTTCCCTGACCTCACTCCACCCCTTTTATTCTGGCTCATTATTATCCATGTGGTCTGCACATGTTGTTTCCTTATACTTTCAAGTATGTAAATGCACTTTGTCATTCTCTCTACTCCCCAGCTCTGGTAAAGGTTTGATGCTCTCGACATGAGGCTGAGGCTGAAGGAAGTGGTAGGAAGATTGTCTATGATGCACTGTTCTAGTGTGTTGAGCAGGGAGAGTATGTTCTGAAATAACAGATCAATTTTAACTTCTGAGGGCCCTCAGCTCTTTAACCAGGATTTAGCTGAGAAGGTGAGATGGGATTCCAGGATAGATGTGAGAATGAGTGAAGAGCTGGATCAAGCGAGTTCTCCTCCCATCTTCTCCTAAGAGGGGCCTACCCCGCACTATTCTCTAATATTCTGGGCCTCAGTCTCCTGGGCTGTAAAGTAGGAGGGATGGTTAGGTTGTGGGGTGTGTGCTGAGCTGAAGGTTATGGCCATTGGGTCTATATCAGGTTCAACAAGCCTGAGATGTTGGGCTAGATCAGGACTGGCTTTGACATCTGAGTGTTACTTCGTGAGGATATAGTTACTGTTTACAGAATTAGACTGGGAAAAAGTATAGAAAATGCTTATGGCATCAAATTGCACTTTGTTTTTTTAAAGTTCATTTCTAGGCCCCTTCAGTTTGCAACAGAAAGTATCTAACAATTTGAAAGTCTGTGAAAGTCCATTTAGGAAATCATCCCCTGGATGCTTTGGATATTTTTATCACACACTGACTTAACTAGAGGATAACTTTCCAGATTAAACTGTACAGGGGAACTTTGTGTCTCACACTCGTCTTGCCTCACACTGTCAAATTGTGTTTGTATAGTGATCACTGTTGGATAACCTAATGTGTGACATGGGGAGGTTAGAAAATTCTGTCAGTCATCTCTACAAAGTACACCTTCTTAGCTTTACAGTGAATGTCTACATGAGCACTGATACACAGGGAAAAACTTTTAATGTCCTGTAATGGCCCAGGTAAAGAACAATCATCCTCTAGTAAATAAATACTAGGACGTTGTTATGAGGGTTTGCACTGAAGAATGCCACTAAGCGTTCAAGTACTGGCCAGGGATTATTCAGATGGTATCTGTGATTAGAGACACAGTACTTTTTTGAGATCCAATATACAATGAAAATGAAATTATATACAATATATAATGTAATAATTCTAGACAGGCCTTGTGTGTTATATGAAGTACACATCCTTTTCATAGACCTACATTGACTACAACCCAAAGTCACTAACAGAGAGTCCAAGCCTATCCAATGACCAATAATTTTTTTTCTTCCTAACCATATACCTGAGACCCAGGGACAATAAAGTTAGACATTGAGACAGGGGTCTTAACCAGTATGTCTGTCTCAGCTCATCTCCATTGCTAGCTGGGAAGTCCCTTCTACATATGCTATAGTCTGGAGCTCATGGAACCTCACACCCCTTGCCTATACCACTATAGCAGTCAGCTAAAATGCTGGCTGGACATAGGTAGCTGTCTCCTCCTGCCTTTAGATCAGGCTTTAGAGGTACCAAACTAATCAGTATTACAACAGCATAAGGATGCAAATATTTATGTTTTTTGCTAATTTAAATTTTTTCATTTTCTTCTCTCTTTTAAAAATAATCACAGTCTCACTTTCAAAGTAATGGTGTGAACTGAGAAACTCCAACCCTCTCATTTTCTATTGCGGATGATAACAGGAATGTAAATTACAAGATGTGCAGTTATACCTAAAAAATGCTAGCTGTCTTTTAATGAAAAGAAAAGTTTATTCCTGATAAAAATAGATGGTATGCTGTGCTTTTTTGTTGGACCTAACACAGTATGTGTAGCTCCAAATGTCATTTTAAAATGTTAAAAACAGCTGCAAAAATTACATCCTTTTATAGTTTTCCTTTTAATTATAACATTTGGGAAATTAGCATTTGGGGCCATGATAATCCCAGTAATATAAGAGAGTAAGTCGTATTTGCTTTAAAATGCAGCCACATTTACATACAATTATACTTTTTACACCGTCTAGATATACTGATGGGCTCACACTTATATTATGCACTGTTATGGCTTGCTATATGAAATAATTATGTATTGTGGAAAGAAATACATTTTAAGTATGATTAGTAAATATGTAATACTTAACAGAAGTTAATATGCTGTCAGCAACAACTCCTGTCTCATGTTTAGAATAGGATCCCTGAATCAAGATGTTCTTCTCATATGTTGGTGGCCTTGCTGTTAATTAAGAGTGAGCACCAAATAACTTTCTTTTTTGTTGCAGTTGAGTTTTAAATTTTAGTCTTTCCCAGAAATGGGAGTCATCTTTCAAAGCATACCTTTCCTTTGAGTAGAATATGGCTAAGACCAAGAAACAAGTCATAGGAAGTCATTTGTTCTCTTAAAAATTAAAATAGGAACCATTCTATCAATAGATACTGCCCTCCTTCAGGGCCAAAAGCTGTGGCCTCAAACATCTGAGGTAAACAGCTGGTAATGACCAAGTGTCTCCCCTTCTCAACCCTACTTAAACATTCTAAACTGGTGATGATTTCATGAGCCCACAGACCCTTACATCCTCCTACCAGCCGCTCCCAGATTCTAGTGAAGCACTGCAAATCCACTCAACTCATGGCCCATCCCCACTCACCATCTCTCTTTAATGTTGTTATGAGTCCTTCCTCATGTCTCTTCTGAAGTCTCAGCATCTGTCTAATACTGCTGTTGGCTTGAGTGATTCAAGGGGAACAACTTCCCTTGCAAACCTTTGTCAGCATATAGAACTCTGTGATTTTCTGCTTTATTTCGTAGGCTCTATTCTAAGTTCATTTCTTTCCTGCTCTGTATCTAATTTAGTCCTTAGATTAATACTTGAATTTTTGTCTTCCTGTGTCCTCAGTTGAGCCTCTTTCTTTGCTCTTACTAGCAGTTTCCTGCACTGACTCAGGCATCTGTATTTAATGCTGTAGATAGATAGATAGATAGATAGATAGATAGATAGATAGATAGATAGATAGACAGACAGACAGAAGTATATGTACACAAGCGCACACACACACACACACACACACACACACACACACACACACACACACTCAGACTAAAGATTGGGCCTCTGAAATCAACAATCTGAGAGCTTGAGTGATGCCCAGCTAGTTCTCCTCCTCATTTTCTTTGTTCTCTCTTACTGTTTGTTTGGTGTTGGGGTTTTGGATTTGCTTTTGGTTTTGGTTCACAGACGGGGAATAGGCAAGTCCTACAAGTTGAGTGGATGCAAACTGCTGCACTAGGCACAGAATTTTTGCTCTAGGAGCTGCTGGAAGAAGGATGTAAGGGTGTGTGCTCATGAAACCAGTCGTCTGACACCAAATATGTCAGTTTAGAATGTTTGAGTTGAATTGAGAAGGGGAGATACTTGATCATCAACAGCTGTCAACCCCAAACTGCCTTCTAAACCCATAATCCTCTTGCCTCAACCTCTCTATTTTGAGGATGGCATGCATGTGCCACCATGTATACAATTCCTTTGCCCACTGGCCCTTTGTCTTCTCACAACAAATGTGCCTGAACCTTATGCTTCTTGGTCTCGCTCTTTGCATAAGGTCTTGCTACTGCCCTCAGATAGAATCAGCCAAGCTAAGAACAGCACTCACACTTCCCTTAGGCATTTGTCTCCAGGCTTCATTTGTTTCCTTCCTAGCCAGCCTTCAAAACACCAGGCAGGTGGGTTCATCCAGTTCAAAATTTTTAGTAAACTTAGAACGCTCTTCAGAATCTAGTTTCTGATAGCCTCCTGAAACACATGGCCTGCCATGTCACCTATGCAAAGCTAACATCTGGTTTCAATGAGCTATTTTTAAGTTTTATATTATATAAGAGAAAGAGAAACACAGGCAGACCTAGAATCAGGAAGTTTGCCTTGACACTAGCTTGTCCCAAATTCTATGACGTTTACTCCTCTTGTAGCACACTTTTGCACAACAGATCAGGGGCTAGGATGCTTAGGGTCAGCCATGTCTTCTTGTGTATCTCATTGCCTAACACTGTATTCTCTTAACACTAGAAGCTAGTGCTTATGGAGAAGGTAAAGTCAGGTAACATCACTCATCGTTATCTCCTTGTCACCATACAACTCTTAGGAAAAATTGTGACTAGTAATATATTTTGGAACCAAACTTGGATTCAGTGCCACTCAATACGCTAAGCCTCAATTTCCTGCTTTGTGGTCTAAGGATGATAAATTTATCAACTTGCTGCATTTAAAGTAACAGGAAGAGTCTAGATGCCTGGGTGGAGCATAGAACCTGGGTATTGGAAACACATTTTAGAAGATAGGTTTTCATACCGATCCCTGACTACAGCTCTCAGAGCAGACTGCTGCTCCACACGTGTAATGTTAAAGCAGTAGATGTTAATAAAAATGGGTCACTGCACTGCACAGAAAATGACAACTGAGATAAAGGAGACTCTTTGAGGAAAATTTTCTGGTCTCAAAAGAATGTTAAGCAGTCTTACTTTTAAATTTGTAAATGTCTCTAAAAGGAATCAGCTATGTATTGAAGTCTAAAATCATACACCAGGACCATGGCACACATGTCTGTAACCCCAGTGTGTCCCTGCACGGAAGTGGGAGCAGAGACAAGCAGAGACAGAGAATTCCAAAAGTTCATGGCCCACCTCACTTGACATAAACAGCAGTGAACAGCAGGAGAGACTCAGTCTCAAACAAGGTCTGAGCACTGGAATCCAAGTTTGGTTCCAAAATACATTACTAGTCACCATTTTTCCTAAAACGTTATGTGGTGACAAGGAGATCACGAAGTATGAGTGATATTATCTGATTTTACATTCTTCCTAAACCTACCCTAAGGTTATACTGACTTCTACTTATGTGCTATGGCACACATGTTTCTGAATACACACACACACACACACACACACACACACACACACACACACACACA
>JANHMN010000002.1:204822412-204834414 GCA_030674055.1 Rhabdomys pumilio | reverse complement strand
AGGAAGGAAGGAAGGAAGGAAGGAAGGAAGGAAGGAAGGAAGGAAGGGAAAACCAAACCATTTTTCTCTAATAACCCATCTTTTTAATTATGGTGGGTATATATGTACACATACTATATGTGTGTTTAGTGCTCACAAAAAACAGCACTGGAAGCTGTAGACCTGAGAGTCTGTACCCAGCCATGTGTGTACTGAGAACTTAACCCCATCCCCTTGCAAGAACAGCCAGTGCTCTCAGTGCTCTCTCCTGCTGAGCTAAGCTCCCTCTTAGGGACTAAGACTTAGACCAGTGCTCTCCCACTGAGCTGCCTCCCAGATGTTTTGTTCATTTCTTGCTCTGCTTCCTTTTATACTGTGATCTAGGCTGGGCTGGGTGGCTGCATACACCTGCCAAGTGCTGATACAACAGGCATACACCACCACAGCCAGCACTGCTGTCCTTTACATATCTTTACGTTTTGTACAGTTATTGGTGTTTTCACACCTATAATTTATTTCTCTTATTCTCTTATTACTTTCATTTGGGGATCTGTCTGTCTGTCTGTCTGTCTCTGTATGGCTGCTTAATTGAGATATGTTCTAAACTATCCTTTATATACTTCAATCATATTTTCTCTTTTCCCCTGTTCTATTTAACAAGTCAGGAAGTAGATCAAGGGTAGATAGTGAAGATGAAGCTAAAGTTGGAGAGGATCTGAAACATAGTTACTTATTTTCCAGAATTTGGGTTAAATAGCTCCTGGGAATGAGTTTAGTGTCCGGCATCCTTCAAATCAGAAGTTTAGAGATCAGGAGATGCAAATCCACACCTAGTTTTCATTTATTTTGACTTTGTTACTCAACCCCCACTGAGTTGAAGATGGCAAAACTTTTTTTTTTTTTTTTTTTTTTTTTTTTTACTTAATGTCATCTTGTAACTGAATGTGTGTTACCTTTAGTCATTAAGCTAAAGGAACTAGCCACATTCAAATTTAATTTGGACATGGTGCTTCTCTCATTGACCTCAGGGGGCGCTTTTAATTATACCATACATAACACATTATGGTTCTAGACATCACAAAGAAATGATACCAGAATCTACTTAAGGAGGCCAGGTAGCTGAAACACTGGACAAGAGATAAAATAAAAATGATGTAGAATGCTTCTGAAAAATCTGAAAGAGAATAACTTCCTTTTCATTTGTTTCAACAAAAGATTTGGCTTTATGTTGCCTGTGTGTCTTCAGAACAATGCAGTTAGGGGAAAGCTGGACTGAAGCTAACCTAAGCACAGTGATCAAATGGTGACCAGTCAGCATTTGCATTGCAGGAAACTCATTGAAGAGATGGAGGAGAAGCAGAAGTTGGACAAGGCAGAGCTAGAGCGCATGCAGCAGGAGGTGGAGACCAGGCGCAAGGAGACTGAGATTGTGCAGCGGCAGATCCGCAAGCAGGAGGAGAGCCTCAAACGCCGAAGCTTCCACATTGAAAACAAGCTCAAGGATCTGCTGGCTGAGAAGGAAAGGTTTGAGGAAGAGAGGCTTCGGGAGCAGCAGGGACTTGAGCAACAGAGGAAGCAGGAGGAAGAAAGCTTCTTCCTCATCAGAGAAGAGCTTCGAAGGCTCCAAGAACTCAACAGCCATGAGCAAGCTGAGAAGGTCCAGATATTCCAGGAGCTGGACAGGCTGCACAGAGAGCAAGATGCCCAGAGTGCCAAGCTGCAGCTGGAGAAAAGGAGGCTGGAGGAGCAAGAGAAGGAGCAGGTGCTGCGGGTGGCACACCTGAAGGAGCAGCTTCGGAAGAGGCAGGACACTGTTCTGCTGCTGTGTCCTGGAGAGGCCCAGCGGGCCCAAGAGGAAAAGAGGGAACTAGAAGGCATCTGGGAAGCTCTCTTGCACGCTAAAGAGATCAGAGCAGGAGGGGACCACACCTGCAGAGATGAACTGGAAAGGGCTCAGCAATACTTCTTAGAGTTCAAGAGAAGGCAGCTTGTCAAGCTAGCAACCCTGGAGAAAGACCTGATCCAACAGAAAGACCTCCTAAGCAAAGAAGTCCAAGAAGAGAAGGAAGCTCTGGAGCACATAAAATGTGAAGCAGGTGAGGAACCGAGCTTGTTGGCAACAGATAATGGCAACATTCTCTGTGGGCCTTGTGATCTAGACAAAATAAAGACTGCAGAGTCCAGGCTACAGAGCAAAGAGCACCAGCTACGGGACCTTCTGCAAAATCATTTGCCAGCTCTGCTGAAGGAAAAGCAGAGAGTGCATGACATCCTTGACAGCGGTGTCCTAGGCCTAGACAATACTCTCTACCAAGTAGAGAAAGAAATGAAAGAAAAAGAAGAGCAGATTACACAGTACCAGGCTAACGCTAACCAGCTGCAACAGCTCCGGGCCACCTTCGAGTTCACAGCTAACGTGGCCAGACAGGAAGAGAAGGTGAGAAGAAAGGAAAAGGAAATACTGGAGTCCCAGGAGAAGCAGCAAAGAGAGGCATTGGAGCAGGCTGTGGCTAAGCTAGAACAGCGGCACTCTGCCCTGCAGAGGCGTTCCACCTTGGACCTGGAAATCCAGGAGCAGAGTCGGAAACTTGGCTGTCTCCACACCAGCGAGTGGTTAGGGCTGCAGGCCAGTCTGGAGGCCGATGGAGAAGCACTTGAGATGGACCCTGCAAGGTAAGATTAAGGTAGAGGAGCAAGCATAGGGTAGACACCAAGTGTTTGCTCATTTTTTGCCTCTGTGGTTTTTTACTGTCTTTGTAGAGGAGTGCTTATTGTAGGCTTCATCTCTCTGATATACAGGCAAACAACTAAAACACAAAACAAAACACCACTTCAATGTAACAAAACACTCTTGCTTTTCTACAATCAAAATTCTCCTGTTTTTCCTTAGATCCTTGTTTTAGAATCATTGGCCTAAAGTTGAGAAGACATAAACAAAAGAAAAGTCCTGGTCCTTCACTAAAATGACCTGTGAAATGTGTTTTAATTGTTTGACAAGTGCAGTTTAGGGGCAGAGCTTCAACCTAGATCCCCACTTTATCTCTTCCCCCACCCTGTCCCCATTCCCTGGCTGTTCCCTGGCTGCTCCTCTGTTTCCTTAGTTTCTCCTTCCATGATTTCTTCCCACCATATCCTTCTTCACTAGTATTTCATATCTTCTCGGTGAGCAGCAATGGCTCCAGTGAGTTCTTGTGTTGTGGATTCCAAGATGGTTCATACAAGTTGAAGAGAACTGAAACCAGGTAGATATCTCGCCCTTAAAGTTAACCATTTTAGAGGTGGCCTCAGAACTGTGTACTAAAAACCAACCAAGCAAATCAGCAAGCGTATCCTCCCAATGATTCCACACTCAATGGGCATTCATTCAAACATGTTTTGTGATATATAGGTACTATTTAGGATGTTCTTACAAAGAAAACTAGGAAACAAGCATTCTTCTCATGGTAAAGAAAAATATTTAGTTTTCTATTCTATTGACATGATTACAAGAGGTAGGTAGGCTCTGAAAATAAGTAAATATATTAATCTGAGAGCATCTTTTCTGATACCCTGTAGTCACACTAAGACTCCCAGGGAGGTTAAAGGTCACCTTGTGTGTGAACATAACCCAGTTTGCAAAGTGGAGACATACGCTGGTTGACTTGTTTCTTACTACTTAGGTGACCTTGACCACTTAAGTCTATTCTCAACTGTAGGTTATAGATGCTAGCTGATGAGATTGTTATCTATTGCATTGGTGAAGGATAGGCATGTCAAGTCTAGGGACTAATTCCAAGGGATTTATCTTAAGCATCAAAAGATTGGTGGGCCAGATATACACATAGGTGATAAATGACTGTTAACAGAAATAAAGATTGCCCTAAATAGCTCTCTATCTGTAAAATACCAACTCTCCATAATCACTAATTGCTAACTGGCCTATTTAGTGTATTTGTCAGCAGAATCTTCAACATAGGTATGAGTTTTTCAGGGAACTTCTGTTTATAGGGTTTTCTTCTTTTTGAAGACTGTCATTTATTGTGTTTATCTGGCTGAACTTGCTACTCATGCCCTCCAACTCATGAAGATCTGCCTGCCTTTGATTTTGGAGTGCTAGAACTAAAGGCATGCACCACCATGCCCTGCCTCTGGTTATAATTCTTACCTGAAATCCATGTGGGAAGGCTTGGAACTCCATCATATTCCACCCGTAATCAACAGAAGGGTGCCTATTAGCCTTAAGACCCCAACTTGGCATTTGGCAAAGGCATAGGTAGAGTCATGGTGGCAAGGCAAGACTTCTCAGAAGTGTTAACTGGATCCTTCACCCATCATCTTCTGAGGAGGTTGTTGGGTTATGGTGTGTGAGTCCTGGACCAGGTTGTTGAGTTAAAATGTGTCCTGCATCTGTCCTGACACTGGGCTAGGGCCACTTGTGGAGACAGAGACATGCAGAACGTTTGACTGTACTCTCCCCATGACTGAGCCAGGCATGGCTGCAGGGTATATGGAGCTGCAGGACCCCACGCCAGGCGTGGGAGAGCGCAGTCTTTGGTCTCTGGGGAGCTGGAGCTAGCTCATCTGGTTCTCAGGCACTTGGATACCCGCGTTGGGCTATAAGAGCTACAGAAGGGCCGAGAACAAAGTTGGGACACATGGGCTAGATTAGCCTGCAGTCAAAGGGGGAGAAAGGGAGAGAAGCTCCAGCTGTGCCCTGCAGGGACGAGAGTCTTGCTTGGCTTGCTTGGGTTGGTGGTCTCCATGGCTGGGAATGCAGAGAGGTCTTCTATGGGAGACTAGACAGTGGCTCTGTAGGCGAAGGCCTGCTCCACTGTTTTCCACTGTGGATCCCAAAGAAGAGAGACAGTCTATGGTCTTAAGATGTTTATTGTCATGGTGGAAAGGCAATGAGTAACTGTACCCACCCCCACCCCCATTCCCTCAGAGCGGGCCTGAAGTTAAATACCTTTTGCAGGGAGGAGGGTCTGGGAAAGAATGTTTAATTGGTTATGCCCCTCTGTGACCTGTAGTCACAACTTATACCTGTAGAGGGTATAAGGAGCATTGCCCTACGTGACTAAAGAACACAAATATATGGAGGGCTGCGGCCTCTTGTCAGGGGCCTAGAGTCTGAGAACTTGGTGAAATGCCTGCCCTCCCTTGCAGGGGACCCTGTGGGGTCACCTGCTGGGTCTCTGGTAGTTTCTATCTGTGCTCACCAGAAACCAGGCTGCCTTTCAAAGTCCTACAGGAGGTCAAGACAGCTTCCTTTTAAGTGATCTGTTTATCCTATGGATTCCATTTACAGTCACTCTCTGGTAATTCCTTCAGGCCAAACAGAAACAAAATAACAGTCAAAACTATAATGTTATTATTTCAGAGAAGTGGGTCGGAGGTTTAAGAAAATGATTGCAGGTATGTTATGTAAATGAAATTGCTGGACAAAACTGTAGCCCCAGGAAATTTAAAGCAGTAGAGAGCATGCTCTCAATTTGTGTCCTGCAGTGCGCAGTAAGAGACAGCCTGAGCTTTTAGCTTGATGTCCCTGACTTTTGTCAACTAGCCATTTAGTATTAATACTGTGTAATGTACATGGTTTTGAAATCTCCATGGAAGTGATTCTTCAGTATCAGCAGTCCTCCAGAAACCTTGCAAAGGATGCAGTTCATGAGTTCTGATGAAATAGACTTCACTAATATCTAATTGAAGCTGAAGAATTCTGGGCACTTTGCTCTGCATGTAATGGTCCAGCAGCTTTCTGCAGGCGTTTCTGCTGCATGTTGTCTTCTTTCTGGCTTCTCAGTTTTCTCTGGTTAAGCCAGGACTGTCTGGGAAGCCTGGCCTGGCCCCTTGTGAGACTGCCCAGGTGTGAAATATTGAAGCCATGTGGCACCATATGGGACAAAACAGCAATGAACACATCTTCCCATAGGTTCCTCAGTGCCTTATGAATAGGTTAATCCATGCCACTGCCTTCCTTTCCATTGCTGCTCATTTTTTTTTCAGCCTACAGTGACATACGTCAGGAAGCTCTACAAGAAAGCTCTCATGTCACCATAGGAAAGATAAGATGAAAACTGCTAATCTCACATTTGATCAGTTCTATTATTAGAGTCCTCAAAAATAATGTTGATGATTTTATAGACATGACCCTCCATGAAGAGCAAGCTTGTAAAACTCAAAATATATTTAAAAACATTTGTGTGTTATCCCTGAGTCTTCCTTTGAAAAATTGACATCACACCTATGGAAGTTGTATTGTTAGTGGAGACTAGTGACACATAGATAGGAAGTGGCAGATTGGGGACTTGATTTAGGTCTGTTTCTTCCCCAGTTGTCAGTGAACTGGTCATGTGGCTGAAATATAAACAGGCCAGTTTTTTATACAGTATGTGCTTTGTGTATTGTCCTGTTTGACAGAAAAGTCTTGTTTATTGCTGTCTTCTGCTTACACCCTGCTTGCCATTGCTGAGACCCTGTTGATACCAATTTTCGATTCTTTGCCATCTATTTGGCACCCCACACCAGTCTTTGTTGTTGTTGGTGGTGGTGTTTTTTTGAGATGGTGTCTCATGTAACCTATGCTGGCCCCAGACTTGCTATATAGCAAGGATGGCTATGATCCCTGATGTACTTGGATCTTTACAGTCGTGGGCCACCCATGTCCAGTTCCTTATGCATCTCTTTGATGTTAATTCTCCCTTCTCTTGAAAATACTAAATGGCTTGCAAATGAATGCCCAAGAAACCTTTGCTTTCCGGTAAATAAGTAATACCTGAGTTGAATGGAATCCACAGGTGCTTCCCCTACTAACCCCAGAATCACATCTCAAGAATTAAGAGTATGGCCTTCACGTTCAGGATGCAGCAGTCAAGTTGCTGATGGTGGTACCAGAGGGTTGGCAGCATCAAGATGTGGTACCATTTGACACAAATATCTCTGATTTTAGGAGATTTAGAAAAATGAAAGAGATTAGTTGAGCTTATTTGATCCTCCAAGAAGTAGAAATCCGGATCTAATACCTGTCTGTATTCACAGAGTGAGTGGACTGTAATCTTGAGCTGCTGAGTCTTAGGTTCCTGGAGCTAAATCTGCCAGCATGCCTGACCTTTCCAGCCTGATTGTTCAGGATTCAAGTTCACCTTGGTCAGCTATTCATGTAGTTCAGATCTTATAAAATGTATAAGTTATTATCTGCAATAATGTTTTGTTTTCACAATTTGTGGCTCATTTTAAATTCTCATGCCACTCGACTCTGTTTCTTAGATCTGTCTCCTGTGGTTCTCCTTCTCATCCTCGTCTTGTCCAAAGTGTCTTCCTGGGTTTTGTGGCACAGTGTCTTTGCTGTGGTTAGTTTCTGGCCCAGGATCATTTTCTGTCATTAGATAACAATGCCACACTGCAGTGACCTTTGAAGACTCAGCCCAGAACAGTTTTGTATAGATCTTGTCAAGCAGAAGTATTTAACAGAATTTTGGTATGTAGTCCACAACCAACTCTTGTTGACTCATAGTTTAAGGGATTGAAAATCCAGAGTAACTGCCTTTAAGGGCTTGCTTACCACATAACAGAAGTCCTTTTTGGCCGAGGGTCTGAACCTTGGATGCCTGAAACTCTTGTCCTGTGCCCTATCATTACGCAGTTTCACCTTATCCCTTGTCTTTTGTGCTTGACTTCTTTTCTACTAGAAGGAAAAACTCCTTGCACTAGAATTTTTTCTGGCTGCAACCCCCCCACCCCAACCCGATTTTTAGAACAGTTCCATATAGAGAATATCCTCGTGTAATACTATTAATTAATGGTGTTCTGTGGTTCACATCTTTTTAGGTTAGAACATGAAATCCATCAGCTGAAGCAGAAGATTTGTGAAGTAGATGGTGTTCAGAGACCTCATCATGGGACCTTAGAAGGGAAGGCTGCTCTCTCCAGCTTGGCACCCAGTGCTGAAAACTCTCACCTAGCTCCACTGATGGATGCCAGGTACTCAGCTTTCCACTGATGCCACACTTGGCTTTGATTCTACGTAATGGCGTATTGTACCCACATTGGCTAGTTTACCTATGGAGTGTTTCATCAAACTAAACAGTAATGCTATGCCTGGGATGTCCTCTGTCTTTGTCAGCTGCTCTCTAGCCTATGACTGCATGATTGATTGTATGAAAAGAAGCCAAGACTTAAGAACTGACCAGCCAAATTCAAGGAATCATGCTTCAAATAGTTTATGTGAAGTGGTAGAATAAAATGTGAAGAAAGCAATTCATCCAGAACAAAGTGCTGTAGAGGCTAGGTTGGAAGAACCAGATTGGAGAATTAATTGACTTTTACCATGGGGGAAATACCTAACTGTGCAGCCTTGCAGTCAGGGTTTAGGAGCTGGGTGTTTTGTTATTAAATGTGTTGAGAATGGCATGAACTTCCACAGCTTCTTAGTATAGGTCTGTGTTTTCCATGGGGTCAGTTTAAAAGTGTCTTATAAGGTTGAAGAGGTCATCTATAAATGACCTTGGCTCATCATGGTCAGTTTTACATAATTTTAGTTACAACACTAAGAGGTAAATATTACCTTTTATTTTGGTTACTCTTATTAAAATAGTAATGTATTTGCCCTGTATTTTAGAAAAGTGCTTCTCTTTTGGTAAGCAGTACAAAACATTGATAACATTTTGCAAATATTTACAGATACTTATTTATTTTCTTTTTTAATGTGTAAAGGCATAAACATGGGAACAATTTAATTTAAAATAACCCATATAGTGCTAGAGAGAGAGCACAGTCAGTAAAATAATTACCTTGCAGGTTTTGTGACCTAAGATCCTGGATTCCGTGTTAAAAATAAAAGCCAAAACAAAGCTAGGCATAATAACATGTATGTAATTCCAACACCAAGTAGAGATACACAGGTGGGTCACTGATCAGTCAATGACACATTCTCAAAAAAAGAAGAATGTGGTACCTGAGGAATAGCAACACCCAAAGTTCTCCTCTGTCTTCTACCACACATGCACCTAACCACACGTGAACATGTTTAAGCATTCAAATACACATATACACATGAATGAATGAGAGGAAGGAAAGGAAGAAGAGAGGAAAGGAGGGATATAGGGAGTGAGAGAGGTCAAAACGATGGAACCCTCTGTGGAATTAGAGGGCACTACCTTATAATTGAGTCATGATTGCTTTGAGCAATCTGAGCTACTGGAAGATATATTATGATTACAACATGTCTCTCTTACTTTTTCTCCCTTCATATCTGACCATATACACCTCCCTGTTCTCCTTCAAAATCATGACCCCCTTTTTACTAACAGTTATTGCATGCATATATATATATATATATACACACACACACACACACATATTCCTAAATATAACCTGTTTTGTCTGTATAATGTTACTAGTATGTATGTTTTTAGTGCTGACCATTTGGCACTGGATGACAAATTGGTGTGGTCTTTTCTGGAGATGGTTATCTCTCCACCCCCTCCCCCCAGCTTTCCTCTGTTCTTTGTAAAGCATATTCTTGTTTGTATAGGCTTGAGACCTTTTGAGCTTTTCCCCATCCATTTTGGTATGTCCATGGGTACCATCCTTGTTCAGTTCATCTTTCAGCAGTTAGGTTCTGATATTACCAAGAGACATAGTGTCACACCAAGCTCCTTGATCCTCTAACTCATTTTCTTGCCTTTTTCAAAATGTTCCCTGAGCCTTACTAGCTGGAATGTTTTGTTGATGTATCTAGTGATACTGGATCCATAACTCTGAACTTTGGTTGTTGTTTTCTGTGATCTTCTTTGTTGTAAAGACAAGTTTTCTTGATGAGGTGAAGACTACACTTATCTGTGGGTATTATAAGTATAAATATTTAGAATGCAGTTAGGTATTATGGTGGTTTAGTAAATTAGTGATTATAGATTTTCCCCAATAACCATGAGTTCACTAGCTCTGAGTAGTTAGCTAGGTATCCAGTACCAGGCATGATTTCCCTCTTCTCAAATGAGTCGTAAGGCCAATTAGAGAGCTGTTTTGGCCTCCAAGATATGTGTGCCACTACTGCACCTTTAAGGTTATAGTTCAATGCTGATTCACCATTGTGGTACATAGCCATCATAGCTGGATATGTTGCTTGCTTCCCTCCTTTGGAAGTTTGAATGTTGCCTTCTAATACCATGGGAGCTAGTCCTGAGGAGGGGGCTTCCATGTCAGTTCCAGCTGGGGGGTCTCTGGGATCTGAGATCTGTTTCATAGGAAATTACCTTCCATCTAAGGAACAACCAAGGGCAATAGCAATAGACTATATGATTTCGGAGTCTCTTAGACAGCCTTGGCTGACAATTCAAATGAGGGCTTCTCCTGTCTGGTATTGTGGTTATTGTTAGGTGATCTTGGCTTTTGAAAGGAGCACCATCAGCCCAGATGAAAACTTCATTAAAACTCTGTGTGTGTGTGTGTGTGTGTGTGTGTGTGTGTGTGTGTGTGTGTACAGAATTATCTGTATTATAGATTTATTTTAGGTAAATAGTTAATAGTATGATTATGCAGGCCTTTTTCAGACACCTTTATTGATATTTTTCTACTTACTTCTTTCTGTAGTTAGCCTTTCTCTACTTCCTTAAAGAGCCCCGTTATCCCCTTGACTGTTTGCTGGAATTATTCTAGCTAATGAGAGACTGCACTGAATACCAAGGAGTCTGTCTGAGGGTGGACCCTGTGAACACAGACCGTCTGACTTCCATGGCTGTGGCTTGCCTTTGTACTGCAATGTCTTTCTGCTAGGAAGATCCAGGGAGCGTTGATGGAGGAGTTTACTTTCCATTCAGTTACAGTGTCCTCATCTTTATTTATCTGATTTCTATCTCATTTGGGGAAAGCTCAGAATGTGAATGCATAGCACCAGATTTTTTAGAAAGAAGAAAACAGCTTGGAATCCCATATTTTTTTATATGGAATAAATCAAATTCTTATCAGGATTTTCAATTCCTGGTAGAGCTTTGCTTTTTGTTTTGAGTTTTTCTGAATTGCACATATGAGATTAAAGACATGATACCTCTTTTTATTTTACTCTCTAGTTCCATCATGTATGTACATATATGGTATTAGTAATAAGAGGCCTTCTATTATATGGAGTATTCTGAAGACACAGGTAGTGACAAAATGTAGCAGTTAAATATATTCATAGGTGTCCCATTTCCATGGTTTTCAGGATCAGTGCTTACATTGAGGAAGAAGTCCAGAGACGCCTTCATGATTTGCACAGGGCTATCAGTGACTCCAGCAATGCACCTGCTGATGTGATGAAGGTGAGCTAAAGGAGCCAGGTTATGCAGTCATTACTGCCACTTAATGAAAACTCAGGTGTGGAATGTTCCAGAAAGAGCACTGAATGGTGATTGGATGGAGCTGAATAGTGAAAGAAAATTAATCGAAGAGTAGCTTATTTTAAAGATTTGTAGTTCTGAGGAAACATCCATCAGATATTTTATTTGCTTTGATTCTGTTTTTTTCTCCAAATAAAACCAATTTCTGTAGTAAATAATTTACCTTATAAGTCATTCCAAGTAGATATATACTTTTCTACTTGAGAAAATGTATACTTTTATAAGTTAATGTTTATCAAATAATAGTTTATTTCTTTTGTATTAGCATAAGTGAAATTTTACAAAGCAGTGGGTTTTTATGATACTTTTGTCCATACATATGAGATAATTTGATCTTGTTACACCATCACCCTGTTTATTCCCCATCCCTTTGTCTCCATTTACATCCTTAATTTGCATTTCTACCTGTTTTTATGCTCTGATACTGCATAGTATCTGTTTTGATTTGATTTATTTTTTTCTAAATTGCTCATTTGGAAAAAAAAGACTTAATATCTCTCTTTTTGAATCAGGATTTTCATGATGACCTATTCCATTCATCTCCATCTAATTGACACAGTTTTGGTTTTCTTTATGACTGACTGAAATTCTATTATTCTGACTAAATATCTATTGCATAGATAGATAGATAGATAGATAGATAGATAGATAGATAGATAGATAGATAGA
>JANHMN010000002.1:204779267-204820911 GCA_030674055.1 Rhabdomys pumilio | reverse complement strand
GAGAGAGAGAGAGAGAGAGAGAGAGAGAGAGAGAGAGAGAGAGAGAGAAAACAAACAAACAGTATGACTGAGGCAAAAGTTTGGGGATGTACTTCAGAGAAAATGCAATCATAGACCAAGAAATGGATACTGGGGATTGATCCTACACCATGTGTCTCTATCAAAATACCCAGTGATTTGTTAGACTGTGTAACACGGAAATTGATGTTCCATATATGAATCAGCCCTCTGTTCTTAAATCATATATCAATCAAAACAAATGACTTAGGCCTTCTATCTCACCTCTCAATTAATCTACTCCAATGAAACCAATGGCTGTGAGACTTGCCATGTACAAAAGAATGCCAGAAAAACATAGCACACCCCCATTTCAACCTCTTTTGACATCCTAAACAGAAAGGGCAGCCTTGGTCTGCACGGTGTGTTATCCCACTTCTGCCCAAAGATGCCGCTGACTCTCCCAGTGTCCTTAGAGAAGAGAGTGAGGTGTGTCCGAGCAGCCAGTGGAGCCATCCCACGTCACTGAACACGTCACTCTCCACAGCGTTCTCCATGGCCTCCCACGAGAGAATGGTTCTGTCCTCAGAAACTGAGTTGCTGAAGAGTATTGGTGACAAATTTCGTTACCCTGAGAGTTCTGGCCACCTTGAACCAAACTGTGCTCGTCTTCATGAAATCGCTTCCCTTACTGAAAGGAACTCTAGAGATGTACAGAATTCTCAGGGTCGGTCGGAAGATGGCAGTGGGTTGATGACTCATGAAGAGAGAGGAAGCTGGGGAATGGAGTCCAGCTGGACATTGTTGCAACACATGTCCCAGCAAGCGCCAGGAAACAGAGGAAGCCAGCGTGCTATGCAAAGCAGGGTGCTGTGCTTTGTTCTCTCTGAAAGCATTTCTCAAAGGGAGCATCCCACTGGCACCTCTCCCCAGAGCTTATCAGCTTCCACATTGAGTTGTGAGCAACAAAATGAGAAAGACTCTGATGCTAAAAACACGAGTGTTCTATCTCCCCTAGTCAATATCAGGACAGAAACAAAGAAGCGACTTGGATATTTTTACCACAAATTCTCAGACCTGTATAAAGATACTAGTGACCACGTGATACAAGCTGGGACAAAAGTAATGAACCAAGCCAAGCATGTTAGGAGTATGTGTGACCCAGGTGGGCTGGCCTCCCATGTGACAACCTTCATCAGAGGCCTGCCATTACTGGAGCACTTATCCCAGCACTTGCCCTTGAGGTCACTCATGGTGCCATCAGGTCCTCCTCTTCTTCATGAAACTCAGGTTGGCAGCTTCAACAGTGAAGATGGAGGAAGCCCAAGGTCAGCCAAGAGCACAGCACCTCATAGGAACTTGATCTTCACATCTACAGACTCACCAAACTCCTGGCCAAGTTCAGTTTTCCGTCTTCACTATGAAGATGCTGGGAAGATCAGTGCATTTAAGCAGACCCTTGTATCTTTCCCAGAACAGATGTTGAGGCTTCAAGAATACTCTCTCACAGACTTCCTTGAGCACATGACTTGTTCTTTGCCAGAGCCAGTGGACATAGTGAAGGCTGTCAAAGGCATTTACTGGCTTGCAGTTGCTAACTGCGACAAGCCTGATCCCCAAGCTGCATGCTTGCTCCTGCTGCCTTCAACTCTGTATGCTCTGGTACTGGTAGATAATTGCCCAAGTTCTTTGAGCATCTTTCATGTTCTCCCCCTCACTGCGCTGCAGGAGATTCAGGTTGGCTTTGGTGGGCAGAGCATCCGATTCCTGGGCTCTACACAGGACCTCTTGCTTACTGTACTCACTTATAACAAGAGCCTCACTCAGCAGCTCTGCCAGGACCTCCTGGGTGTGCTAATAGCTAGGTCTGAAGCTGCTGCCTACACAGATCATCCTTTGCTCCGTCAGGATCTGGTTCAGCTTTCTCTTGATTTGAAAGCAGAAATCCCTGTTTTAGCTTTGGCAAATGGAGTTCAGTTGTCTTCCAATTTCCAGACAACTTTGGTAGACATGGTCTATTTTCTTCATGGAAATATGGAAGCCAGTGTCCCTTCTCTGGCAGAAGTTCAGCTACTGCTCTATACCACAGTCAGATTGGACAGTGAGGCGGGTTGTGCCCCCTGCCGATCATTCATCCTCCTAAACACCCACATGGCGCTCCTGAGGGAGGACCACGTTTTTTACCCCCACACCGGCTCTTTAAACACACTTCCACCACATGGGCGGTTTGACGTGGTCACGTGCCGAGCTCTGAGTGAATTCAGATGTGTCATAATTCCAGAGAAGGACAGAGTGTCAAAGGTAGAGCTGGTCTTCCTAAGGAAACATGGGTTTGCCTTGAACAGAGGAAGTGGTCGATCTGAGCAGAGTCAAGTTGCCTCGAACACCCAGACTGTCTCCTCATTGTGTCCCGAGGATGGACAGGATCAGGCACTTGACATCTGGAAACTCACTTTTAATTCTCAGGATGAGGCTCTTTGGCTAATCTCATACTTAACAAGACTCTAGGAAAGAGACTTCTAGAGATACAGGGCAGTTTATTTTAGACCTTCAATAAAATGAACATTATGAAAACAGTCAAGAAAATATGAATATCTCAGTGTACTTAATTGAATGAGAAAAAGCAGGACTCTGAAATTGAAAGTGTAAATATTTTGAATAAAGCAAAGTGAAAATAGCTGATACCAGAGAACTGGAAAAATATCTTTATTGCCACCTGTTTCATTGTCTCAAAACTCAGATTGTAAATTTGGGTCTGCCCAATTACCAGTGCAGTGATTAAAGCGTTCTGACGGCTTGGCGTAGTTGTCTGTTTATGATGTGGTGGCTTGGAAGCTGGTGGTGCCTGCTGGTGTCCAGTGGACTAATTTGTGCTGTGTGGAAAGATGCCCAGTCTGGCAGTGACCTTCACCAACTCCCTCCCTCCCTCCCTCCTTCCCTCTCTCCTTCCCTCCCTCCCTCCCTCCCTCCCTCCCTCCCTCCCTCCCTCCCTCCATGCTGTCGATGAGTAGCACAACTGTGGTAGAATGCATCGCCACTTTCTTCAGCTTCCCCAGTCCATACCCTACATACAACTTTTACCACAGTCTCCTTCTTTCTCCGAACTTTTGTGTTTTTATCCTGGAAGTGCTGTTTGTCTTGTTGTAACGTTTTTATGGCTTATTTCTGCTGTCTGGCCAAATATATGGTTGCCCTGGATGACATTCAACACTCTGCTATGTCTTCCATCTTTTCCTGCCCCTTGACTAGCTGTGACTCAGGTCTGCTCAGCCTGGTATCTTGCTGGCCTGAGGTGAGTTTGCAACTCTCCAGGTTTGGTTCATTCTTTATTTACTTCTGTGTGGAAATCATGTGAGCAATCAGGAAAGTTAATTTCTACATCCAGTTGAGTTAATTTCTACATCCAGTTGCTTTGCCATTGTTCTCATTTCACAGATGCATGTCTGTGAAATCCCAGAGTCTTAGAAGCAGGAAAAATGCCTCTTTGTTCCATCCCATCACCTTCTCTCAGCTGGGCGCAGGCTCAGCACACTGCAGTTTAGTGAGTCTCCAATTCAAATTAAACCACTCGTTTCAGCTTTGGCTTGGAAAGTCCTTTCTGTTCTGGTCACATTTTTGGCTAATGTTCAGTATAAGTGTGGGCTCTTTATTTCTGTCACTAGTTGATGATGGGGATGAAGTCAAAACCTAACCTACTCAGAAACTTACCATCTGCTTTTTGTCAGAATTGCCAACAGAGCGGACAAGCTATTGAAGTGTCTCCACAGTTTCATGTTTCCTCTGTTGAGATTCTGGGAAAATGAATAGCAAAACATAGAATTGGAGAATGTGTTGTAACCTAGCAAACCTGTCTTCTGTGGACCAATGGCAAGCTATTTGCTTTCAAGGGAATTCTTATCTGGAGATAGAGTATGGTTTTGTTACTTCCAAAACACCCCTCCCCTGGTAGACATGTACCTCATTGCCATACATCCAAAGCCTTTAACTGTATAGAGAACGCTGTGAAAATTACTACCACCATTGACCCCGACTTTAACTATAGGTCTATCTTGGGTGACAAAAGTCCTGAAAATCCCATTATAGTCTTCTAAAAGCTCATCAGTACTGTTTTTATTTTTCATTTTTTTAGCTAATGTAACTTGTATTACTTTTTGTTAAATAGTGCCATGACTCCTTTTTCAAATATGTTTGATTAAACAAACAAATAAATAAACAGAACTAAGCCATGGAGAACTGAGAATAAAATTGAAGATGCTGACAGAGGGATGTAATGATCGAGAACAGGCAGCAATGCAAAAGTTATCTGTCATTTTAACAGAGACTGTCTACCTCCAACAGACAGACTTCCATAATTTTACCATGCTACAAATAATGGCCTTTAGGGTTTGTCTTAAGGTTTCTATTGATGCGATAAAAACACCATGACATAAAAGCAAATTGGGGAGGAAAGGGTTTACTCAGCTTGTACTTCCGCATGATAGTCCACCAAGGTAACTGCTCAGTGGTAGGGAGTTTCTAAGTCAGGTTACTTGGTGCGTACTTGGTGCTGTGGCGTTTTGCGTTGTTGGAGTAGAGGCGTAAACACTTGCACTGTGGAACTCGTGGATATATTCTAGACAATGCCTCTTTGAGGACTTGAAAGGGCAATTTCATCTGAATTTGACTAAAACTCATCTTGCTCATAACTGCCTGTTTGAGACTTGTACTTGGCAGAATGAATTTATTTAGACTTTGTTGAAAAACATCTTAAAATAGTTGTCTCTAAACTCTTAGAACATATTCATCTTTCCCTTTGGAAGGGCACACTTAAGCCTTTCAGCAGAATAATTACAGTAAATGTCCCTTACACTTTTTTTTTTGCAGGTGCCATATGTGATAAATAGACCTGAACCTCCTTTATTTATGGTTCACTGATGGCCAGGCTGTTTGACTAGTTTCTAGTGAGGTCATGTTATTAATGTATTGTGTCTACAGTGTATGTAGCTTAGGCATCTTCATTCTTCAAAATGTGTTTTGTAAAAAATGTCTTGTCCATCCATTGTTGCTGTGTATCAAACAACTCTTAAAGTTTCAGTGGTAGAGGGAAGACAAAAGGATTTTTCAAAGTGGCTCTGCTGAAGTCTACAGATCCATTTGAGCTAGGCTTCATTTTGAGGTCTGTACTACATGAATGTTCATCATCATGGAGGTGGTAGAAGCACCCAAGAACAGCCGTGCCAGCCTCTGTTGTATCATTGCCTACTTACCCCTTCCTGGGACATTCTCCATCTTTAGTCTGCCTTGTCAAACACTGTCTGCAATGGAACAAAGCAAATGTAGTCTGCAAGTTTTGTGTCACAGCCGTCGAGTGGATAGCTGTCTTTCAACTACAAATTTTCATCCAACAGTCTTCAGTCCTTCCACTAGTCTTACACAACAGCTTCCAAACCACCGAGGTCCAATCTGCTCAGAACACACCTTTGTCATTTTTGAAAGCTCCTTTGTAAGGAAGGTAACTGAATGTTCTAATTGACTAAAAGGAACCAGTTTCTATTGTCTACTATTACTCTGGCCCTTGTTTGGTTAAAGCTCTCCATTACCCAAGTGGTTTACAGTGTGAGCAGCAGTTCCAGGTACCCTGTGTATTCTGGCTTTCAGAATGTGGAGCTGTTGCCCAAGTTTTTTTTATCCTTTATCCTTGAAATGGCACTCCCAGAAAGGAGAATCTCTTCATCGTTCTTCACTTCACATTTGGCATTTGAACCAATAACTGATTGCTATAGCATGCAGGCTACACAGTTTAGCAAAATCTGAGAGAGCATGACTCCTAAGCCTTTATAAATAGTATGGCATTAAGACAAGCTCCCTTCCTGGCATCAGGAGGCTTCTGTAGTGAGTGTAAGCCTGTGCTGGCCGTTTGTCATGCTCTGACTGTCTGCCTGCTCACGCTCTTTATTTCCATCTTCTTATCACCTGCCTCCTATTCAACCGTGTAACACATTGGCCTTTGCCAGGGTTCCCCCTTTGCAAATTGCTGGGGCATAACAAGGTGACTGTTGTGTAGTAGCTCCAGCTAGAGCTAACACCCTGGCACACGAAATTTTAGAAAAGGAAGAATTAGAGTTATGTGAAATGCTGGGAAGGGAGACAAGAGAATTGGTAATTCTGATTTAAATTAGAACAGGATTTAATCTGATTTAAAAGGGGAGGGGGATCCAAAAACCCTGATGTGCCTGTATTTTTTAAGCAAAGCTTAGTTATGGTCTCCAGGAGATTAGATGACAGTTCTTAGGTCTGACCTTGTCTTGGTCAAGCGTGAACTGAATTTAACCATCTGCTACATAATTGGTAATTTGGAGAATGTTGATGACTCGCTGTGGAATTAGGCCATTTAGTGCCCTTGCATAGCCTGCAGTGAGCTGGATGGATACTAACGCTACTTCCTCTTCACTTCCTCAGTAAGCTTCTTTTGAAGGAGAGGAAGTAAAAAATTTAAGTGGAGCCTGAGTTCTTTCTATGTCTTTTTTGGTCTTTTCCCTGAGGACATGACTACAGTGTTTTAGGCACTTGTTTTTATTCTCTCATATGTTACATCCCTCCCTCCTCCTACATCCACCTCCTTCATCCCTACACCTCCATGCCTCCTCAGTTTCCCTTCAGAAAAGGGCAGGTCCCCCAGGGACATCCACCAAACATGGCATATCAAGTTGCAATAAGATTAGGCAACTCCCCAGTGCATCCTGCTGTCAGGACAAATTGTAGGTTAGAGGTTTTATGGCTGGGTTGTTGTCCAAACCCTTCACTGGAAGTCTTGCCTGGTTGTAGGAGTTGGCTGGTTCAGGCTCTGTGTTTTGTAATATAAGGATATTAAGGCTGGACAAGGCAACCTAAGAGGAGGAAAGGAGTCCAAAAAGCAGGCAAAAGCATCAGAAACAGCCCCCACCCCTGCTTCCTGTTAGGAGTCCCACAAAAACACCAAGCTACACAACTAAAAATACACAAATGGCCCAGGTTAGACCCATGCAGGCTCCCTGATTGTCCATTCAGTCTCTGTAAGCCCCTTTGAGTCCAGGTTTACTTATTTTGTGGGTTCTCATGTGGTATCCCTGACCCCTCTGGCTCCTATAATCCTCCCCCTACCCTTCTCCTGTATGATTCCCTGAACTCCACCTAATGTTTGGCTGTGTGTCTCTGCATCTGTTTCCATTGGCTAGTGGATGAGGTCTCTCTGATGACAGTTGGTCTAGACACCAATCTGAGTATAGTAGAATATCATTGGGCATCATTTCATTGACTTTTTTTTTGGTTGTGCTTAGTTCTATTCTAGGCCTAGATCTCTGGGCCATCCAGCCTTTGGTTTCTGGTCCAAGCAGTGTCAGGCCTGGGGTCCCTCTTGTGGCATGAGTCTCAAGCTGGACAAGTCAATGGCTAGCCACTTCCACAAGTTCTGTGCCACCTTTTCCTCAGTTTGTCATGCTGCCAGAACAAATTGTAGGTCAGAGGTTTTATGGCTGGGTTGTTGTCCAAACCCTTCACTAAAAGTCTTGCCTGGTTACAGGAGTTGGCTGGTTCAGGCTCTGTGTTCCCCATTACTAGGAGTTCCAGTTAGAGTCATCCTAATAGAGTCCTGGGAATTTCCATTGTACTAGGTTTTACCTTGCCCCTGAATGGCACCCCTCCCCTGGTTCCAGGTGTCTGTCGCAGAACACTCTCTCTCCATTCTTTCCCCACCTGATTTCTCTTGCTCCCCTCCCCCAGTCCACCCACAATATTTCTTGTATTCCCTTTCCATGCATTCTCCATGGATCCCTCCTTGTTACTTAGCCTCTGTGAACCAGGAACAATTTTTTTTTTTTTAAAATACTAGGTACACACACAGGATAATATTTCATTAAATAAAAAAATATTTTTATTTAATTTTAAAATATAATATCTCTTACTTACTGACATATAATATAAGTTACTAATTGCATGGCTATTCTGACTGTATTTCTAAGTAGAACTATTCCACAGTACATTTTAAGGTTCTTGTAGCATCTTACATATGTACTCACATTGAATTTGCTGTTTTCCAGTAGAAGGCCTTCGTATCTCCCTACCTCTTGTGCTGATGTGTCACTGGCTTCCCTGTTGAGCCTAAGAGTCTTGGCCACTGCAGAAAAAGTGACCAACTCCAAAGTGAGCAATGCCACAATACTTAAAAGCACTCAAAAACTACGCGATGCAGTGTGGTTCAGCATGTATTCCCATGTTTAGGGCAAAAGTAGTTATTCAAAATACAGCTACATACAAATCAAACATACATTTATGAATATTATATTAATTTCTCATACTGTTTAAGACATATTTTAGGAAAATGTTAAGGACCATTCACAACTGTATCTGAGGACTGTATGGAATTGACTTCATAAAGTAATTTTAGAAAAAACTACCCTGCAGCAATGAGTAGATAGAAACATGTTCATTTTTTTTTATTTTTCTCTCTATATTCTGTGTTTGCTTAGATATCTTCAGATCCCTGCCTTATCTGTTGTTTTTTTGACAAGATCAGGTACATTCAAGATGGCATGGTCATAGACCCTTACTTCTGTTCCAGTTTATTTATGTATCTCATTAATAATGCCTCACATGAGATCAGTGAGACTGAAGCTGTCCAGGTAAACTGTGTTCAAGGATGACAGCAGTATCCTGGCAGTACTTCTCACTTTCAGCATGCTGAGAAATGAGGAGAGGAATGTCTTTCTTCCCAGGCAAGAATTTGTTGTGGTTCACTGTCTTATCCTGGTTGATCAGTCATTCTAGTATGAGTGTCAGAAACCGTCAGTCAAGGTGCAGGTGTGGAAAGGGTGATCCATGTTTCCTTTTTCTTTCTTTCTTTCTTTCCTTCTTTCTTTCTTTCTTTCTTTCTTTCTTTCTTTCTTTCTTTCTTTCTTTCTTTTTCTTTCTTTCTGTTTTTGAAACTTCTTTTTTTTATTGGATATTTTATGTATTTACATTTCAAATGTTATCCCCTTTCCTGGTTTCCCCTCCAGAAACTCCCTATCCCATTTCCCATTCCCCTGCTTCTATGAGGGTGTTCCACCTCCCCACCCGCAATTCCTCTACAATGGAGTATCAAGCCTTCACAGGACCAAGAGCCTCTCCTCCCATTAATGTCCGACAAGGCCATCCTCTGCTACATATGTGGCTGGAGCCATGGGTCGCTCTATGAGTACTCTTTGGTTGGTGGTTTAGTCCATGGGAGCTCTGGGGAGTCTGGTTGGTTGACATTGTTCTTCCTATGGAGTTGCAAACCCCTTCAGCTCCTTCAGTCCTTTCTCTAACTCCCCCATTGGGGGGACCCCATGCTCAGTTGCTGTGATAAAGCACCATGATCAAAGGAGTTTGTTTCATCTTAAAGCTTGTAGCTCATTATTTAAGAAATTTAGGGCAGGAACTCAAATAGGGTCAGAACCTAGAGGTAGAGACCATGGAGGAACGCTGCTTACTGGCTTGCTTGATGTGGCTCAATCAGCCTGTTTTCCTATAGCATCCAGGACCATCAGTTCAGTGGTGGCACTGCCCACATCAATCATCAAACAAGAGAATATACCAGAGGTTTGCCCACAGGCCAAATATGCTTGGAGCATTTTCTTGGTTAAGATTCCTCCTTCTCAGGCTGAAGAGATGGCTCATTGGCTACGAGCACTGACTGCTCTTCCAGAGGTTCTGAGTTCAATTACCAGCAACCACATGGTTGCTCACATGGTGTGGCTCACAACCATCTGTAATGGTGTCTGGTACCCTCTTCTGATGTGTACTCTTATGCATTAAATAAATAAATAAATAAATAATTTTTTAAAAAAGGATTCCTTTTTCTCAGATGACCTTAGCTTGTGTCAGTTTGACATTATAACTAGCTAGTCCAGTGTCCTAGGACGATGTGAACTGTATAGGATCCAGCTGATGCACGTAATTCATCCCCATTCCACTCATACACCTAGAAACACTGTCAAACACGAAGCAGATGGTTTTGTTTTGTAGTTTTCTTTTAGTTTCTCTTAACTAAGAGAATGTGTTGAGAATGACCTGAGCCTCAAGCTACCCTGCTTATATCAAAAATTGATTTTACAACAGCATTCTGAGAAATAGAAAACTTAAGTGGCCATAGGATGGACTGTGTACCAGACTAGAGGTTGCAGTTCTACCTCATTTTGAAACTCGAACTAGAAGAGTAAGGGGCACCAAACCCCTTGCCAGCAGTATTAGCAGTTGCGAGTTACTGCTTGGAATCCTGTCTGCCAAGGTTATGAGCAGCACATATTTCTCAGCCTACACATAGGCTCACAGTCTACACATAGGCACAAAAATGATCTTACATGTGACATAGAAGAGATAAAGGGAAAGAAAACAGGAACCTCATGGCTAAATATGGCACACAGATGAGAGCTACTGTTTATCAGTAGACATGTTCTTATAAACAGACAAACCAAATGCTTTTTCCCCCTTGTTTTCATCTTTAACTGTGTAACATGTCATGGAAGATCTATATTTAAAGTAATTTGGGCATGGACTGTCAGTGAATTGATGTGATTAGCAGAGCTCATACTGAAAAACATCTCTAAGCATTTCCATGTTGGTTAATGACAGCTAATTAGATATGCCATGTGGCAAACAGTGGTTCTTGCTCTGGGTGGCCAACCACTAGGGAACAATCATGGTGCGTGAAAAGGCTTTGATAACATCAAACACTGCCATTGACTCTGTCAGCTAGATTAAAAACTACAGTCAGAAATTGTCCATTTCTCTGACACCCCATGGTGTGACTTGTCACACAAGCAGCCAGGTGGGGCCAAACCTGTAAGTACCTGCCTGAACTCCAGCTCCCCTTTTCTTTCTGGGAGGACAGGAATGTATTGCCCAATGGTTTCTTTTTGGTCAAAACATTGAATGTTATTGCATATTTATGTAATTTCCAACACCTTAATCTGCACACGTCTGAAGTACTTATTAGCCCCATTTATTTTAGATGGATGGCCTCACTTTAAAATTTAATACCAGAATAATGTACTAGTATGGTGTTTATACCCTGGGTTACCAGCCTCTTGCCAGATAGAGCCAGGTTGCCTCATAGTCAGCTTCTCTTTTAATAGATAGGGTTCATAAATGATTAGCCTCTCATGGGAACATCATGAAGATGGATTAATGTATAGAATCTGGTTAGCACACCAAGGTGTATGGTAAAGTATTCAGCAAATGTTAACTATGAATGGGATTGTAATCATCTTTTTTACTGTTACTGCTTCAAAACCATACTGTCTTATGTTCTCTAAACCCTGGGGTTACTGTAAATTATAATTGTTCAGAGATTTCTTCCTGTTTATACTCAAGAACTCATTTTAAAAATTAATTTTTATACTGTATCTTTCTCTGACTCCTCTGCCTTCCTGCCGCCCAGAACATAAATACTTGTGAGCCAAGTCAGTTATCAATCAAATGGAGCCTAAAGGAAATACTTAAGATTTGTCTTAATAGTGGTTTACACAGATTTCCACACTAGCGTAACTTCATTATAAAATGACTCAATGATGAATTGAATTTGAACAAAATCTCCAGTTTTTTACAGCTCTTTGAACAGCCATCAGATATAGAAAGGAAGAAATATGCTTAGTTGATAAAAACTTTGCAAAAAAAAAACCCCGCTGATTTGAAGTTAGAAGTGTAATCTATCCCCATTTTCACTTGATCTTATAAATTTGAAGGAACTTCAAAACCCAACAACACTTTGGAGTTCTTTTTACCCTAACTTTCTGGACTGGTATATCTACAGGAATGGTCTTTTGTTATGAGAGCAGCTTAGCATGTCTTTTTCAAAGGAAACCATCATATGTCTAAATAAACTTTACTGGTTTGATGCTCTTTTCTCTACTTGAGATGCATTTTGTTTCTTCTGCGCAAGCAGGATACTCGCCACAGCACAGTGATGTTACATTCTCTTTGTTCTCCTTGTCCAATGTGCCTTTGATAGCGGATGTATTCTCGCTCTTTGGGAGCAAATCCAGACGACCTGAAGGACCCCATTAAGATTAGTATTCCCCGCTATGTCCTGTGTGGTCAAGGGAAGGATGAACACTTCGAGTTTGAAGTTAAGGTAAGTGCTCCTTCATCATCCTTCTAGAACAACAGTTGAAAACTGTGTGGTGCTTCCTTGGTGTTCTGGGGAAAGAATATGAAATTACTTGTGAATGTTATTGTGTAAGGCATTTACTCCTTTACTCTAATCATGGTAGGGGAGGGCACCTACAAAGATGGAATCATGTCAGGAGGCAGAAAGACATCACCCTGCTGGTGGGGCAGAGGGTATCATCCCAGCAAAGGTCCCAGTACTTTCCTGATTTCAGCTCCAGAAAATCAACCTTCATTCATTGTGTGGCACACACATGTGGACGTGTGTGCATTGTGCATGTGCAAACACACACACACACACACACACACACACACACACACACACACACACATTCAGACACACACTGGGACAAACAGATCAGTTGATAAGGCCATGAGCTTAGGCCCAATTTTTCTCATCTATAAGAACAGTAATAATATCTATTAATATCTATGTTGTAGGAATTTTATTTTTTGTAAAGTCTTATGTCAGATGACTAGTATGTAATAAATAATAAATTATAACTGTTGCCATCATCACTACTGCTGTGTGTGTGTGTGTGTGTGTGTATACAAGCTATTAATTAGATGATTTCTTAATCTGTTTCAGGTATTTTATTTATATGACTTCTAAGGAAGAGATGAGCTTTCCAAAATAATGACTTCATCTTATTTTTTAAATTTATTTCCATTGACTCATACACTTAGTTAAATATTGCTGGCTGCTATTCCCTCCCCCTCAGTGAATTAACGATTAATCACATTTCTTTATTCAAGGATGGACAAGGATATTAATGTAGTAAAGTCCACTGCAGTATTGGTGTGTGGATGCATACGGCTGACCGTGCAAGCAGTTTGGTTAGGATAAACCCTGACTTGGGAATTTGGACCCTGAGATCAATAGATTTTGATTCTGTTGCAGTTTGCTTAATAACTTACTCCGTTTTGGGTCCTTGGCAAAATGAGGGGAAACAGCACTCAGTGGTCTCCAAGGGTCGCTATATCAGAGAAGCTTGTCTGTCCAGAGGACATCTGATGAGGAGGAGCTCTGTGCAAACCCTGCAAGCCTGAAACTCCAAGGGAGGAAGCAGTTGGGGAAGAGGGGATAGAGAGGCCTTGCCGCCTGCCTAGCCACTGAGGGACTCAGGGGGACCCCTGTGCTCTGGGAAGTCCCTTCATTCAGGCACACAGAGAATCAAGTTTTTAGATGCTTATTTCTATGTATTGAGTTTCTCTTTACAAAGAATAAAAGTGGGCCATGATTTATATATCTGAGGTTTAGGTGGGAAAGTATTGTGTGGTCAGGGCAGTGGTTTTTTTGTTTTACTGTCTGGCTTTTGTAGTGTTGTTCTACAGTGCTAAAATTTGTCTTTGTGCTATTGCTTCTCAGTACCCTGAAACAATAATGCCCAATTCCTGCTCAAATCTTCTTCGTTTATTCCGCTATTCCATATTGTATATATTTGTGAGACTATGTAGTGTTGTTCTCTTTGGTTAACATGTGTAGTGTCGTACACAAATATAAAATAACTTAAAGGTTATTTGTATTATATCCATATTTTGGATTCTTTTTGGATTTTCCTGGCCCAGAATTATAGTTCACCAAGCCTAGAAGTTACAAAAGTGAAAACGTAAACTGCTTTTAGTTGGTTTGTCTCTGCACTTTACTGATGAGTACATTAATAAAGTTTATCTATTTATTGACTCCACATATAAAACTTTAATAAGGAAGACTACTTTTTAAATAAGTGGGTTAATTTAGATAAAAGTCACCAGTTGACAGTAGCCCAGTTAATTTTCAGATCTGCTCAAAGCTGTGAGGATGTTTCTGCCCGAGAAAGAGAGATCAAGAGCAGAGCACTACATGGGCCTTCCTGGGATCTGTACTGCAATACACAAACTCTAAATCCCAAGAGGTCTGCTTTTCTTTTTCTTTCTCCTTCCTTCCTTCCCTCCTTCCTTCCCTCCTTTCTTTCTTCCTTTCTTTTTTGTTGCATACCAAGGCCAGTGCTTATAGCTAGCACTAGTTCTACCTTCTCTAGTACTTGCGATATGCACACCAGGACTGTTCACACTAGTCTGCTTGGAGTATTCCTCTTCTCTGCTTAGGAAGGCCTCCTGACACTTTCACCCACACTCTGGTGAGGACACCGTTGCAAAGGACCTAGTCTTAATGATTCCACTGCCCCTCTCCAAATAAAGCAAGCTGCAGGCAAGGGCACTCATATCAAGGTAGCTTTGGTGTGTCATTATCCTAGCTATTCCACATAATCTGGGATTTTGTAACCTCAGGCTCCATTATCTGTATAACATGGACAATAAAAGCCATCTGAGTGGACTGCTATGAATAGATGACCTTGTGTTTATAATTTATAGCCTCCTTCCATGTCCGATGCTTCCTAAGTGCTGTGTACTTGTTACTAAAATTAAATTAAAACAGGCAGGCTTAGGGAATGCATGGGGTTCTGTGTTTGGAGCCCCTCAGCGACTCTTCATGTGCAACTATGTCTTTGTGAAGGTAGGACCATTGATTGTTTTCTTTGTGGTTGGGTGTTCCCTGCAGCATCCTGATACATGAAGAAAATAAATCCACCAGTCACCACTATTTGACCATAACCTCAGCTATTTTACACATATTGCTGAAATCTTTGGGCACGTCCTTTATTGGAAGCCTCTTAATAATTCTGTGGGTGCCTTTGAGAGAAAAATAATGTAAATAGCATTCAAAGTTTTGAAAATTTATTTTGAGTTTTTCTTTATAAAACTGTACATTGAAGGTTTTGTTACTATTTAAGTTTTTCAAAATTTCCAACTTTGATAAGTTATTAGAATATGTAATGCATATGCCATATTATCTAGTATAGTGTCATATCTGATGATATTGTACCACTATTAAATTATTTTGGTGAGCTAAATAGCTTTAAGCAGTCAAAGGCTATTGATTTGATTTTGATAAAAGACAATTCTCTTTAGTTTTAGACTTTTATAAGAAAAAATGGTGTTTGTGTGCATAGATATTCTATAATATTATGGTTTTCACTTTAGAACAACCATTGCTGATTCTTTTCCAAAGTTTGTTTTCATTTCCCCCTCTACTCTGCAGTGGTACTTAAGGCCCCTTGGCCTGCATGTGCATGACAAGCTCTCAGGAGCTTGATCCTTCTGCTGTGGGACCCTGTTTAAAGTATAAATAAAAATAGCTGCTGGTCACTGGCTATTTCACTTAGGGACTTCAAAGATGTGCTAATATCCAAGGCGCATCCACTACAAGTCCCAACCTGAATGCCTGAGAAGATGGCAGTTGTTAAAAAAAACAAAAAGACTCACTATCTTCTGTCCATCAAGTGAGAAAGAAACACATTGTATGCAGCTGGTGAGGACAGCATATGAGCTTAGGTGTGTGGATGAGGACAGCATATGAGCCATGCATGGTGTGGCTCCTAGCATCCTCCTCTTTGCCTTCCTCTTCCCTTCCACCTCTAGTCAGTCTCAGCCTACCCTTTATTGGGTAGGATTTGATAATCTTTTAAAATTCTGTAGTGAAGTAGTGAATGGCATCCTGGGGTACAGTGAAGGTTAGGGGTGCTCGTTATTTCAACTCTTGTGTGTCTCAAGGAAGTCGCCACCATTGGTTTTTTAAGAGGAGAATAGAGCTTTTCATTAAACTAGAATTGATTTAATTCAAAAGAACTATTTTATACCTGCTTTATTTGGGAGTACCAAACCACACTTATTTGGGG
The DNA here is from genome assembly GCA_030674055.1 of Rhabdomys pumilio. Lineage (NCBI taxonomy): Eukaryota > Metazoa > Chordata > Mammalia > Rodentia > Muridae > Rhabdomys > Rhabdomys pumilio. The sequence continues at coordinate 204,805,051 of JANHMN010000002.1, read as the reverse complement.
GAAAGGTCTGAGATTCAGTAACTAGCTACATTTGGTTTGGGGGTTCATTTAACTTTTTCAGACCACTTTGTGAAGGCTTCATGTATTTGTAGCAAGACGCACAAGCTGTAGGATGGGCTCCCTGAGCCTTGTAGGTCTGGCTGCTTTGACAGGACATGCTTTGGGAAACGTCTCCCTGAGTGAACATAGTTGATTTGTATATTCCTTCCCCTCTTATTATTGTGCTTGCTTTCCTGGTCTTTCCTGAGAATGAATGACATCATCCTCTCCGTGATGTACCCCACACTCATTACTATTATAGAGGGCACCTGCCTAGGGACCCTGAGTCAATGTGTTAGTTCTGGTTCATTGGAGTTACCCTTCCAAGGAGTCCTAAAATGTGCAGCCTCCTGAGACTGGGTCCTTGGGTAAATAAAGACAATCTCTGGCTGGCAGGTGTCACAGAGAGGTAGGAGGCTGAAGGTTGGCCAGCCTGAGTAGAGTGTCACTGCTAATCAGGAGTATCAGTAAGATCCTTACTTGCTCCAGTAATGCCATTCCCTAGTCTACAGCTGTCACCTCAAAGCTCTTTCAAAGCTTTTCGGTGATTGATAGAGAAAATCAATTACCTGGAATCATGCTTGCATTTTCAGTTAGCTAGGATCAGAGTGAGTGAAATTTAATTTTAAAATTACATTTCAGCATGATACAAAACAACACTAGGGAAATCTGTGGTTAAGGCGAACAGAAGATGTTATACTTATTTGTCATAGAAATAATGATACTTTAAAGTCCTTGTATTTTAATGTATGTGTCAACACAGTGATACAAAGAAATGAGCCAGTGCTGGTGTATGTTTTACCATTGTTTGCTGGGTTTTTCTTCTTCTAAAAAGGTAATCCTTTAAGATAGCATCTCACTTCTTTCAGGAACAGCCCTGTAGTGAATTGTCCACTCTCCTTACTGTCCATCCACAACCCAGGGTCCTCTCTGTTGCTATGTCACATTGTGGTCAGTTTTTCCCCAGATCTAATTATTCTTTCTATTTCTGGTCTTCTGAAGATTTCAGCTGTCTAGACCTTGTTGGTCTTAGATAGAACTGAGTCTCCAGACCTCAGATGGTACCTCAGCTAATACGGATAACTCAGCAGAGTGAAGCCCAGAACAACAGGGGTGGAAAAGCAAAACAAAACAAACAAAAAACTTTTGTCCTGTTTTATTTTCAAGTTAGAATCTTGAGTGAATAGCACCCCACAGGTTTTTCAAGCTCCCATTTGCACACACCAGGTCCCTTTGATAGTCCTCACAGTGCAGCTGTCTTGCTCTTAGTCATTCAGAGAGCGAGTGCAAGAATGGGGTTCTTGTGTTAAGTCTGAGGATGCAGTATCTCATACTTGTAGCAGTTCTTCCTTCTAATGCTTGGACACTGAAATGTCTTGGTGCTGGGCAATCTACAGCACCTACAGGCTAGCTTGGCTTCATTTTATCTAGGCTCTAGTTCATGTAGAAATGCTAGGCTCACTAGGCTCACTGCTCACTCATATGATCCCAGGACCTGGGTAGTCTCCAGCCTTGTGCTGCTAGAAGCTCTTCTCATCTCCTCTGAGAAGCTTACTGACATCTTGGGCATCCTTTCTTACACAGATGTAGTGCAGCCCTTTGACCAACTCTTTTTCTGCTTATACACTACAATCTCACATTTAAAATAAATGTCTAGACCTTTACAATCAGCTGATGGTTTGTTTGTTTACAAAATTACCATAGACGCAAACTCCTTTTACTGCCTTAAAATTCTGCTTCACTTTCTTCTGTCTCCTGATTGCTGGCTTGGATAGAGATGAGAAACAGCAATAGGAGCAATGACCAAGAGAAAGCATGACTTTCAGCACTGCTGTGTAGACCGTCAGTGGCAGGATGGCTCTTGTCAAGTGGCTTACGGTTCCTGAATTCCACTTCTGAAGTATAACATCTTCATGCATCTCCTGAGCTTCAGCTCGTTTCATCGCTGTGCTTATTTAACCCTTCTTGTGAGCATCATCCACATAGTAGCCAAACGTTCTCAATTAATAAAGTTAACTCCATGTTCCATGTTGTCATTTACACGCTGGGCCTTCCCCAGTTTTCTTCTTTGTATGCCACTGAGTTTATAGCCCCCTCATGAAAAAAAAAAAGAAAGCTATCATCTATCCCAGAATTTTCTGTGCCCCCAAGCATTCTGCCAGACATTTCTACAAATACAGAGAATGTTCCAAAATGAGGGTATTTGTTGTATTACATAAAGGAAGAAATCATGATTGACTTGCCTAAGGCCACACAGCTGGTAAGCAGGCCCAGGTCCCACATGCCTCATGGTACCTAAATCCAGTAAATTGTACTGATTCCCTTTCTTGTTTTAATACTAAATGTCAATAATTCCTGTACTTTTTAAAAGTTGAGTACATCTTTAGTGTTGTCTTAAATATAATAGACATTTCTAAATCCCTGTCTCCTTACAGAGTTTACTGTTGTTATGTGTGTATGCACATATGTACGCTCAAGTCTTGCATGCTTTTTCAAAGTAGGGTTTTTGTCAAAACTCCAACAAATCTTGAGGATTTGGTGATGGGAAGACCCGACAAAAATCCTGAAGAAATGCCCAGGAAATGTACAGTTTAGGGGTTGTGGTAATTATATTTACAGTCAGAGAACTCTCTCTATTTGGCAGAACAAAATGAGAGCTATTCCTGTCTATTACAAAAACCATACACACATACATCTTTTAGAAGTACTTGCTCCCAACTTGATAGAATATAAATGTTCAGAAAGAGTGGTGTGTTGGCATCTAGGCCTGTGTTTATTAGTTATGTGATAGATTATCTCTCTCTGTGTGGATTAACAGAGCTGAGACAAATGTAATGCTGCAGTGCCCTGGCTATCCAGAGTCGAGATCCACTGTCTGTGCTATTTCACTTCATAAATAGCAGCAAAGGAAATTACATCAGATCCTGAAGAGTCACATTCACCCCCTGATTCTGCTTTCTTATGAACTGTCTTGCCTCTTTAAGAATTTTTTTCTTACACTAAAAATAAATAAATAAATAAATAAATGGATAGAGAAATAAACAATCAAATAAATAAGAGGAAAAAACAAGGAAACAGACAAACAAAAACAAAATGGACAAACAAACAAACAAAATGTTTTTCCCTTTCCAGGCAGGTTTCATTACAAACCAGCTAATCTTTTGTGTTGCCTGGCTTGAACCCCTGTGTTTGTCCACACAAAGTAAATATGCAGGGATGGCTGGGAAGAAATGAGACCCAGTCTCTGAGACAGGAGAGATGCAGTCACATCCGCCAGGACCCCTCCTGAGTTTCACTCTCACCAAGTGTTTGTTTTAAGAACATGTTAATTTCCATGTTTCTTAATTTTACAGATTTAAGGATTTTTTCTCTTCCTATATTATTTGTTAAATGATTCAAATATTTTGCAGTTTTTGCTCATGGAAACCTTCATATTTCAATAATGAATCAGAAAAGGTGTTTCTTCAGGAGTAGATTTTTTTAAATTAAAAATTGTTTCATCTAATACCTTTTGATCTTGATTTTCCCCCTTCCCCAACTCTTCCTAAGCCCTCCCTGCTTCTTTACACATCCAACGTTGTGTTCTTTCTTTCTTTCAAAACAAACTATTAAAAAAAAAAAAGCTAGTAAGAGGAAAACAATCAACATGAGAAGAGTCCACATAAAAATGGTTCCTGGGCATGAGGCCTGTTCTGCAGTACAGCTAATAGTACAGCTGGTATGCTCATGATGCTCCCTGGAGGAAAACAGATTTCCCCTTTACCAGTGCGTACCAAGTACCAATGCTGAGAGCTTCTTGGTCAGGGAGGGAGCCCATGCTCATGTCCCCCACTCAGTGAGTGCTGAAACTTCACTAACTTGAATCTGTGCAGATCTTGTGCATTCTGCCACAATCTCTGTGAGTTCATATGTCCATTAGTCCTATTGTACGTGTGACTACTCTTTCCTTGTAGGTGATCATTGGATCTGGCTCATTCAGTCTTCCTGCCTCTTCTCTGTAGATCCCTGAGCCTTGAGTGGAGGGGTTCAATGAAGGTATCTTGATCTCATTTAGGACTGAGTAAGGAGCACTCATGTCTGAAGCCCGAGCACTGTGCACCTAACATCATGTTATTCTCCTTTATTCTTGGGTACCTCAAAAGTCCGTTTTACAGGTGAAACGTTGAGACCTAAAAGAATTCAGGTTTGGAACTTGTTAAGTCATTAGGCTGAAGTCAGTGCTACATCTGTGCTCATCCAGAGAGAGCCTTTCACTTTCCAGTCTCTAGTGATGGCTGGTAGATTCTATTGAATCCTCACTGTGCCTCTCAATATCTAGTTAGTTTAAAGAAAATAATATCTGGGTTGTCACTTTTGCCTTTTGCTGTAGTTTTAAAGTAGAGTAATCGAACCCCACCCCAATTGTCATCTGTACTTCTCAAGTGCTACAAGAGCCTTTGTGGGAATGGCCATGGGTTTGAATTCCAGGGCATCCATACATTCTGTCAAATTTACCTTCAATCCATCAGATAAGGCAAGTATACTAAAATAAGCAGTATTATTTTATAAGCAGTATCTCCTATTTTGAAGATGCTGAAATTAAACCATGAAACAGTTATTTCTGGTTATTCAAGAAGACTGGGTTTGGGCCAGCTAGAAAGTCCCACTTGCTTTAGGACCACTTCATAGCAGTGTAGCATATAGGTGGTAATTCATCACACAGTCCTTGAGTCATTTTCCTCTTACCACAGATTCAAACCATACTCAAGACTCTGTAACCCTTCTGTATTTGTTCATAGTACATCTTTGAGAAGGGCCTCTTGCCTTTTCCTGGAGAACAGGAAAGACAGAAAGATCTAAAGTTTGCCTGGGACTCTGCTCCACAAATCTCCATTATCTTATCTACTTCCCACCCATGTTGTCAACATTGGGATTAGATTTTGGCTACTTTTTGCTTACACATTGCCTCAGAGTACACTGTCTTGGGACCAGACCCCTTTTGCTGAGGTCTGGCCTCTACATTCAAGTGTCTTGAAATGGAATTTTAGCTCTTGCCTCAACTGCCAGCTCTTAAGACCTATCTATGGCTGTGAGAAAGCTATGCCTGCTCAGTTCAAGGACTCCTTATGCAGTCTGAAATTAGACATATGGCAGCTTGTTTCTTGCCTCCAGAACTTCTGGATGCCCACTGACAAGGCCTCTTGCCCTGTATATCTACAAGGGTGCAGACATGGTCTCTTCTTTAGGCTCACTAGAAGGAGAAATAAGTGAACAACCCCTAAGTTTCCATGAGCAAGCCAGAGAAGCGCTGCACAGTATGCCAAGAAAATGGCTATAACACCCAGCAGACAGTGAGTTATCAGCACAGCACAGCCTGTCCACTGTGTCCTACGTTCCCTTCCAGCTATGACTGCTGCCCTTCACCAAGCCAAGGAATGCAGCCCCTGCTCACTGGCTTAGCTTTTATCTCCAAGCTGATACTCAGGGGCAAGAACTCTAAAGTCAACTAAATTCACCCTTCAAAGGCCATTTAAGATTACCTTTGGATTCTTCCTGTGTCATTTTGGAGCCTTATACTCACTTGCTCTTATCCTAATCCCCAAGTCATGTATTCATGTGTCCTTTCTAAATCAGTACAGTGTTGTCTCCAAGCAGCATATGACAAATGACATTTTCTTGCTTTACTTTATACTTCTTTGCCCTCTTCCTTATCTCCCCCAATCCCCCTATTTACCAAAAACTCTACACAGTTGATTTGTTAATAAGTATGCAAAGGACAAAGTTGCAGGTCATTCCTCTGCCTTCAGAGGGAGAAGGGACTAGGAAATAGAGTCAAACTGTAATTTATTGGAAAAAACCTTTGTGTATTAACTTTTACAGAAACAATTATACCCATTATTCACTTGCTACTTAAATATCTCTGCAGTTTCTGTAATATACACAAACATGCACACCCTGCCTAGATGCATTAAGAAACTGATATACAGAAAAGATGAAAAGACTCCACACAGCAGCAGCTAAATGAGGGAAAGAAATATGCATAGAAATTGAACAACAGAAGTACTAGGCTCGTGGAAGGTAGTCAGGAAGATTCCAGGTCTATTGCTATTCCAGGTCTATTCCATTGCTATTCCTTTGAGAGGGGTGAGTGGATGTGATGAATGGAGGGAGAGGAAAAGTGTTTAGGCAGTAGGAACACTGTAAAGCTTGAGGTTCACCTTTGAGAGGGACTCGAGAAAGAATGGGAAATAGAGAAGACAGAAGATGTTTTGAAGGCTCAGGACTGAGTATCAGCGCTATCCTCTTAAGAGACAGTGGAAGGATGATGCTGTGAATTGTTCTTGAATGACTTCACTCGTTCTAGGTCATTCATATAAAAGTGATTATGAGGACTGCAATGCCAGAATATTTGAGATGCTCATCATAGAAAATGATTCGAAAAAATTTCCAAAGTGGAATCATGACTCCAAGCTGCATTTCATTCTAGCTATAAACAGAGAAAGGAAATAGCATGGGCTTTGTAATATGGGAAGTGATTCTGATGGGTCCCACTGAGGTCTGTGGGGTCGGGAAAACTGACCCAAGTCCAGCTCTGGCCTCCAAGGTGAGTAAAGTGATCCTGTAAAGAAAGAACCAGTGGGAGGCTGCAGGGGAGATGACCAGCAGATTCACCGTCTTTGGGCCATTTCTGCCCACTGGAAATCACTACACATTGGTTTTTTGGTCCTTTCTGAGAGATGATTTTGTGATGCTGATGGTAGATAAGAATGAAGAAGAATAGAGTAGCAACTGTGTTCAATACAGGATATTTATTTGCTTAATAGGGTGTTGGCTTCAGTCAACACTCTTAGCCAGTTCTTTATGCAATAGTCGTCTGAAAAGATTTTGATTAAACCTAATGCACTGATGTGTACTTCTCTACAGATCCATACTTTCAGAATATATTTTATGTTTTACATAAGACATTGAGTCTAATTAGTGAATTAGATTCTGTCAACTTGGGGGTAGTGAGTCCTTCATGAATTTATTATTTTCTGCCTTCAGCTTAAAATGGCTAATAGCACCTAATATTTATTTATTTATTTATTTATTTATTTATTTATTTATTTATTTGATGCTCTGGGAATGTAACCCAGGATCCTGCACATGCTATGTAAGTGATCTACCATGGAGCTGCATCCCCAGTACATATAAATACTTGTAATTACAAGTACCTAATAGAAGAAAAAAATTACTGAACAGGATAGCCAATATGACTATTTTTATTTCTTCATAAAGAATACCATTCATTAAATATCCTTATTATGTACTATATCACATCAATAAGAGTAGTAATATAAAAAGTATGATTAAAAAATAAATATAAATTAGGTTCTAGAGTTTTCTTCCCATACTGCATGGGCCATCTTGATTAGAAGCTTAGAAAGTGTTACAGCCTCATGTTCTGTGGTTTGAAATGTTAATGAAGCCCCATACATTAGTGTTTCCTACTCTCCATGTACACATTGGGAATGTCTATGGTCTTCACAGTATGTTTAAGAGTTGTGTTTAATATGTGTATTAAGGATTCCTTCGAATAACCATTTAAATGGGTCTGGTTAAAGCATTTGGATGACAAACTGTTTATCTGCTCCTCACACAGATGGTTGTACACCAGCAAATGTTACTGATGACATATCTTAAAATTGACAGTCTCTAACCCTGCAAAATATGTATATAAGCTAAATTTGTGGGAAGCGTTCAATTGAGAATTGTTGATATGTAAGTGCAGTCCATCTCATGGACATGTTTATGGTGTTTAAGCTGCACTTAATCATTTTATGGCCCAGGAAAGATGGATCTGTATCAGCAGAACCATTCAGCAAGAGAGAAGTAATGAATCTGCTCCTTGGAAGTGTGTAGTAATGATGCCTCGCCTTCTGAGTGCTAAAGGAAATAATTGACTGACTTAAGTCTGACTTATCTGTTTTGCTGATCTGCTGTCCCTTCCCCTCATGTTCAAAATCTTATCCTATGCCCAGTTTTAATTCAGAGCAAATTGGGACTTCAATTTGTATTTTGCATTTCTGCAATTCCCTAAACTTACATGAGAAAACCTCCAGCCATCAGCATAGAAGGGCTTTGACTGTGTTTCTGCAGAGATATCACACAATGTCATATGAGCCTTCTTCTTTTCTAAGACATTTGCTAATAAGTATCATTCCACATTGTCATCTTGTCCACCTTATTTACATGTCACAGATGAAGCAAGGCTTAACTAGATGAGACAGGACCATTTTCTATCCTTTTTTATAACCTCCATTCAGATAAAAAAATATCAGGGAATTCCTAAAGAATTTTAAAGTCTTTCTATACCTCCCTATCAATGTGTGTTAGCAATCTACAGAGAATGCACCATATTCTCAGTGTAGTTAAAAATGAAAGGGCCTTCTATTGTGATTATCCAGAGAAATCTTTGAGTGAGATACACCTCAAGTCACCAGAAAAGGGCAACCACAGTGGTGCTCAAACCGTTGCTGTTCTTCTTCCAACTGGTGTGCAAAGCCTGAGTTCTTGCCTGATTTCAAAAGCAAAATAACGTCATGTAAATTGTACATGCCCAGTGTACAAGTTTCTTACAATGCAAGTCTCTGTCTCACCCCAAACTTCCAAAAGTAGATGTCTTCCAGCCTTGGAAGACTTGAAACTTTGAAAACAGAATTATGACATTAATTGCATAAATTAGTGTAACATTAATTATGCAGTTAGTATCTGGTGTGTGCACTTTGACCATGATGTGAACTAAATGCTAAAGAACCAGGGGAGGTTAAGTGATTTTTCTGAGGAGGAATGACTGAGAGGATACCTTGGAGGGAGTAATTGTAGTGGAAATGCCAATTGAAACTCAGATGACCCTTTCTGTTAGGGAAATATGTGTGGTTTCCATGAGTCCATTCAGAAGCTAATATAAATATACCATATTTTGTGTTTACAAGTTTTCTGCAGAGAGAGATTTTTCAGCCCTGGGAGCTGGGGTTAGATGTGTAACATAGGGTTAGCTAGAAGAGGCTCCGGATCCTGGCTGAGAGTGGTGGTGCTAGAAGGGAGGTGAGCATGACTGTGCCTACATCAGAAACCCCTGGTCAGTGGTGTTGAAGCCCAGTGGCTGTGTTCTGAGCAAAAGCATGGGTGAGACTTCTGAATATACATTTCTAACAAGTATCTAAGTGAGGCTTGTACTTCCACTTAGTTCATACTGCTTTAGATAATGAACTTAAATACAGAGAGGAAAAATCATTGACACATGTATGTCAGCTTGTTAAAATTATAAGATATGGGGGGAAATATTATGCATTGCTCAGAATGTGCCAATAATGATGTTCACTGTTCAACCCCTCCCATCCATCACCACCCCTTCTGCTATTGTTCAGTGTGAGGGACCAAAACAAGAGCATTGTGCATGCTAGGCATGCTCTCTACTGCTGCTGCATCTGAGCTCTTTAACACTTCTGCTGTGAGAGTTATTCTGCAGTCACTGAGTAACAAGCACACAGACAGATCCCTCTGGTACTTAGGACCTCAGCCAGCCCAGTATGAATATGAAGACACAGATAAACATAGTCCTCACCTCACTTATCCACCCCTTTCTTTCCACATGTACATCATGAAAACACACTGCCTCCATTCTAAGCACTAAGGACTAACCCCAAGAAAACTGAAGAGGGTATAGTTGAATACATTGGGGTGTAACCTTGGAATGGTCTTACAGCTTCCTCTTGCCATCTCACTGTCCTATGCCCATTGGCACTGTGCCTCTCACAGAATTTATAGTATACAGTTAAAGGAGTTGGAATCCTTTAGCAAGGCTATCCCAGGGCCGCTATGAGAAGGAGGAGTCACATCCAGAGTTGTGATGTAGATGTGGTGTGCCATTTCTCTCACCAGAGATATCAAACAGTGGTTAGATGAAAGCCACAGAGGAAGAAAGTATAGGCCAAAGGACCCTAGGTTCAGTGCCCAGTTTCCTTCACCCTAGTTTTATTTGATCTTTTTAAAGGTTTTTTCTCCCTGGAGAAATTTTAAAAATATATATTCTGTTTTAAAGTCACTAAAGAGCTGGGGGGGTCAATCTTGGAACTCGCTATTCTAGTTGGTCCTTAGGATGCCTCCTGTGTGGTGCATACTCTTCTAAGGGGCTCCGACCCATAGAGCAAAAGAAAGTCTTTCCTAGAACTCACATTTTAGTGAGGAAGAAAGGCCAAAACTAAGATAATGAGGTGCCATTTTTGTTTGGTACTCAGATATTGCTAATTACAAAATTCAAAAAAAAAAAGCAGGAGGATAAAATAGTGTCAAGGAGTGGGTGCAATTTTAGATGGAATATGACAGGAGGGCTTGTGTGCAGACATGAAGAAGTAAACAAGGTGGACACAAGGTCCCCTGAGGTCACACTGCAGTGTACACTTCTGATAAGTTCTGGGTCCATGAGGCCACACCTGCAGAGTACATGTCTGATATGTTCCAGTTAAGCCTGGAGTCTCGAAAAGTTTTAGTTGAGCCCAAAGGAAAGACAGAGCAAGTCAGGGAAAGAACTCAAGTTTGTATCTCACTAAAGTTGGATGTTGTTCATGTTACACTTGAGCAAAGAAATAGCCTCACCTGACAATGTTTAACAAGACCCCTTTGACAAAAGAATGAAGAAGAAGAGAGACATGCACAATCAAGGGACTAATATTGATATCTGTCAAAAATAATTAGATAGGGATGATGGACCTGGTGAGACATGGCCAGATTCATATTCTGAATAATTAAAATAAAGGGTTTGCTGGTGGGTTGCATGTAAGGTAGAAGAGAGGAACATTAATGAGGACACCATGGTTGGGATTGAATGAGAAGAAAGACATTAACTGAACCGAGGAGAGGATGCGGGTTGAGTATGATGAAGCTTAGTAAATGAACCTTGTTGAGCTTGTGGTGCATTTTAGACGTCCATGTAAGCAGTAGGATATATGAGTCTAAGTTGAGCAGAAGATGCACATCCAGGGAGTCCTAGCATGTAAATTTAAGCAATGAGAAGGAGAGAGTACAGGTAGAAAATAAAACATGGTCAAGGATGAGATCCTGGTGCATTTAGTATTTAGAGGTCAGGGATATGAGAAGACCCAGCAAAGAAAAGTATAAAGATAAAAGAGGAGCAGCCTGGAAGCTAAGCGAAAAGTGTGAGCACAGAGAGTGAGCCAGATCTTCTTGGGTCCTTCCCCAAGGTGAACTGAGAGCGTGATGAAGGATTCACCCACTGGCTTAGCAATGTGGAAGTGCTGATGACCTTAGTGGAATTGCTGTTTTAGTGTGGATTCAGGAGAAAAGAAGAAATAGATTGATGATATCATAAGTAAGCCTTTGAATAGAAGTGTATTTCAATGGAAGAGACAGTGAAGGACTACAAATGGGAGTTTTGGATGGCATAGTGGTAGTCTGTTTAGGTGATTATGAGGATAGTGTGACAAAGGAAATACATTGGTGTGTTAGAGGAGAGAATTATCTCTGGAAACAGTAGGCTGCAGCTTGTGCTGAAGAGAGTTGAACTGGCGGTCTGGGACTGTTGCTGCCTAGGACAGGTGAGGCTCAGGACACATGGTGCAGATGAGAAGACCCTATCAAGAGTGTTAGTGGGTGTTCTGGTGGTTTATACTTGCATGGTCTGTTAGGGCTGTGGTTCAGCATGAGGAGTCACATTCAGTCAGAACAGAGGTGACAGATGTCCCTACAGGAGGCTTAAGTGACAGATACTCCTGCTATATTCTGAAGTGCTGCTAGATCTTGTGGGTGCTCCATTGTGAGTCTGAGGGCTCTAGTGAAGGTGTTCCCCATGAAGGAGGCATTGAACTCTGAGTTACAGGCAAAATGTCAACTTCCCTTGGTGATTTGCTCATACCAACAGAGCCATGCCTCACCTCACCTCAGACCTCCTACATCTTTCTACTCACACATCATGGATCTAACTACAATAACTCTGCCTTTTCTGGCAATACACACCACCAGGCACGTGGGAAGCTGAGAGGCCTCCTCCCTCCTCTGATTCTCCCTTGGATGTTCCTGTCCATCTCAGGCCACGGATTGCCCTGTCCTGCCCTACTGCTTGACCTCAGTCCTGACTGCAAGGTCTAGTGAGAAGGGATCTGGAAAAAAAGACCTACCAGTCTGCCTGCAAGGAGCAGTGTCCCCCAGCTGGAGTGCCTAGCATACCAGTGTGGCATACCATAGCTGCAGAGCACCTGCATTGTAACCTCCTCAACAACTCACTTGTTCCTTATAAAATACCTGTTTTCAAAGAACCTAAGGAGACCTGCCATTATTAAATTGTTTAACGGAAAAGCAAATGCAAAAGCATAATAATAAAAGTCTTCATTGTACAATCTCCCCCCCCCCCACACACACACACAAACCCAAACAGCTCATTTACCAATCTAGAAATGAGTGACTCAGACAATGCTGGAATTCAAGACACTCTCTGAAAGCTCCCGACCTGGGTAATCTTTCACTGTGGCTTCTCTTCCACTGATGCACCATGGTTCCTGGATATTTCTCTAATGTGCAGGCTGAGATTTCCCACACTTCTGCTGGCAGCAGGTACAGAATGAGGACATTTTCTAAGAGCAGGGTGAAGTCCTGGTGAGTCCCACCAGCTTGTTTAGATGTGGGGATGTTACAAGAAGGAAAGCTGAAGATGGCTGCCCACCTCCAGTTGGCTGGGTGTATTGAGTGTGGTATAGTGTCTCTAGATGAGGTCGTGTCAAGCTGAATTAGACATGTCTGTGGCACATCTAGACTAGGTTGTCTTTAGTCTGGGTTTGTGGTCTGGAACTCAGAACAGTGGCAGGTAGAGCTGAGAAGTGAGGTTGATGGTGGTGTTCACCTGTGCCTATGGAGGCTGCTGAGGATGCCAGCTGCTGGTGGTAGTGATGGGCTGCGGTGCTTGCTTTTACCCCAGAGAACTAGGAAAAGTCTACAGCAGAAGTTCTTTCCTGGAGGTATGGAAAACCAACTGTTGTGTATTTAAGATAGTGGTCACAAGCACAGTGAAATGTTTTCCTTAATTTTTTTTGTCTTTTTCTCTTCTCCTCCTCCTCTTTTTATCTCTGATTCTCCTCTTGTCTTTCCCTTCTGTCTACTGTGGTAACCTCTTTGCTGAACCCAAAAGAATATCCTCTGGGATTCTACCAGCTAGTTGGAGAGTTAAGGGATACATTTTTTATCTTGATGTATATATACATATACATACACACATACATACCATAAAATAAATGAATATATATAAAACTAACATATATGTGTATATGTATATATGAATGCATATATATATAAATATTTCTATATGTGTATATTATATATTTATGTGTATATATGCATGTATATGTACATAAATTATTTGTGTGTGTGTGTGACAGAGAGAGAGGGAGAGAGAGAGAATGAGAGAATGATAGGCACATGTGTTCATTGGCATACATGTAAAGTTCAAAGAACAACTTTCATGAGTCAGATATCTTCTTTCACTATATGGGTCTTGATGATAGAACTCTGGTCTTCAGACTTGGAGGCAGGTACCATTCTTGTGATCTGTTAAGAGGTAGTCTTCTGGCCCTAGCTTTACATAGGAACCACCTATAATAAGACATACAAGATATGGCTGCAGAAGATGCATGTTTAATAGGACTCAGTTACTATTTATAAGTTGTATTCATGCAGCTAGATTAATGTTTTCAATTGTAGAGACATTTTACATACTAATCATTTTTAATTTAATTTTTAAATTATGTTTTTAAAAGTTAGTTACTTTCTTGTAATTAATACTGACTTGTTTTTGCTTTCTTGCTAATAGATTTCTGTCTTAGATGAGACATGGACTGTATTCAGGCGTTACAGTCGTTTTCGAGAAATGCATAAAACATTGAAGCTAAAGTATGCAGAGGTGAGTTATGAAATCATTATTGCCAATTAAGAGTGCACATTTTATAAAGTAAGCGAGCTGACAGCATTAGCAGCAGCCTCCTTCTCTCAGCTTCTCAACACTGGATCCCACCACCTTATTTCATCTGTCAGCATTACTGTCTTCATTCTGTTCTTGTTACATTTCTGTTGTACAAAACTGAAAGATTTTCTGAGCAAAGATTTGAAAAATAGTAGATAGTAATTGAACCACATCCTTTACGTGAATTTATGGTTTACTTGAGATGGTTTAATCAACTTATAACTTTTAAACAATAAGATCTAGAAACACTAGTCAGGCATGGTGGCCCATGCCTTTAATCCCAGTACTCAGAAGGCAGAAGGTATCTCTGTGCGTTCAATACCAACCTGGTCTACATGGGGAATTTCAGGACAGCCAGGGCTATTACACAGAGGAACCCTGTCTCTAAAAACGAAAAATAAAGAGAGAGAGAGAGAGAGAGAGAGAGAGAGAGAGAGAGAGAGAGAGACAGAGAGAGAGAGACAGAGAGAGACAGAGAGAGAGACAGAGGAAGAAAGGAAGGAAGGAAGGAAGGAAGGAACGAAGGAAGGAGGAAATAAAAGATCTATTAAATGTAATGGTGTTATATTTGTTAGGGTGTATTTACTGCTTTTTCTGGGAGAAAAGGTTCATTCCTGCCTAGGTCTCGACTTAATGAGAAATAAAGTCATGAGATTTATTTTATCATCAAACAATAGAGTGAAGTTTAGATAATGACATGAAATTATCTAGAACCAAGAATATATTGCATAAATTAGATACCCAGTACATTAATAATCTCTGTCTTTTGGACAAATACTGGATTTGAAAATAAGTTTTAAAAAAATGATGCCAGTCTGAATTGCATTTGCAGATACTCACAACAATTTTGCTTCAGCCAGAAGAAGCTGTGTGTAGCTTCAGCCTTATAGGAATTTAGGGTTGAAATGACTACAGCCAACAGTCAATTTCCACTCTGTATACTTTCACTAAATGTTTCCCCCCACTGTCTATAAAATGCAAGTATATGATGAATCACATTTTAGAAGGAAAATTTACTCCAGTTTGGCTCACATGAATAAACTAATGTTCTTTAACATTGCTGTGGCTTTTACCTTTTCTTAATGATATGAAATGAGAGGGAACTTTTTTTTTTTAAGTAGAATGATTGCTTGATTTGAAGAGTCAAGGTAACTGAGATAAAATTGAGCCATCTTTGAAGTTCTGTTGTTGAGCTGCTATACTAGTCATCTTTAAAAGATTGGAGAAGCTTCTAGTATATATTACACAGTTCATTATTCTCAAAAGTTTTTTTCCAGAAGTAGTCCTATCAATTCAAGTCATGAAGTTTGCTTCTGAAGTTTACCTTCATGTCCCAAATTAATATTGACAATAAAGAGAGGCATTGTCATACACATACTGAATACACAGAGCAGCGTGATTTTAAAGTGAACCTTGTAGCTTATCTTCCTGGTTATGAGTTACTACATCAGGCCTTTACTACTGAGTAGATTCTGCATACTGTCTCTAAAGTCCTGCAGAGTAAATAGAATAAGTACTGTATTTGGAACAAAGGATGTAAATTGCATGCACATGTGTGTTTGCACATGCACATGCCATTTATTCCATGATTTTTTTTATTCCAATTCTTTACTTAGTTGAACTCATTCTGTGTATTCACTGTCCTCTAGCTTCCAATAGTACTGTAGTGTACTGGAACAAATGTCTTTTCTCTTACATATCTTAAATTCTTTTTTTTTTTTGTTTCTTTGTTTAACTTGCTTTTTTTTAAAATTTTTTATGGCTTATTTTATTTATTTACATTTCAAACGTTATCCTTTTTCCTAGTTTCCCCTCGACAGACCCCCTATCCTCTCCTCCCTCCCCCCTACCTGTATGAGGGTACTCTCCCATCCACTCACCCTCTTCTGCCTCAGCACACTAGCATTCTTCTACCCTGGGAACCTCCAGAGGACCAAGGAGCTCTCCTCCCAGTGATGCCCAATGAGGCAATCCTCTACTACATATCCAGCTGGAGCCATGGATCCCCCCATGTATGCTCTTTGGTTGGTGGTTTAGTCGCTGGGAGCTTTGGGGGCTCTGGCTAGTTGATATTGTTTTTTCAGTCTTTGCCCTAACTTCTCCACTGGGGACCCTGCACTCAGTCAGATGTTTGGCTGCATGCATCTGCATCTGTTTTGGTCAGACTCTGGCAGAGCCTCTCACGGGACTGCTTTACTTGGCTCACATCAGCAAGCATTTCTTGGCATCAGCAATAGTGACTGGGTTTGATGTCTGCAGATGGGATAGATCCATAGGTGGAGCAGTCTCTGGGTGGCCTTTCTTTCCATCTCTCCTCCACTCTTTGTCCCTGCATATCCTTTTGACAGGAGGAATTCTGGATTAATATTTTTGAGATCCCTTAACCAGGGACCTTGCCTATCCTCTAGATATAATTCTATCTCCCCTTTGTTGGGGGGTTTTGGCTAATGTCCTCCCTGTTGGGTCCTGGAAAACTCTTGGGTGCCTGGCATCTGGGACTTTCTAGTGGCTACCCCCAGTTTACCCTCCCCCACTGCTATACACCTCCTTTCAAGTTCCTGATTCTCTGTACTTTTCCCCCATCTCCTCCCTATCTGAACCAACCCTGCTTTTTCCTGCCCCCTCTCTCTCCCTCCCAGATCCCTCTCTCCCTCTTTTGTAGGTTACCTCACTCAGGATGCATATCTTAAATTCTTTTTATTTTATTGGATATTTTATTTACATTTCAGATGTTATCCCCTTTCCCCATTTCCTTGCACTACCCAGAAACCCCCTATGCCATCTCCCCTCCTCCTGCTTCTATGAGGATGTGCCCCCACCCACCAACTCCCACCTCCCCACCCTCGAATTCCCACACACTGGAGCATACACCCTTCACAGGACCAAGGACCTCTTCTCCAACCTAAGACCAACAATGACATCCTCCACTACATATACAGCTAGAGCCATGGGTCCCTCCTTATGTGCTCCCAGGCTGGTGGTTTAGAACCTGGGAGCTCTGGTTGGTTGGTATTGTTGCTCTCCACAACAATGGGGCTGCAAAACCCTTCTGCTCCTTCAGTCTTCTTTCTAACACCTCCATTAGGAACCCATGATTAATTTAATGGTTAGCTGTGAGCATCCACCTCTGTATATGTCAGGCTCTGGCAGACCTCTACGGAGACAGCTACATCAGGCTCCTGTCAGCATGCACTTCCTGACATCCATATTACCATCTACCTTTGATGACTGCACATAGGATGGATACCCAGGTGGAACAGTCTCTAGACGACCCATCTTTCAATTTCTGTCCCACACTTTGTCTCCATATTTGCTCCCATGAGTATTTTGTTATTCTTTCTAAGAAAGACCAAAGCACCCACACTTTGGTCTTGCATCTTTTTGAGCTTCATGTGGTCTGTGAGTTGTATCATGGGTATTACAAGCTTCTGGGCTAATATCCACTTATCAGTGAGTACATACCATATGTATTCTTTTGTGATTCAGTTACCCCATTCAGGATGATATTTTCTAGTTCCATCCATTTACCTAAGAATTTAATGAAGTCATTGTTTTTAATAGCTGAGTAATACTCCATTGTGTAAATACATCACATTTTCTGTATCCATTCCTCTGTTGAAGGACTTCTGGGTTCTTTCTAGCTTCTGGCTATTATAAATAAGGCTGCTATGAACCTAGTGGAGCATATTCCCTTGTTATATATTAGAGCATCTTCTGGGTATGTATGCCCAGGAGTGATATAGCTGGGTCCTCAGGTCCAATTTTCTGAGGAACCACCAGACTGATTTCCAGAGTGATTGTACCATCTTGCAATCCTACCAACAATAGAGGAGTGTGCCTCTTTCTCCACATCCTCACCAACATCTAGTATCATCTGAGTTTTTGATCTTAGCCATTCTGACTGGTGTGAGGTGGAATCTCAAGGTTGTTTTGATTTGCATTTCCCTGATGACTAAGGATGTTGAGCATTTCTTAAGGTGCTTCTTGGCCATTCGAGTTTCCTCAGTTGAGAATTCTTTGTTTAGCTCTGTTCCCCATTTTTAATAGGGTTATTTGGTTGTCTGGAGTCTAATTTCTTGAGTTCTTTGTATATATTGGATATTAGCCCTCTATCGGATGTAGGATTGGTAAAGATCTTTTCCCAAGCTGTTGGTTGCTGTTTTCTCCTATTGACAGTGTCCTTTGCTTTACAGAACGTTTGCAATTTTATGAGGTCCCGTTTGTCAATTCCTGATCTTAGACCATAAGCCATTGATGTTCTGTTCATGAAATTTTCCCCTGTGCCTAGGTATTGAGTCTCTTCCCCATCTTCTCCTCTATTAATTTCAGTATATCTGGTTTTATGTGGATGTCCTTTATCCACTTGGACTTGAGCTTGTACAAGGATATAAGAATGGATCAATTTACATTCTTCTACATGCTGACCTCCAGTTGAACCAGCACCATTTGCTGAAAATGCTGTCCTTTTTCCACTGGATGGTTTTAGCTCATTTGTCAAAGATCAAGTGACCATAGGTATGTGGGTTCATTTCTGGATCTTCTATTCTATTCCATTGAACTTCCTGCCTATCTCTGTTCCAATACCATGCAGTTTTTATCACTATTGCTCTATAGTACAGCTTGAGGTCAGGGATGTTGATTCCCCCAGAAGTTTATTGTTGAGAATAGTTTTCACCATCTTTGTTTTTTGTTATTCCAAATGAATTTGCAAATTGCTCTTTCTATCTCTATGAAGAATTGAGTTGGAATTTTGATGGGAATTGCATCGAATCTGTAGATTGCTTTTGGCAAGATGACCATTTTTACTATATTAACCCTGCCAAACCATGAGCATGGGAGATCTTTCCATCTTCTGAAATCTTCTTCAAAGACTTGAAGTTCTTGTCATACAGATCTTTCACTTGCTTGGTTAGATTTACTCCAAGATATTTTATATTATTTGTGACTCTTGTGAAGGGTATCATTTTCCTAATTTCTTTCTCAGTCTCCTTATCTTTTGAGTAGAGGAAGGCTACTGATTTGAGTTGATTTTCTATCCAACCACTTTGCTGAAGTTGTTTATCAGATTTAGGAGTTCTCTGGTGAAGGTTTGGAGTCACTGAAGTATATTATCATATCATCTGCAAATAGTTATATTTTGACTTCTTCCTTTCCTGTTTGTATCCCTTTGACTTCCTTTTGTTGTCTAATTGTTCTGGCTAGGAGTTCGAGTACTATATTAAATAGGTAGGGACAGAGTGGGCAGCATTGTCTAATCCCTGATTTTAGTGGGGTTCCTTCAAGTTTCTCTCCGTTTAGTTTGATGTTGGCTACTGGTTTGCTGTATATTGCTTTTACTGTGTTTAGTAATGGGCCTTGAATTCATGATCTTTCCAGTACTTTTACCGTAAAGGGATGTTGAATTTTGTCAAATGCTTTCTCAGCATCTAGTGAGATGATCATGTGGTTTTTTTCTTTGAGTTTGTTTATATAGTGGATTACATTGATGGATTTCCATATATTAAACCTTCCCTGCATTCCTGGAATAAAGTCTGCTTGATCATGATGAATGATTTTTTTGATGTGTTCTTGTATTCAGTTTGCGAGAATTTTGAGTATTTTTGCATCGATATTCATAAGGGAGATTAGTCTGACATTCTCTTTCCTTGTTGTGTCTTTGTGTGGTTTAGGTATGAGCATAATTGTAATTTCATGCAACGAATTGGGTATTGTTCCTTCTGTTTCTATTCTGTGGAATAGTTTGAAGAGAATTGGTATTAGGTCTTCCTTGAAGGTCTGATAGAATTCTGCACTAAAACCATCTGGTCCTGGGCTTTTTTTTGGTGGTTAGACTTTTAATGACTGCTGATATTTCTTTAGGAGTTATAGAACTGTTGAGATGGTTTATTTGCTCCTGATTTAACTTTGGTACCAGGTATCTGTCTAAGAAATTGTCCATTTCTTCCAGATTTTCCAGTTTTGTTGAGTATAGGCTTTTGTAGTAGGATCTGATGATTTTTTTAATTTCTTCAGTTTCTGTTGTTATGTTTCTCTTTTCAGTTCTGATTTTATTAATTTTGATACTGTCTCTGTGCCCTCTGGTTAGTCTGGCTAAGGGTTTATCTATCTTGTTGATTTTGTCAAAGTACCAGCTCCTGGTTTCATTGATACTTTGTACAGTTCTTTTTGTTTCTACTTGGTTGATTTCAGCCCTGAGTTTGATTATTTCCTGCCATTTACTCCTCTTGGGTGTGTTTGTTTCTTTTTGTTCACACAGCTTTCAGGTGTGCTGTCAAGTTGTTAGTATATGCTCTCTCCAGTTTCTTTTTGTAGGCACTTAGAGCTATGAGTTTTCCTCATAGCACTGCTTTCATTGTGTCCCATAAGTTTTGGTATGACAAGCTTTCATTTTCATTAAAATCTGAAAAGTCTTTAATTTATTTCCTTATTTCTTCCTTGACCAAGTCATCATTGAGTAGAGTGTTGTTCTGTTTCCACATGTATGTGGGCTTTCCATTGTTTTTGTTATTATTGAAGACCAGCCTTAGTCTGTGGTGATCTAATAGGATGCAAGGGATTATTTCAGTCTTTTTGTATCTGTTGAGGCCTCAGTTATATGGTCTATTTTAGAGTAGGTACCATGAGGTTCTGAGAAAAAGGCATATTCTTTTGTTTTAGGATGAGATGTTCTATAGATATCTGTTAAATCCATTTGGTTCATAACTTTTGTTAGTTTCACTGTATCTCTATTTAGTTTCTGTTTTCATAATCTGTCCATTTCTGAGAGTTGGGTGTTGTAGTCCCCCACTATTATAGTGTGAGGTGCAGTTTGTGCTTTAAGCTTTAGTAAGGGTTCTTTCATGAATGTGGATGCCCTTGCATTTGGAGCACAGATATTCAGAATTGAGAGTTCATCTTGGTAGATTTTTCCTTTGACGAGTATGAAGTGTTCTTCCTTATTTTTCTTGATAACTTTTGGTTGAAAGTCAATTTTATTTGATATTAGAATGGCTACTCCAGCTTGTTTCTTGGGACCATTTGCTTGGAAAATTGTTTTCCAGCCTTTTCCTCTGAGGTACTGCCTGTATTTTTATGGAGAGAGACTGACTGTGAACAAGGAAAGAAAACAACTGATTGTCTTGAGGAAGGCCATGTTGTAAGTGTCATTTTAATTAAGTCTGCTGCCTCATGAAAATACCAGTGAATAGTGGTGGGGACATAGTGTCTTGGCATGTTGATGAAAGGCTATCCTGGTTCTGGGATCTTTGGCCAGATGGAATTCAAGTTCAAGTGACAAGAGTCAGACACAGAAGAGTTTAAAAAGGGTCCTGCACACATCTCTGTTGGTGCTATTTCATTTTAAAGAAAATGTCATAACAGAAGCCATCTGCAAAAGTATTATAAAAGAAAGCTTACCTGGATTTGGCATGATAGAAACTTATAAGTCAGGGTTTCCTAGTACCAGGAAAAGGATCTGAACAGAGACTATTATGCATAGAAATCTTTTTGTGAAGGGGGATATGTGTATGAACAAGTTGACATATATTATCATCTAATGGTGAAAACCAAACTGGCTTTATTTGTGTATTAATGTCTTCAGCCACAAATCTGTACTTAGCAACTCAGTAGTGACATTCTGGCTTCTCTTGACTTAGAAAGGATTAACAATAAATAGATCTCTTAGGCACTTTCACTAAGGTGAAGTTCCACACAGTAAGTACAACAGGACACCCGCACTGTAGCCTAACTAGGCAGTTGGATAGATTTTAACCAGGCAGGCCAGGCAAGACTCAAAGAAAGAGAAGCTGAGACCTAAATGTTGTAAAGAAGCGTGCATGAACTTCTAGAACTGAGCACATCTTACGTCAGGAAGCAGCGGATACAAAGGCCATGAGGTGGGTCCAAATTGCTATCATCCAAGAACAAATGGTGT
Source organism: Rhabdomys pumilio (assembly GCA_030674055.1). Lineage (NCBI taxonomy): Eukaryota > Metazoa > Chordata > Mammalia > Rodentia > Muridae > Rhabdomys > Rhabdomys pumilio. The sequence continues at coordinate 204,783,113 of JANHMN010000002.1, read as the reverse complement.
GTGATGAAGGCCCATGAGGTAAGGGTGAGGATGGAAGTCAACATCATGATCACTTAGGTTACTAAGTTGTAGTCTTAGTTTGTAGGAAGCCATCAGTGATAAAACAAGACAACAGAGTGCCTAGTGTCACTTTCTAAAGGTTGTTTGAACACTCATTTGGAGAATGGATTGCTCGGATGGCAGGGAGCTCAAATCCAGAATTATATTTTATAGATTAAATTTGATGATATTCTTAAACACCCAGTTGGAGATGTCATGGGAGATGAAAGGTAAGTCCGCAGTTTGTACAGGAAGATGTATGAACTTCTCCTAAAGCCAATGCCGCTGTCTAGTTGTGAGGCCGTTTCTTTACTCTTGTTTTAATTCCTAGCACTGATTCAGTATTCAGACCATTATATTCCTGACTTGTGCTCACAGGGGCCCTTTCCTAAACACAGCCTCAGGACTGAGATGGGAACCAAGAATGGAAATTGCTTTTCTGTGTTGAGTTCAATTTTGTGGCTTATAATTACTTTATCCTGAGGACAAAATACATTAGTTATGAAGGAGGATCCTGAGACGCATGTGTGAATGCATTTCAAAGAGAACAGATGACAGAGCAGTGGTCTGAGACTGGAAAACATAGCATGTGGCAAGGGAGGCCTTGGTGGCACCAGTGTTCTTTTTGGCTGCCACAACTAGACATTATGTTGATGCTTATATACTGTGGGCCTTGCACACCTACTGTGGGCTTGGTATAGTGCTTTCACCTCCTGTCACTCTGCCTCTGACTAAGCATTCAGTGCTGTTACCAGCTAAGGATGAGGAGAGGGTTGTGGGGAAGTGATGGGAATGACAGCAGTTTGTATGATGAGGTCTCACTGAGTAGAAGCATCCTACATCACCTTCCCAGTTCTCTGATGATGGCCATGTACCACTGTATTGTCTTTATCTTCTGTTTCTTAATGAACACTATTAAAATCAGGAATTTAAAAAAATCACATTACATTTGAAATTCTTATAGTGTCTTATTCTAATTTTATATTAATCTTATCCCATCAAAGTAAAGCAACTGTTTCCATTTAACATTTCAAGGCATAGCTTCCGGATTGAGGTGACTATCTATCTATTCTGTATGCTCTAGTAAATTTGAGTTTCTTTTGTGCAGCTTGGTTTCACATCATCTTACTCCTAAAGTGTCTGTTGCATCTCAGTATTAGTACTGTTTGCTGGATACTTGTCAGCTATTATTTCTGTCGTTAGTCTGTGTTTTGTTTTCATCTCTGTCTGTAACCTTAATCTTAATCTCCTACTTCCAAATACTGTGGCCAGAAAACACCATACCAGGCACTTGACTTTAATATTGCTTCTCTGGTAAGCCACAGTTTGCTGTTTCAGGACCCATGAATTCTCTTTGCTCTATACCTGTTTCATAGACATATAGGAATATATTTTCTTTACCCCATTCCATCACCACATCGGGCTCATTTTTTCTGTAGAGTTAGAAGATTATTCTTGTCCTCACCAATGTTCAATGATAAAGTTTTGGAATGATATACATGCATTAAATTTACTCATTACAAGGCTCCAACATTTTGATCAAGTTTGAAGAAAGTTGAAAAGTACAGTGGAATTCAAAATATATTGAATCTGTAATATGCTCACTAAGATAATCTTCTGACACCTTAAAACTTCAGTTTTAGTTACAGCATGTAATCTTTTGGAACTTTGTCTAAAATTACATCCTGTTCTTTCACATTCCCTTCTGGAGTATGTTCTCTTGGGACAGACTCTAAAATAGCTGCATGTGACAGTTTCTTTTATGGAGATTTTGATGACGTTGTTTCAGTGATTCTTTTTGGTTTCAAATAATAGATCCTAAGACCATGCTTTAGAGGTTGAGCAAGGTATACCAAAGTTTGTCTGGTTTTTGATGGAGGTGAGGATAGAGGGTCTTCTAGCCCTGATTTGAATGAAATTTACTATATAGACAAGACTGGCCTCAAACTCATGGTGATCTACTTGCCTCTGCCTCCCAAGTGCTGGGATTAAAGGTATGTATCACTATAAATGGTAAATATGACCAGTCTCCTCTGAAGTTCGTCTTAATCTAAGCCTCTGAGGTATCTATTTGCAGGATCTATCAGTGTTCCTCTGGGTCTATGTACAAATTTAAGCTCAACAGGCTCCCATATACTACACACACCATCAGGCCCCTGCCTACCCACCTCCCAATGTCCATCAGGGTAGAAGCTCCAGCACTCTGTAGCAGTTGGTGCAAGAAGCTGTTTGGTAGCCATTCTTTTTGCCCCACATTTTACAGGTGATGGCTCACATACTTAAGAGATGAGGCCCGCATGGGTAGACATGAGTATCCCTGGTCTGGGATCTCATGCTAGAGTGGAGTCATTGTTTCCACAGGCAGAACATTCATAGCTTCTACAAAAGACAAGTGGGTGAACTCACCTAGTATGAAGGAGAAAGCTTTGTCTTCCTACTGGATAACTGTCATTCCTCTAGTCCAGAAGTATCTTACTGGGGGAAGTATCATTTTTGCCGGAGCAATATTGCCCACTAACTAAATTGGCTTAGCAGTTTCACTGATTTCCAGAATACTGTAGGGCATTAGACCAGTTTCCAGACTTTTTTTTTTTTGCTCCTTCTCTAGACATTCATAAGCATATCTGCATGTCTTCTGATCCACTTGTAAAACTTTTCCTGTGATGAAATTGTATTATTGTTTAGTTGTCCTTAAACAGTTAACTTATACAAATATAAAGTCAAGAAGACTATTCTGAACTCAAGCAGGATGAGAATCCCAAAGACCATCACCTTGGGCGAACATGTTAGAAGTCCTTAACTATTATTCATCTCATCTCCCCACATAACCCCATTACTATGATCAATAATTTATTGAAATGTTTCTTTAAGGAGGTCTACATGTGCATAGTAAGCCAATGATAACTTCACCAACAAAGCAGAAGGAACCAAGGGCTTTGATAAGCAAACCAACTTACCAAATTAAGCCACTTGGTTCCATAAAACAATAAGAAATGGAGGGGTTGGGGGTGAAAAGGTAGAAAACAAAGCTTTAAGCTTTTTCTTACAGGTGTAGAGTGACAAATTATAAAGACCATTTTATAAAATATATACTGGTTCACTAGTTCCAAGAAGGTGGAACTGAATGTAAGATTTCAGGCCTTCACTGCCCTGGGATACATCCCGGGAAGAGTATTAACATTCCTCAAGCCTCAGGGAAAAGAACTCACCTGTGGGTGGGGAAGGCCCAAAGCAGGAAGACACATTCCTGACAACAAAGAAAGATGCAAGTCATCTGGGTGGTTCCAAGAACTAACTAACTTTTCACTGTTCTTGGTTGCCCCTCCCTCCCACTTGAGGTCTTCCCAGTATTAAAGCCTACTGTTGTTCAAAATTTGTAATGCAACCAATCATGTGTAACCGCGCGAAAATACAACCAATCATGTGTAACCGCGCCAATTCCCCACCCCCAACCTCTATCTATAAATATCCCAAACATCCTGGGGTCTTGGTCAAAGCTTTTATCCCCTGCATGGGATACGTTTTGACCCAAGGGCCCTTGCCATTAAACTACCTTTTGCAATTGCATCAAGAAGGTCTCTCGTGTTTCCTTGAGTGGTGTGTCTTTGGGTGTTCACTGATCCGGATTTGAGTGAGGGGCTCCCTTTGGGGGTCTTTCAACAGGCAGTGACAAATTTTCTGAAGGGAAAAAAATGAAACTAAGTTCATGCATTCATTTTCCTTCCTTCTTTCTTTTCTTTCTTCTTTCTTTTTCTTTCCTTCTCTCTCTCTCTCTCTCTCTCTCTCTCTCTCTCTCTCTCTCTCTCT